>CAXDIM010000198.1:0-362500 GCA_963989365.1 Rhimphoctona megacephalus | reverse complement strand
ACGAAGAAACGAAGGAACGAAGGAACGAAGGAACGAAGGAACGAAGGAACGAAGGAACGAAGGAACGAAGGAACGAAGGAACGAAGGAACGAAGGAGCGAAGGAACGAAGGAAGGAAGGAACGAAGGAACGAAGGAACGAAGGAAGGAAGGGACGAAGGAACGAAGGAAGGAAGGAACGAAGGAAGGAAGGAACGAAGGAACGAAGGAACTAATGAAGGAAGGAAGGAACGAAGGAACGAAGGAAGGAAGGTACGAAGGAAGGAAGGAACGACGGAACGAAGGAAAGAAGGAACGACGGAACGAAGGAACGAAGGAACGAAGGAACGAAGGAACGAAGGAACGAAGGAAAGAAGGAACGAAGGATCGAAAGAACGAAGGAACGAAGCAACGAAGCAACGAAGGAACGAAGGAACGAAGGAACAAAGGAACGAAGCAACGAAGGAACGAAGCAACGAAGGAACGAAGGAACGAAGGAACGAAGGAAGGAAGGAACGAAGGAAGGAAGGAACGAAGGAATGAAGGAACGAAGGAACGAAGGAACGAAGGAACGAAGGAACGAAGGAAAGAAGGAACGAAGGATCGAAAGAACGAAGGAACGAAGCAACGAAGGAACGAAGGAACGAAGGAACGAAGGAACGAAGGAACAAAGGAACGAAGGAACGAAGGAACGAAGAAACGAAGGAACGAAGCAACGAAGGAACGAAGTAACGAAGGAACGATGGAACGAAGGAACGAAGAAACGAAGGAACGAAGGAACGAAGCAACGAAGGAACGAAGGAACGATGGAACGAAGGATCGAAGGAACGAAGGAACGAAGGAACGAAGGAACGAAGAAACGAAGGAACGTAGGAACGAAGGAACGTAGGAACGAAGGAACGAAGGAACGAAGGGACGAAGGAACGAAGGAACGAATTAACGAAAGAACGAAGGTACGAAGGAACGTAGGAAAGAAGGAACGAAGGAACGAAGGAACGAAGGAACGAAGGAACGAAGGAACGAAGGAACGAAGGTACGAAGGAAGGAAGGAACGAAGGAACGAAGGAACGAAGGAACGAAGGAAGGAAGGAAGGAAGGGACGAAGGAACGAAGGAACGAAGGAAGGAAGGAACGAAGGAACGAATGAAGGAAGGAATGAAGGAAGGAAGGAACGAAAGAACGAAGGAAGGAAGGAACGAAGGAAGGAAGGAACGAAGGAACGAAGGAACGAAGGAACGAACGAACGAACGAACGATCGAATGGACGAACGGACGAACGGACGAACGGACGAACGGACGAACGGACGAACGAACGAACGAACGAACGAACGAACGAACGGACGAACGAACGAACGAACGAACGAACGAACGAACGAACGAACGAACGAAAGAACGAACGAACGAACGAACGAACTAACGAACGAAAGAACGAACGAACGCACGAACGATCGAACGAACGAACGAACGATCGAACGAACGAACGAACGGACGAACGGACGAACGAACGAACGAACGAACGAACGAACGTACGAAGGAACGAAGGAAAGAACGAAGGAACGAACGAGCAAACGAACGAACGAACGAACGAACGAACGAACGTACGAAGGAACGAAGGAAAGAACGAAGGAACGAACGAGCAAACGAACGAACGAACGAACGAAGGAACGAACGAACGAACGAACGAACGAAGAAACGAAGGAACGAAGGAACGAAGGAACGAAGGAACGAAGGATCGAAGGAACGAAGGAACGAAGGAACGAAGGAACGAAGGAACGAAGGAACGAAGGAACGAAGGATCGAAGGAACGAAGGAAAGAAGCAACGAAGCAACGAAGGAACGAAGGAGCGAAGGAACGAAGGAACGAAGGAACGAAGGAACGAAGGAACGAAGGAACGAAGGAACGAAGGAGCGAAGGAACGAAGGAACGAAGGAACGAAGGAACGAAGGAACGAAGGAACGAAGGATCGAAGGAACGAAGGAACGAAGGAACGAAGGAACGAAGGAACGAAGGAAGGAAGGAACGAAGGAACGAAGGAACGAAGGAAGGAAGGAAAGAAGGAACGAAGGAACGAAGGACCGAAGGAACGAAGGAACGAAGGAACGAAGGAACGAAGGAACGAAGGAACTAATGAACGAAGGAACGAAGGATCGAAGGAACGAAGGAACGAAGGAACGAAGGATCGAAGGAACGAAGGAACGAAGGAACGAAGGAACGAAGGAACGAAGGATTGAAAGAACGAAGGAACGAAGCAACGAAGCAACGAAGCAACGAAGGAACGAAGGAACGAAGGAACGAAGGAACGAAAGAACGAAGGAACGATGCAACGAAGGAACGAAGGAACGAAGGAACGAAGGAACGAAGGAAGGAAGGAACGAAGGAACGAAGGAAGGAAGGAACGAAGGAAGGAAGGAACGAAGGAACGAAGGACCGAAGGAAGGAAGGATCGAAGGAAGGAAGGAACGAAGGAACGTATGAACGAAGGAAGGAAGGAACGAAGGAAGGAAGGAACGAAGGAAGGAAGGAACGAAGGAACGAAGGAACGAAGGAGCGAAGGAACGAAGGAACGAACGTACGAACGAACGAACGAACGAAGGAAAGAACGAAGGAACGAACGAACGAACGAACGAACGAACGAACGAACGAACGAACGAACGATCGAACGAACGAACGAACGAACGAACGAACGAACGAACGAACGAACGAACGAACGAACGAACGAACGAAGGAACGAACGAACGAAGGAACGAAGGAACGAAGGAACTAAGGAACGAAGGAACGAAGGAACGAAGGAACGAAGGAACGAAGGAACGAAGGAACGAAGGAACGAAGGAACGAAGGTTCGAAGGTACGAAGGTTCGAAGGTACGAAGGAAAGAAGCAACGAAGCAACGAAGGAACGAAGGATCGTAGGAACGAAGGAACGACGGAACGAAGGAACGAAGGAGCGAAGGAACGAAGGAGCGAAGGAACGAAGGAGCGGAGGAACGAAGGAACGAAGGAACGAATGAACGAAGGAACGAAGGAACGAAGGAACGAATGAACGAAGGAACGAAGGAACGAAGGAACGATGGAACGAAGGAACGAAGGAACGAAGGAACGAAGGAACGAAGGAACGAAGGAACGAAGGAACGAAGGAAGGAAGGAAGGAAGGAACGAAGGAACGAAGGAAGGAAGGGACGAAGGAACGAAGGAACGAAGGAAGGAAGGAACGAAGGAAGGAAGGAAGGAAGGAACGAAGGAACGAAGGAAGGAAGGAATGAAGGAAGGAAGGAACGAAGGAACGAAGGAACGAAGGAACGAAGGAACGAAGGAACGAAGGAAGGAAGGAACGAAGGAACGAAGGAACGAAGGAAGGAAGGAAGGAAGGGACGAAGGAACGAAGGAACGAAGGAAGGAAGGAATGAAGGAACGAATGAAGGAAGGAATGAAGGAAGGAAGGAACGAAAGAACGAAGGAAGGAAGGAACGAAGGAAGGAAGGAACGAAGGAACGAAGGAACGAAGGAACGAACGAACGAACGAACGATCGAACGGACGAACGGACGAACGGACGAACGGACGAACGGACGAACGGACGAACGGACGAACGAACGAACGAACGAACGAACGAACGAACGAACGAACGAACGAACGAACGAACGAACGATCGAACGAACGAACGAACGATCGAACGAACGAACGAACGGACGAACGAACGAACGAACGAACGAACGAACGAACGAACGTACGAAGGAACGAAGGAACGAACGAGCAAACGAACGAACGAACGAACGAAGGAACGAACGAACGAACGAACGAACGAAGAAACGAAGGAACGAAGGAACGAAGGAACGAAGGAACGAAGGAACGAAGGAACGAAGGAACGAAGGAACGAAGGAATGAAGGAACGAAGGAATGAAGGATCGAAGGAACGAAGGAAAGAAGCAACGAAGCAACGAAGGAACGAAGCAACGAAGGAACGAAGGAACGAAGGAACGAAGGAACGAAGGAACGAAGGAACGAAGGAACGAAGGAACGAAGGAGCGAAGGAACGAAGGAACGAAGGAACGAAGGAACGAAGGAACGAAGGATCGAAGGAACGAAGGAACGAAGGAACGAAGGAACGAAGGAACGAAGGAAGGAAGGAACGAAGGAACGAAGGAACGAAGGAACGAAGGAAAGAAGGAACGAAGGAACGAAGGAACGAAGGAACGAAGGAACGAAGGAACGAAGGAACGAAGGAACGAAGGAACGAAGGAACGAAGGAACGAATGAACGAAGGAACGAAGGATCGAAGGAACGAAGGAACGAAGGAACGAAGGATCGAAGGAACGAAGGAACGAAGGAACGAAGGAACGAAGGAACGAAGGATCGAAAGAACGAAGGAACGAAGCAACGAAGCAACGAAGGAACGAAGGAACGAAGGAACGAAGGAACGAAAGAACGAAGGAACGAAAGAACGAAGGAATGATGCAACGAAGGAACGAAGGAACGAAGGAACGAAGGAACGAAGGAAGGAAGGAACGAAGGAACGAAGGAACGAAGGAAGGAAGGAACGAAGGAAGGAAGGAACGAAGGAACGAAGGACCGAAGGAAGGAAGGAACGAAGGAACGGATGAACGAAGGAAGGAAGGAACGAAGGAAGGAAGGAACGAAGGAAGGAAGGAACGAAGGAACGAAGGAACGAAGGAGCGAAGGAACGAAGGAACGAACGTACGAACGAACGAACGAACGAAGGAAAGAACGAAGGAACGAACGAACGAACGAACGAACGAACGAACGAAGGAACGAACGAACGAAGGAACGAAGGAACGAAGGAACGAAGGAACGAAGGAACGAAGGAACGAAGGAACGAAGGAACGAAGGAACGAAGGAACGAAGGAACGAAGGAACGAAGGTTCGAAGGTACGAAGGTTCGAAGGTACGAAGGAAAGAAGCAACGAAGCAACGAAGGAACGAAGGATCGTAGGAACGAAGGAACGACGGAACGAAGGAACGAAGGAGCGAAGGAACGAAGGAGCGGAGGAACGAAGGAACGAAGGAACGAAGGAACGAAGGAACGAAGGAACGAAGGAACGAAGGAACGAAGGAACGAAGGAACGAAGGAACGAAGGAACGATGGAACGAAGGAACGAAGGAACGAAGGAACGAAGGAACGAAGGAGCGAAGGAAAGAAGGAACGAAGGGACGATGGAACGAAGGAACGAAGGAACGAAGGAACGAAGGAACGAAGGAACGAAGGAACGAAGGAACGAAGGAACGAAGGAATGAAGGAACGAAGGAACGAAGGAACGAAGGAACGATGGAAGGAAGGAACGAAGGAAGGAAGGAACGAAGGAACGAAGGAACGAAGGAAGGAAGGGACGAAGGAAGGAAGGAACGAAGGAACGAAGGAACGACGGAACGAAGGAACGCAGGAACGAAGGAACGAAGGAACGAAGGAACGAAGGAACGAAGGAACGAAGGAACGAAGGAACGAAGGAACGAAGGAACGTAGGAAGGAAGGAACGAAGGAACGAAGGAAGGAAGGGACGAAGGAACGAAGGAAGGAAGGAACGAAGGAAGGAAGGAACGAAGGAACGAAGGAACTAATGAAGGAAGGAATGAAGGAAGGAAGGAACGAAGGAACGAAGGAACGAAGGAAGGAAGGTACGAAGGAAGGAAGGAACGACGGAACGAAGGAAAGAAGGAACGACGGAACGAAGGAACGAAGGAACGAAGGAACGAAGGAACGAAGGAAAGAAGGAACGAAGGATCGAAAGAACGAAGGAACGAAGCAACGAAGGAACGAAGGAACGAAGGAACGAAGGAACGAAGGAACAAAGGAACGAAGCAACGAAGGAACGAAGCAACGAAGGAACGAAGGAACGAAGGAACGAAGGAAGGAAGGAACGAAGGAAGGAAGGAACGAAGGAATGAAGGAACGAAGGAACGAAGGAACGAAGGAACGAAGGAACGAAGGAACAAAGGAAAGAAGGAACGAAGGATCGAAAGAACGAAGGAACGAAGCAACGAAGGAACGAAGGAACGAAGGAACGAAGGAACAAAGGAACGAAGGAACGAAGGAACGAAGAAACGAAGGAACGAAGGAACGAAGCAACGAAGGAACGAAGTAACGAAGGAACGATGGAACGAAGGAACGAAGGAACGAAGAAACGAAGGAACGAAGCAACGAAGAAACGAAGTAACGAAGGAACGATGGAACGAAGGAACGAAGGAACGAAGGATCGAAGGAACGAAGGAACGAAGGAACGAAGGAACGAAGAAACGAAGGAACGTAGGAACGAAGGAACGAAGGAACGAAGGGACGAAGGAACGAAGGAACGAATTAACGAAGGAACGAAGGAACGAAGGTACGAAGGAACGTAGGAAAGAAGGAACGAAGGAACGAAGGAACGAAGGAACGAAGGAACGAAGGTAGGAAGGAACGAAGGAACGAAGGAACGAAGGAACGAAAGAAGGAAGGAAGGAAGGGACGAAGGAACGAAGGAACGAAGGAAGGAAGGAACGAAGGAACGAATGAAGGAAGGAATGAAGGAAGGAAGGAACGAAAGAACGAAGGAAGGAAGGAACGAAGGAAGGAAGGAACGAAGGAACGAAGGAACGAACGAACGAACGAACGATCGAACGATCGAACGGACGAACGGACGAACGGACGAACGGACGAACGGACGAACGGACGAACGGACGAACGAACGAACGAACGAACGAACGAACGAACGAACGGACGAACGAACGAACGAACGAACGAACGAACGAACGAACGAACGAACGAACGAACGAACGAACGAACGAACGAACGAACGAACGAAAGAACGAACGAACGAACGAACGATCGAACGAACGAACGAACGATCGAACGAACGAGCGAACGGACGAACGAACGAACGAACGAACGAACGTACGAAGGAACGAAGGAAAGAACGAAGGAACGAACGAGCAAACGAACGAACGAACGAACGAACGAACGAAGAAACGAAGGAACGAAGGAACGAAGGAACGAAGGAACGAAGGAACGAAGGAACGAAGGAACGAAGGAACGAAGGAATGAAGGAACGAAGGAACGAAGGATCGAAGGAAAGAAGCAACGAAGCAACGAAGGAACGAAGCAACGAAGGAACGAAGGAACGAAGGAACGAAGGAACGAAGGAACGAAGGAACGAAGGAACGAAGGAGCGAAGGAACGAAGGAACGAAGGTACGAAGGAACGAAGGAACGAAGGATCGAAGGAACGAAGGAACGAAGCAACGAAGGAACGAAGGAACGAAGGAAGGAAGGAACGAAGGAACGAAGGAACGAAGGAACGAAGGAAGGAAGGAAAGAAGGAACGAAGGAACGAAGGAACGAAGGACCGAAGGAACGAAGGAACGAAGGAACGAAGGAACGAAGGAACGAAGGAACGAAGGAACGAAGGAACGAATGAACGAAGGAACGAAGGATCGAAGGAACGAAGGAACGAAGGAACGAAGGAACGAAGGATGGAAAGAACGAAGGAACGAAGCAACGAAGCAACGAAGCAACGAAGGAACGAAGGAACGAAGGAACGAAGGAACGAAAGAACGAAGGAACGATGCAACGAAGGAACGAAGGAACGAAGGAACGAAGGAACGAAGGAAGGAAGGAACGAAGGAACGAAGGAACGAAGGAAGGAAGGACCGAAGGAAGGAAGGAACGAAGGAACGAAGGACCGAAGGAAGGAAGGATCGAAGGAAGGAAGGAACGAAGGAACGGATGAACGAAGGAAGGAAGGAACGAAGGAAGGAAGGAACGAAGGAAGGAAGGAACGAAGGAACGAAGGAACGAAGGAGCGAAGGACCGAAGGAACGAACGTACGAACGAACGAACGAACGAAGGAAAGAACGAAGGAACGAAAGAACGAACGAACGAACGAACGAACGAACGAACGAACGAACGAACGAACGAACGAACGAACGAACGAACGAAGGAACGAACGAACGAAGGAACGAAGGAACGAAGGAACGAAGGAACGAAGGAACGAAGGAACGAAGGAACGAAGGAAAGACGGAACGAAGGAACGAAGGAACGAAGGAACGAAGGAACGAAGGAACGAAGGTTCGAAGGTACGAAGGTTCGAAGGTACGAAGGAAAGAAGCAACGAAGCAACGAAGGAACGAAGGATCGTAGGAACGAAGGAACGACGGAACGAAGGAACGAAGGAGCGAAGGAACGAAGGAGCGAAGGAACGAAGGAGCGGAGGAACGAAGGAACGAAGGAACGAATGAACGAAGGAACGAAGGAACGAAGGAACGAAGGAACGAAGGAACGAAGGAACGATGGAACGAAGGAACGAAGGAACGAAGGAACGAAGGAACGAAGGAACGAAGGAACGAAGGAACGAAGGAGCGAAGGAACGAAGGGACGATGGAACGAAGGAACGAAGGAACGAAGGAACGAAGGAACGAAGGAACGAATCAACGAAGCAACGAAGGAACGAAGGAACGAATCAACGAAGCAACGAAGGAACGAAGCAACGAAGGAACGAAGGAACGAAGGAACGAACGAACGAAGGACGAAGCAACGAAGGAACGAAGGAACGAAGCAACGAAGGAACGAAGGAACGAAGGAACGAAGGAACGAAGGAACGAAGGAACGAAGGAACGAAGGAACGAAGAAACGAAGGAACGAAGGAACGATGGAACGTAGGAACGAAGGAACGAAGGGACGAAGGAACGAAGGAACGAAGGAACGAAGGAACGAAGGTACGAAGGAACGAAGATACGAAGGAACGTAGGAACGAAGGAACGAAGGAACGAAGGAACGAAGGAACGAAGGAACGAAGGAACGAAGGAAGGAAGGAACGAAGGAACGAAGGAACGAAGGAACGAAGGAAGGAAGGGACGAAGGAACGAAGGAACGAAGGAACGAAGGAAGGAAGGAACGAAGGAAGGAAGGAACGAAGGAAGGAAGGAACGAAGGAACGAAGGAAGGAAGGAATGAAGGAAGGAAGGAACGAAGGAACGAAGGAACGAAGGAAGGAAGGAACGAAGGAAGGAAGGAACGACGGAACGAAGGAAAGAAGGAACGACGGAACGAAGGAACGAAGGAACGAAGGAACGAAGGAACGAAGGAACGAAGGAACGAAGGAACGAAGGAACGAAGGAACGAAGGAAAGAAGGAACGAAGGATCGAAAGAACGAAGGAACGAAGCAACGAAGCAACGAAGGAACGAAGGAACGAAGGAACGAAGGAACAAAGGAACAAAGGAACGAAGGAACGAAGCAACGAAGGAACGAAGGAACGATGGAACGAAGGAATGAAGGAACGAAGGAACGAAGGAACGAAGGAACGAAGGAACGAAGGAACGAAGGAACGAAGCTACGAAGGAAGGCAGGAACGAAGGAACGAACGAACGAACGAACGAACGAACGAAGGAACGAAGGAAGGAAGGAACGATGGAAGGAAGGAACGAAGGAACGAAGGACCGAAGGAAGGAAGGAACGAAGGAGGGAAGGAACGAAGGAAGGAAGGAACGAAGGAAGGAAGGAACGAAGGAAGGAAGGAACGAAGGAACGAATCAACGAAGGAACGAAGGAACGAAGGAACGAAGGAACGAAGGAACGAAGGAACGAAGGAACGAAGGAACGAAGCAACGAAGGAACGAAGGAACGAAGGAACGAAGGAACGAAGGAACGAAGGAATGAAGGAAAGAAGGAACGAAGCAACGAAGGAACGAAGGAACGAAGGAACGAAGGAACGATGGAATGAAGGAACGAAGGAACGAAGGAACGAAGGAACGAAGGAGCGAAGGAACGAAGGAACGAAGGAACGAAGGACAGAAGGAAGGAAGGAAGGAAGGAACGAAGGAAGGAAGGAACGAAGGAAGGAAGGAACGAAGGAAGGAAGGAACGAAGGAAGGAAGGAACGAAGGAAGGAAGGAAGGAAGGAACGAAGGAAGGAAGGAACGAAGGAAGGAAGGAACGAAGGAAGGAAGGAACGAAGGAAGGAAGGAACGAAGGAAGGAAGGATCGAAGGAAGGAAGGAACGAAGGAACGAAGGAAAGAAGGAAGAAAGGAACGAAGGAACGAAGGAAAGAAGGAACGAAGGAACGAAGGAACGATGGAACGAAGGAACGAAGGAACGAAGGAACGAAGGAACGAAGGAACGAAGGAACGAAGGAACGACGGAATGAAGGAACGAAGGAACGAAGGAACGAAGGAACGTAGGAACGAAGGAACGAAGGAACGAAGGAACGAAGGAACGAAGGAACGAAAGAACGAAGGAACGAAGGAACCAAGGAACGAAGGAACGATGGAACGAAGGAACGAAGGAACGAAGGAACGAAGGAAGGAAGGAACGAAGGAACGAAGGAACGAAGGAAGGAAGGAACGAAGGAACGAAGGAACGAAGGAACGAAGGAACGAAGGAACGAAGGAACGAAGTAACGAAGGAACGAAGGAACGAAGGAACGAAGGAACGAAGGGACGAAGGAACGAAGGAACGAAGGAACGAAGGAACGAAGGAAGGAAGGAACGAAGGAACGAACGAACGAACGAACGAACGAACGAACGCAGGAACGAAGGAACGAAGGAACGAAGGAACGAAGGAAAGAAGGAACGAAGGAACGAAGGACCGAAGGAAGGAAGGGACGAAGGAAGGAAGGAACGAAGGAACGAAGGAACGAAGTAAGGAAGGAACGAAGGAAGGAAGGAACGAAGGAAGGAAGGACCGAAGGAAGGAAGGAACGAAGGAACGAAGCAACGAAGGAACGAAGGAACGAAAGAACGAAGGAACGAAGGAACGAAGGAACGAAGGATCGAAGGAACGAAGGAAGGAAGGAACGAAGGAACGAAGGAACGAAGGAAGGAAGGAACGATGGAACGAAGGAACGAAGGAAGGAAGGAACGAAGGAAGGAAGGAACAAAGGAACGACGGCCCGAAGGAAGGAAGGAACGAAGGAAGGAAGGAACGAAGGAACGAAGGAACGAAGTAACGAAGGAACGAAGGAACGAAGTAACGAAGGATCGAAAGAACGAAAGAACGAAGGAACGAAGCAACGAAGGAAAGAAGGAACGAAGGAACTAAGGAACGAAGGAACGAAGGAACGAAGGAACGAAGGAACGAAGGAACGAAGGAACGAAGGAAGGAAGGAACGAAGGAACGAAGGAACGAAGGAACGAAGAAACGAAGGAACGAAGGAACGAAGGAACGAAGGAACGAAGGAACGAAGGAACGAAGGAACGAAGGAACGAAGGAACGAAGGAAGGAAGGAACGAAGGAAGGAAGGAACGAAAGAACGAAGGAACGTAGGAACGAAGGAACGAAGGAACGAAGGAACGAAGGAACGAAGAAACGAAGGAACGAAGAAACGAAGGAACGAAGGAACGAAGGAACGAAGGAACGAAGGAACGAAGGAACAAAGGAACGAAGGAACGAAGGATCGAAAGAACGAAGGAACGAAGGAACGAAGCAACGAAGCAACGAAGGAACGAAGGAACGAAGGAACGAAGGAACGAAGGAACGAAGGAACGAAGGAACGAAGGAACGAAGCAACGAAGGAACGAAGGAACGAAGGAACGAAGCAACGAAGGAACGAAGCAACGAAGAAACGAAGAAATGAAGGAACGAAGGAACGAAGGAACGAAGGAACGAAGGAACGAAGGAACGAAGGAACGAAGGAACGAAGGAACGAAGGAGCGAAGGAACGAAGGAAGGAAGGAACGAAGGAACGAAGGAACGAAGGAACGAAGGAACGAAGGAACGAAGGAAGGAAGGGACGAAGGAACGAAGGAAGGAAGGAAGGAAGGAACGAAGGAACGAAGGAACTAATGAAGGAAGGAATGAAGGAAGGAAGGAACGAAGGAACGAAGGAACGAAGGAAGGAAGGTACGAAGGAAGGAAGGAACGACGGAACGAAGGAACGAAGGAAGGAAGGTACGAAGGAAGGAAGGAACGACGGAACGAAGGAAAGAAGGAACGACGGAACGAAGGAACGAAGGAACGAAGGAACGAAGGAAAGAAGGAACGAAGGATCGAAAGAACGAAGGAACGAAGCAACGAAGCAACGAAGGAACGAAGGAACGAAGGAACGAAGGAACAAAGGAACGAAGCAACGAAGGAACGAAGCAACGAAGGAACGAAGGAACGAAGGAACGAAGGAACGAAGAAACGAAGGAACGAAGGAACGAAGGAACGAAGGAACGAAGGAACGAAGGAACGAAGGAACGAACGAACGAAGGAACGATGGAACGATGGAACGAAGGAACGAAGGAACGTAGGAACGAAGGAACGAAGGAACGAAGGGACGAAGGAACGAAGGAACGAAGGAACGAAGGTTCGAAGGGACGAAGGAACGAAGGAACGAAGGAACGAAGGAACGAAGGAACGAAGGAACGAAGATACGAAGGAACGTAGGAACGAAGGAACGAAGGAACGAATTAACGAAGGAACGAAGGAACGAAGGAACGAAGGAACGAAGGAAGGAAGGAACGAAGGAATGAAGGAACGAAGGGACGAAGGAAGGAAGGGACGAAGGAACGAAGGAACGAAGGAAGGAAGGAACGAAGGAAGGAAGGAACGAAGGAAGGAAGGAACGAAGGAACGAAGGAATGAAGGAAGGAAGGAACGAAGGAACGAAGGAACGAAGGAAGGAAGGAACGAAGGAAGGAAGGAACGACGGAACGAAGGAACGACGGAACGAAGGAACGAAGGAACGAAGGAACGAAGGAACGAAGGAACGAAGGAACGAAGGAACGAACGAACGAACGAACGAACGAGCGAACGAAGGAACGAAGGAACGAAGGAACGAAGGAAGGAAGGAACGAAGGAAGGAAGGAACAAAGGAACGAAGGAAGGAAGGAACGAAGGAACGAAGGAACGAAGTAAGGAAGGAACGACGGAAGGAAGGAACGAAGGAAGGAAGGAACGAAGGAAGGAAGGAACGAAGGATCGAAGCAACGAAGGAACGAAGGAACGAAGGAACGAAGGAACGAAGGAACGAAGGAACGAAGGAACGAAGGAACGAAGGAAAGAAGGAACGAAGGAACGAAGGAACGAAGGAACGAAGCAACGAAGGAACGAAGGAACGAATGAACGAATGAACGAAGGAACGAAGGAACGAAGGAAAGAAGGAACGAAGGAACGAAGGAACGAAGGAACGAAGGAACGAAGGAAGGAAGGAACGAAGGAACGAAGGAACGAAGGAACGAAGGAACGAAGGAACGAAGGAACGAAGGCAGGAAGGAACGAAGGAACGAAGGAACGAAGGAAGGAAGGAAGGAAGGAACGAAGAAACGAAGGAACGAAGGAACGAAGGACCGAAGGAACGAAGGAACGAAGGAACGTAGGAACGAAGGAACGAAGGGACGAAGGAACGAAGGAACGAAGGAACGAAGGAACGAAGGAACGAAGGAACGAAGTAAGGAAGGAACGAAGGAAGGAAGGAACGAAGGAAGGAAGGAACGAAGGAAGGAAGGAACGAAGGAACGAAGGAACGAAGGAACGAAGCAACGAAGGAACGAAGGAACGAAGGAACGAAGGAACGAAGGAACGAAGGAACGAAGGAAAGAAGGAACGAAGGAACGAAGGAACGAAGCAACGAAGGAACGAAGGAACGAATGAACGAATGAACGAAGGAACGAAGGAACGAAGGAAAGAAGGAAAGAAGGAAAGAAGGAACGAAGGAACGAAGGAACGAAGGAACGAAGGAACGAAGGAACGAAGGAACGAAGGAACGAAGCAACGAAGGAACGAAGGAACGAAGGAACGTAGGAACGAAGGAACGAAGCAACGAAGGAACGAAGCAACGAAGGAACGAAGGAACGAAGGAACGAAGGAACGAAGGAACGAAGAAACGAAGGAACGAAGGAACGAAGGAACGAAGGAACGAAGGAACGAAGGAACGAAGGAACGAAGGAACGATGGAACGAAGGAACGAAGGAGCGAAGGAACGAAGGAAGGAAGGAACGAAGGAACGAAGGAACGAAGGAAGGAAGGAATGAAGGAAGGAAGGAACGAAGGAACGAAGGAGCGAAGGAACGAAGGAACGAACGTACGAACGAACGAACGAACGAAGGAAAGAACGAAGGAACGAACGAACGAACGAACGAACGAACGAACGAACGAACGAACGAACGAACGAACGAACGAACGAAAGAACGAAGGAACGAACGAACGAAGGAACGAAGGAACGAAGGAACGAAGGAACGAAGGAACGAAGGAACGAAGGAACGAAGGAACGAAGGAACGAAGGAACGAAGGAACGAAGGAACGAAGGTTCGAAGGTACGAAGGAAAGAAGCAACGAAGCAACGAAGGAACGAAGCAACGAAGGAACGAAGGATCGTAGGAACGACGGAACCAAGGAACGAAGGAGCGAAGGAACGAAGGAGCGAAGGAACGAAGGAGCGGAGGAACGAAGGAACGAAGGAACGAAGGAACGAATGAACGAAGGAACGAAGGAACGAAGGAACGAAGGAACGAAGGAACGAAGGAACGAAGGAACGATGGAACGAAGGAACGAAGGAACGAAGGAACGACGGAACGAAGGAACGCAGGAACGAAGGAACGAAGGAACGAAGGAACGAAGGAACGAAGGAACGAAGGAACGAAGGAACGAAGGAACGAAGGAACGAAGGAACGAAGGAACGTAGGAAGGAAGGAACGGAGGAACGAAGGGACGAAGGAACGAAGGAACGAAGGAACGAAGGAACGAAGGAACGAAGGAACGATGGAAGGAAGGAACGAAGGAAGGAAGGAACGAAGGAACGAAGGAACGAAGGAAGGAAGGAACGAAGGAAGGAAGGAGCGAAGGGACGAAGGAACGACGGAACGAAGGAACGCAGGAACGAAGGAACGAAGGAACGAAGGAACGAAGGAACGAAGGAACGAAGGAACGAAGGAACGATGGAACGAAGGAACGAAGGAACGAAGGATCGAAGGAACGAATCAACGAAGCAACGAAGGAAAGAAGCAACGAAGGAACGAAGGAACGAAGGAACGAACGAACGAAGGAACGAAGCAACGAAGGAGCGAAGGAACGAAGCAACGAAGGAACGAAGGAACGAAGGAACGAAGGAACGAAGGAACGAAGGAACGAAGGAACGAAGGAACGAAGGAACGAAGGAACGAAGGAACGAAGGAACGATGGAACGAAGGAACGAAGGAACGAAGGAACGAAGGAAGGAAGGAAAGAAGGAACGAAGGAACGAAGGAACGAAGGACCGAAGGAACGAAGGAACGAAGGAACGAAGGAACGAAGGAACGAAGGAACGAAGGAACGAAGGAACGAAGGAACGAATGAACGAAGGAACGAAGGATCGAAGGAACGAAGGAACGAAGGAACGAAGGAACGAAGGATGGAAAGAACGAAGGAACGAAGCAACGAAGCAACGAAGCAACGAAGGAACGAAGGAACGAAGGAACGAAGGAACGAAAGAACGAAGGAACGATGCAACGAAGGAACGAAGGAACGAAGGAACGAAGGAACGAAGGAAGGAAGGAACGAAGGAACGAAGGAACGAAGGAAGGAAGGACCGAAGGAAGGAAGGAACGAAGGAACGAAGGACCGAAGGAAGGAAGGATCGAAGGAAGGAAGGAACGAAGGAACGGATGAACGAAGGAAGGAAGGAACGAAGGAAGGAAGGAACGAAGGAAGGAAGGAACGAAGGAACGAAGGAACGAAGGAGCGAAGGAACGAAGGAACGAACGTACGAACGAACGAACGAACGAAGGAAAGAACGAAGGAACGATCGAACGAACGAACGAACGAACGAACGAACGAACGAACGAACGAACGAACGAACGAACGAACGAACGAAGGAACGAACGAACGAAGGAACGAAGGAACGAAGGAACGAAGGAACGAAGGAACGAAGGAACGAAGGAAAGACGGAACGAAGGAACGAAGGAAGGAAGGAACGAAGGAACGAAGGAACGAAGGTTCGAAGGTACGAAGGTTCGAAGGTACGAAGGAAAGAAGCAACGAAGCAACGAAGGAACGAAGGATCGTAGGAACGAAGGAACGACGGAACGAAGGAACGAAGGAGCGAAGGAACGAAGGAGCGAAGGAACGAAGGAGCGGAGGAACGAAGGAACGAAGGAACGAATGAACGAAGGAACGAAGGAACGAAGGAACGAAGGAACGAAGGAACGAAGGAACGATGGAACGAAGGAACGAAGGAACGAAGGAACGAAGGAACGAAGGAACGAAGGAACGAAGGAGCGAAGGAACGAAGGGACGATGGAACGAAGGAACGAAGGAACGAAGGAACGAAGGAACGAAGGAACGAATCAACGAAGCAACGAAGGAACGAAGCAACGAAGGAACGAAGGAACGAAGGAACGAACGAACGAAGGACGAAGCAACGAAGGAACGAAGGAACGAAGCAACGAAGGAACGAAGGAACGAAGGAACGAAGGAACGAAGGAACGAAGGAACGAAGGAACGAAGGAACGAAGAAACGAAGGAACGAAGGAACGATGGAACGATGGAACGTAGGAACGAAGGAACGAAGGGACGAAGGAAAGAAGGAACGAAGGAACGAAGGAACGAAGGTACGAAGGAACGAAGATACGAAGGAACGTAGGAACGAAGGAACGAAGGAACGAAGGAACGAAGGAACGAAGGAACGAAGGAACGAAGGAAGGAAGGAACGAAGGAACGAAGGAACGAAGGAACGAAGGAAGGAAGGGACGAAGGAACGAAGGAACGAAGGAACGAAGGAAGGAAGGAACGAAGGAAGGAAGGAAGGAACGAAGGAACGAAGGAAGGAAGGAATGAAGGAAGGAAGGAACGAAGGAACGAAGGAACGAAGGAAGGAAGGAACGAAGGAAGGAAGGAACGACGGAACGAAGGAAAGAAGGAACGACGGAACGAAGGAAAGAAGGAACGAAGGAACGAAGGAACGAAGGAACGAAGGAACGAAGGAAAGAAGGAACGAAGGATCGAAAGAACGAAGGAACGAAGCAACGAAGCAACGAAGGAACGAAGGAACGAAGGAACGAAGGAACGAAGGAACAAAGGAACAAAGGAACGAAGGAACGAAGCAACGAAGGAACGAAGGAACGAAGGAACGATGGAACGAAGGAATGAAGGAACGAAGGAACGAAGGAACGAAGGAACGAAGGAACGAAGGAACGAAGGAACGAAGCTACGAAGGAAGGCAGGAACGAAGGAACGAACGAACGAACGAACGAACGAACGAAGGAACGAAGGAACGAAGGAAGGAAGGAACGATGGAAGGAAGGAACGAAGGAACGAAGGACCGAAGGAAGGAAGGAACGAAGGAGGGAAGGAACGAAGGAAGGAAGGAACGAAGGAAGGAAGGAACGAAGGAAGGAAGGAACGAAGGAACGAATCAACGAAGGAACGAAGGAACGAAGGAACGAAGGAACGAACGAACGAAGGAACAAAGGAACGAAGGAACGAAGCAACGAAGGAACGAAGGAACGAATGAACGAAGGAACGAAGGAACGAAGGAACGAAGGAATGAAGGAAAGAAGGAACGAAGCAACGAAGGAACGAAGGAACGAAGGAACGAAGGAACGATGGAATGAAGGAACGAAGGAACGAAGGAACGAAGGAACAAAGGAGCGAAGGAACGAAGGAACGAAGGAACGAAGGACCGAAGGAAGGAAGGAAGGAAGGAACGAAGGAAGGAAGGAACGAAGGAAGGAAGGAACGAAGGAAGGAAGGAACGAAGGAAGGAAGGAACGAAGGAAGGAAGGAACGAAGGAAGGAAGGAACGAAGGAAGGAAGGAACGAAGGAAGGAAGGAACGAAGGAAGGAAGGAACGAAGGAAGGAAGGATCGAAGGAAGGAAGGAACGAAGGAACGAAGGAAAGAAGGAAGAAAGGAACGAAGGAACGAAGGAAAGAAGGAACGAAGGAACGAAGGAACGATGGAACGAAGGAACGAAGGAACGAAGGAACGAAGGAACGAAGGAACGAAGGAACGAAGGAACGAAGAAAAGAAGGAACGAAGGATCGAAAGAACGAAGGAACGATGCAACGAAGCAACGAAGGAACGAAGGAACGAAGGAACGAAGGAACGAAGGAACCAAGGAACGAAGGAACGAAGGAACGAAAGAACGAAGGAACGAAGGAACGAGAGAACGAAGGAACGAACGAACGAAGGATCGAAAGAACGAAGGAACGAAGCAACGAAGCAACGAAGGAACGAAGGAAAGAAGGAACGAAGGAACGAAGGAACGAAGCAACGAAGGAACGAAGGAATGAATGAACGACGGAACGAAGGAACGAAGGAACGAAGGAAAGACGGAATGAAGGAACGAAGGAACGAAGGAACGAAGGAACGTAGGAACGAAGGAACGAAGGAACGAAGGAACAAAGGAACGAAGGAACGAAATAACGAAGGAACGAAGGAACCAAGGAACGAAGGAACGATGGAACGAAGGAACGAAGGAACGAAGGAACGAAGGAAGGAAGGAACGAAGGAACGAAGGAACGAAGGAAGGAAGGAACGAAGGAACGAAGGAACGAAGGAACGAAGGAACGAAGGAACGAAGGAACGAAGTAACGAAGGAACGAAGGAACGAAGGAACGAAGGAACGAAGGGACGAAGGAACGAAGGAACGAAGGAACGAAGGAACGAAGGAAGGAAGGAACGAAGGAACGAAGGAACGAACGAACGAACGAACGAACGAATGAACGCAGGAACGAAGGAACGAAGGAACGAAGGAACGAAGGAAAGAAGGAACGAAGGAACGAAGGAATGAAGAAACGAAGGAACGAAGAAACGAAGGAACGAAGGAACGAAGGAACGAAGGAACGAAGGAACGAAGGAACAAAGGAACGAAGGAACGAAGGATCGAAAGAACGAAGGAACGAAGCAACGAAGCAACGAAGGAACGAAGGAACGAAGGAACGAAGGAACGAAGGAACGAAGGAACGAAGGAACGAAGGAACGAAGGAACGAAGGAACGAAGCAACGAAGGAACGAAGGAACGAAGGAACGTAGGAACGAAGGAACGAAGCAACGAAGGAACGAAGCAACGAAGAAACGAAGAAATGAAGGAACGAAGGAACGAAGGAACGAAGGAACGAAGGAACGAAGGAACGAAGGAACGAAGGAACGAAGGAACGAAGCAACGAAGGAACGAAGGAACGAAGGAACGAAGAAACGAAGGAACGAAGGAACGAAGGAACGAAGGAACGAAGGAACGAAGGAACGAAGGAACGAACGAACGAAGGAACGATGGAACGAAGGAACGAAGGAACGAAGGAACGTAGGAACGAAGGAACGAAGGAACGAAGGGACGAAGGAACGAAGGAACGAAGGAACGAAGGTACGAAGGGACGAAGGAACGAAGGAACGAAGGAACGAAGGAACGAAGGAACGAAGGAACGAAGATACGAAGGAACGTAGGAACGAAGGAACGAAGGAACGAATTAACGAAGGAACGAAGGAACGAAGGAACGAAGGAACGAAGGAACGAAGGAAGGAAGGAACGAAGGAATGAAGGAACGAAGGGACGAAGGAAGGAAGGGACGAAGGAACGAAGGAACGAAGGAAGGAAGGAACGAAGGAAGGAAGGAACGAAGGAAGGAAGGAACGAAGGAACGAAGGAATGAAGGAAGGAAGGAACGAAGGAACGAAGGAACGAAGGAAGGAAGGAACGAAGGAAGGAAGGAACGACGGAACGAAGGAACGACGGAACGAAGGAACGAAGGAACGAAGGAACGAAGGAACGAAGGAACGAAGGAACGAAGGAACGAACGAACGAACGAACGAACGAACGAAGGAACGAAGGAACGAAGGAACGAAGGAAGGAAGGAACGAAGGAAGGAAGGAACGAAGGAACGAAGGAAGGAAGGAACGAAGGAACGAAGGAACGAAGTAAGGAAGGAACGACGGAAGGAAGGAACGAAGGAAGGAAGGAACGAAGGAAGGAAGGAACGAAGGAACGAAGCAACGAAGGAACGAAGGAACGAAGGAACGAAGGAACGAAGGAACGAAGGAACGAAGGAACGAAGGAACGAAGGAAAGAAGGAACGAAGGAACGAAGGAACGAAGGAACGAAGCAACGAAGGAACGAAGGAACGAATGAACGAATGAACGAAGGAACGAAGGAACGAAGGAAAGAAGGAAAGAAGGAACGAAGGAACGAAGGAACGAAGGAACGAAGCAACGAAGGAAGGAAGGAACGAAGGAACGAAGGAACGAAGGAACGAAGGAACGAAGGAACGAAGGAACGAAGGCAGGAAGGAACGAAGGAACGAAGGAACGAAGGAAGGAAGGAAGGAAGGAACGAAGAAACGAAGGAACGAAGGAACGAAGGCAGGAAGGGACGAAGGAACGACGGAAGGAAGGAAGGAAGGAACGAAGGAACGAAGGAACTAATGAAGGAAGGAATGAAGGAAGGAAGGAACGAAGGAACGAAGGAAGGAAGGTACGAAGGAAGGAAGGAACGACGGAACGAAGGAACGAAGGAACTAATGAAGGAAGGAATGAAGGAAGGAAGGAACGAAGGAACGAAGGAACGAAGGAAGGAAGGTACGAAGGAAGGAAGGAACGACGGAACGAAGGAAAGAAAGAACGACGGAACGAAGGAACGAAGGAACGAAGGAACGAAGGAAAGAAGGAACGAAGGATCGAAAGAACGAAGGAACGAAGCAACGAAGCAACGAAGGAACGAAGGAACGAAGGAACGAAGGAACAAAGGAACGAAGCAACGAAGGAACGAAGCAACGAAGGAACGAAGGAACGAAGGAAGGAAGGAACGAAGGAAGGAAGGAACGAAGGAATGAAGGAACGAAGGAACGAAGGAACGAAGGAACGAAGGAAAGAAGGAACGAAGGATCGAAAGAACGAAGGAACGAAGGAACGAAGGAACGAAGGAACGAAGGAACGAAGCAACGAAGGAACGAAGGAACGAAGGAACGAAGAAACGAAGGAACGAAGGAACGAAGGAACGAAGGAACGAAGGAACGAAGGAACGAACGAACGAACGAACGAAGGAACGATGGAACGAAGGAACGAAGGAACGAAGGAACGTAGGAACGAAGGAACGAAGGAACGAAGGGACGAAGGAACGAAGGAACGAAGGAACGAAGGTACGAAGGGACGAAGGAACGAAGGAACGAAGGAACGAAGGAACGAAGGAACGAAGATACGAAGGAACGTAGGAACGAAGGAACGAAGGAACGAAGGAGCGAAGGAACGAAGGAACGAAGGAACGAAGGAAGGAAGGAACGAAGGAATGAAGGAACGAAGGAATGAAGGAACGAAGGGACGAAGGAACGAAGGAACGAAGGAAGGAAGGAACGAAGGAAGGAAGGAACGAAGGAAGGAAGGAACGAAGGAACGAAGGAATGAAGGAAGGAAGGAACGAAGGAAGGAAGGAACGAAGGAACGAAGGAACGAAGGAAGGAAGGAACGACGGAACGAAGGAACGACGGAACGAAGGAACGACGGAACGAAGGAACGAAGGAACGAAGGAACGAAGGAACGAAGGAACGAAGGAACGAAGGAACGAAGGAACGAACGAACGAACGAACGAACGAACGAAGGAACGAAGGAACGAAGGAACGAAGGAAGGAAGGAACGAAGGAAGGAAGGAACGAAGGAACGAAGGAAGGAAGGAACGAAGGAACGAAGGAACGAAGTAAGGAAGGAACGACGGAAGGAAGGAACGAAGGAAGGAAGGAACGAAGGAAGGAAGGAACGAAGGAACGAAGCAACGAAGGAACGAAGGAACGAAGGAACGAAGGAACGAAGGAACGAAGGAACGAAGGAAAGAAGGAACGAAGGAACGAAGGAACGAAGGAACGAAGCAACGAAGGAACGAAGGAACGAATGAACGAATGAACGAAGGAACGAAGGAACGAAGGAAAGAAGGAAAGAAGGAACGAAGGAACGAAGGAACGAAGGAACGAAGGAACGAAGGAAGGAAGGAACGAAGGAACGAAGGAACGAAGGAACGAAGGAACGAAGGAACGAAGGAACGAAGGCAGGAAGGAACGAAGGAACGAAGGAACGAAGGAAGGAAGGAAGGAAGGAACGAAGAAACGAAGGAACGAAGGAACGAAGGACCGAAGGAACGAAGGAACGAAGGAACGTAGGAACGAAGGAACGAAGGGACGAAGGAACGAAGGAACGAAGGAACGAAGGAACGAAGGAACGAAGGAACGAAGTAAGGAAGGAACGAAGGAAGGAAGGAACGAAGGAAGGAAGGAACGAAGGAACGAAGGAACGAAGGAACGAAGCAACGAAGGAACGAAGGAACGAAGGAACGAAGGAACGAAGGAACGAAGGAACGAAGGAACGAAGGAAAGAAGGAACGAAGGAACGAAGGAACGAAGCAACGAAGGAACGAAGGAACGAATGAACGAATGAACGAAGGAACGAAGGAACGAAGGAAAGAAGGAAAGAAGGAAAGAAGGAACGAAGGAACGAAGGAACGAAGGAACGAAGGAACGAAGGAACGAAGGAACGAAGGAACGAAGCAACGAAGGAACGAAGGAACGAAGGAACGTAGGAACGAAGGAACGAAGCAACGAAGGAACGAAGCAACGAAGGAACGAAGGAACGAAGGAACGAAGAAACGAAGGAACGAAGGAACGAAGGAACGAAGGAACGAAGGAACGAAGGAACGAAGGAACGATGGAACGAAGGAACGAAGGAGCGAAGGAACGAAGGAAGGAAGGAACGAAGGAACGAAGGAACGAAGGAAGGAAGGAACGAAGGAAGGAAGGAACGAAGGAACGAAGGAGCGAAGGAACGAAGGAACGAACGTACGAACGAACGAACGAACGAAGGAAAGAACGAAGGAACGAACGAACGAACGAACGAACGAACGAACGAACGAACGAACGAACGAACGAACGAACGAAGGAACGAACGAACGAAGGAACGAAGGAACGAAGGAACGAAGGAACGAAGGAACGAAGGAACGAAGGAACGAAGGAACGAAGGAACGAAGTAACGAAGGAACGAAGGAACGAAGGTTCGAAGGTACGAAGGAAAGAAGCAACGAAGCAACGAAGGAACGAAGCAACGAAGGAACGAAGGATCGTAGGAACGACGGAACGAAGGAACGAAGGAGCGAAGGAACGAAGGAGCGAAGGAACGAAGGAGCGGAGGAACGAAGGAACGAAGGAACGAAGGAACGAATGAACGAAGGAACGAAGGAACGAAGGAACGAAGGAACGAAGGAACGAAGGAACGAAGGAACGATGGAACGAAGGAACGAAGGAACGAAGGAACGAAGGAACGAAGGAGCGAAGGAACGAAGGGACGATGGAACGAAGGAACGAAGGAACGAAGGAACGAAGGAACGAAGGAACGAAGGAACGAAGGAACGAAGGAACGAAGGAACGAAGGAACGAAGGAACGATGGAAGGAAGGAACGAAGGAAGGAAGGAACGAAGGAACGAAGGAACGAAGGAAGGAAGGAACGAAGGAAGGGAGGAACGAAGGAACGAAGGAACGACGGAACGAAGGAACGCAGGAACGAAGGAACGAAGGAACGAAGGAACGAAGGAACGAAGGAACGAAGGAACGAAGGAACGAAGGAACGAAGGAACGTAGGAAGGAAGGAACGGAGGAACGAAGGGACGAAGGAACGAAGGAACGAAGGAACGAAGGTACGAAGGAACGAAGGAACGATGGAAGGAAGGAACGAAGGAAGGAAGGAACGAAGGAACGAAGGAACGAAGGAAGGAAGGAACGAAGGAAGGAAGAAGCGAAGGAACGAAGGAACGACGGAACGAAGGAACGCAGGAACGAAGGAACGAAGGAACGAAGGAACGAAGGAACGAAGGAACGAAGGAACGAAGGAACGATGGAACGAAGGAACGAAGGAACGAAGGATCGAAGGAACGAATCAACGAAGCAACGAAGGAAAGAAGCAACGAAGGAACGAAGGAACGAAGGAACGAACGAACGAAGGAACGAAGCAACGAAGGAGCGAAGGAACGAAGCAACGAAGGAACGAAGGAACGAAGGAACGAAGGAACGAAGGAACGAAGGAACGAAGGAACGAAGGAACGAAGGAACGAAGGAACGATGGAACGTAGGAACGAAGGAACGAAGGGACGAAGGAACGAAGGAACGAAGGAACGAAGGAACGAAGGAACGAAGGAACGAAGGAACGAAGGAACGAAGGAACGAAGGAACGAAGGAACGAAGGAACGAAGGAACGAAGGAACGAAGGAACGAAGGAACGAAGGAACGAAGGAACGAAGGAACGAAGGAACGTAGGAAGGAAGGAACGAAGGGACGAAGGAACGAAGGAACGAAGGAACGAAGGAACGATGGAAGAAAGGAACGAAGGAAGGAAGGAACGAAGGAACGAAGGAACGAAGGAAGGAAGGAACGAAGGAAGGAAGGAACGAAGGAACGAAGGAACGACGGAACGAAGGAACGCAGGAACGCAGGAACGAAGGAACGAAGGAACGAAGGAACGAAGGAACGAAGGAACGAAGGAACGATGGAACGAAGGAACGAAGGAACGAAGGATCGAAGGAACGAAGGAACGAATCAACGAAGCAACGAAGGAACGAAGCAACGAAGGAACGAAGGAACGAACGAACGAAGGACGAAGCAACGAAGGAACGAAGGAACGAAGGAACGAAGGAACGAAGGAACGAAGGAACGAAGGAACGACGGAACGAAGGAACGAAGGAACGAAGGAACGAAGGAACGATGGAAAGTAGGAACGAAGGAACGAAGGGACGAAGGAACGAAGGAACGAAGGAACGAAGGTACGAAGGAACGAAGATACGAAGGAACGTAGGAACGAAGGAACGAAGGAACGAAGGAACGAAGGAACGAAGGAACGAAGGAACGAAGGAAGGAAGGAACGAAGGAACGAAGGAACGAAGGAACGAAGGAAGGAAGGGACGAAGGAACGAAGGAACGAAGGAACGAAGGAAGGAAGGAACGAAGGAAGGAAGGAACGAAGGAACGAAGGAAGGAAGGAATGAAGGAAGGAAGGAACGAAGGAACGAAGGAACGAAGGTAGGAAGGAACGAAGGAAGGAAGGAACGACGGAACGAAGGAAAGAAGGAACGACGGAACGAAGGAACGAAGGAACGAAGGAACGAAGGAACGAAGGAACGAAAGAACGAAGGAAAGAAGGAACGAAGGATCGAAAGAACGAAGGAACGAAGCAACGAAGCAACGAAGGAACGAAGGAACGAAGGAACGAAGGAACAAAGGAACAAAGGAACGAAGGAACGAAGCAACGACGGAACGAAGGAACGAAGGATCGATGGAACGAAGGAATGAAGGAACGAAGGAACGAAGGAACGAAGGAACGAAGGAAGGCAGGAACGAAGGAACGAACGAACGAACGAACGAACGAACGAACGAACGAACGAAGGAACGAAGGAACGAAGGAGCGAAGGAAGAAAGGAACGATGGAAGGAAGGAACGAAGGAACGAAGGACCGAAGGAAGGAAGGAACGAAGGAAGGAAGGAACGAAGGAAGGAAGGAACGAAGGAAGGAAGGAACGAAGGAAGGAAGGAACGAAGGAACGAATCAACGAAGGAACGAAGGAACGAAGGAACGAAGGAACGAAGGAACGAAGGAACGAACGTTCGAAGGTACGAAGGAAAGAAGCAACGAAGCAACGAAGCAACGAAGGAACGAAGGATCGTAGGAACGACGGAACGAAGGAACGAAGGAGCGAAGGAACGAAGGAGCGAAGGAACGAAGGAGCGGAGGAACGAAGGAACGAAGGAACGAAGGAACGAATGAACGAAGGAACGAAGGAACGAAGGAACGAAGGAACGAAGGAACGAAGGAACGAAGGAACGATGGAACGAAGGAACGAAGGAACGAAGGAACGAAGGAACGAAGGAAGGAAGGAACGAAGGAACGAAGGAACGAAGGAACGAAGGAACGAAGGAACGAAGGAAGGAAGGAACGAAGGAACGAAGGAAGGAAGGAACGAAGGAACGAAGGAACGACGGAACGAAGGAACGCAGGAACGAAGGAACGAAGGAACGAAGGAACGAAGGAACGAAGGAACGAAGGAACGAAGGAACGAAGGAACGAAGGAACGTAGGAAGGAAGGAAGGAAGGAACGGAGGAACGAAGGGACGAAGGAACGAAGGAACGAAGGAACGAAGGAACGAAGGAACGAAGGAACGATGGAAGGAAGGAACGAAGGAAGGAAGGAACGAAGGAACGAAGGAACGAAGGAAGGAAGGAACGAAGGAAGGAAGGAACGAAGGAACGAAGGAACGACGGAACGAAGGAACGCAGGAACGAAGGAACGAAGGAACGAAGGAACGAAGGAACGAAGGAACGAAGGAACGATGGAACGAAGGAACGAAGGAACGAAGGATCGAAAGAACGAAGGAACGAATCAACGAAGCAACGAAGGAACGAAGCAACGAAGGAACGAAGGAACGAAGGAACGAACGAACGAAGGAACGAAGCAACGAAGGAGCGAAGGAACGAAGCAACGAAGGAACGAAGGAACGAAGGAACGAAGGAACGAAGGAACGAAGGAACGAAGGAACGAAGGAACGATGGAACGTAGGAACGAAGGAACGAAGGGACGAAGGAACGAAGGAACGAAGGAACGAAGGAACGAAGGAACGAAGGAACGAAGGAACGAAGGAACGAAGGAACGAAGGAACGAAGGAACGAAGGAACGAAGGAACGAAGGAACGAAGGAACGTAGGAAGGAAGGAACGAAGGAACGAAGGGACGAAGGAACGAAGGAACGATGGAAGGAAGGAAGGAAGGAACGAAGGAAGGAAGGAACGAAGGAACGAAGGAACGAAGGAAGGAAGGAACGAAGGAAGGAAGGAACGAAGGAACGAAGGAACGACGGAACGAAGGAACGCAGGAACGAAGGAACGAAGGAACGAAGGAACGAAGGAACGAAGGAACGATGGAACGAAGGAACGAAGGAACGAAGGATCGAAGGAACGAAGGAACGAATCAACGAAGCAACGAAGGAACGAAGCAACGAAGGAACGAAGGAACGAACGAACGAAGGACGAAGCAACGAAGGAACGAAGGAACGAAGGAACGAAGGAACGAAGGAACGAAGGAACGAAGGAACGAAGGAACGAAGGAACGAAGGAACGAAGGAACGAAGGAACGAAGGAACGAAGGAACGAAGGAACGAAGGAACGATGGAAAGTAGGAACGAAGGAACGAAGGGACGAAGGAACGAAGGAACGAAGGAACGAAGGTACGAAGGAACGAAGATACGAAGGAACGTAGGAACGAAGGAACGAAGGAACGAAGGAACGAAGGAACGAAGGAACGAAGGAACGAAGGAAGGAAGGAACGAAGGAACGAAGGAACGAAGGAACGAAGGAAGGAAGGGACGAAGGAACGAAGGAACGAAGGAACGAAGGAACGAAGGAAGGAAGGAACGAAGGAAGGAAGGAACGAAGGAACGAAGGAAGGAAGGAATGAAGGAAGGAAGGAACGAAGGAACGAAGGAACGAAGGAAGGAAGGAACGACGGAACGAAGGAAAGAAGGAACGACGGAACGAAGGAACGAAGGAACGAAGGAACGAAGGAACGAAGGAACGAAAGAACGAAGGAAAGAAGGAACGAAGGATCGAAAGAACGAAGGAACGAAGCAACGAAGCAACGAAGGAACGAAGGAACGAAGGAACGAAGGAACAAAGGAACAAAGGAACGAAGGAACGAAGCAACGACGGAACGAAGGAACGAAGGAACGATGGAACGAAGGAATGAAGGAACGAAGGAACGAACAAACGAAGGAACGAAGGAACGAAGGAAGGCAGGAACGATGGAACGAACGAACAAACGAACGAACGAACGAACGAACGAACGAACGAAGGAACGAAGGAACGAAGGAACGAAGGAAGAAAGGAACGATGGAAGGAAGGAACGAAGGAACGAAGGACCGAAGGAAGGAAGGAACGAAGGAAGGAAGGAACGAAGGAAGGAAGGAACGAAGGAAGGAAGGAACGAAGGAACGAATCAACGAAGGAACGAAGGAACGAAGGAACGAAGGAACGAAGGAACGAAGGAACGAAGGAACGAAGGAACGAAGGAACGAAGGAACGAAGGAACGAAGCAATGAAGGAACGAAGGAACGAATGAACGAAGGAACGAAGGAACGAAGGAATGAAGGATAGAAGGAACGAAGCAACGAAGGAACGAAGGAACGAAGGAACGAAGGAACGATGGAATGAAGGAACGAAGGAACGAAGGAACGAAGGAGCGAAGGAACGAAGGAACGACGGAACGAAGGAACGCAGGAACGAAGGAACGAAGGAACGAAGGAACGAAGGAACGAAGGAACGAAGGAACGATGGAACGAAGGAACGAAGGAACGAAGGATCGAAGGAACGAAGGAACGAATCAACGAAGCAACGAAGGAACGAAGCAACGAAGGAACGAAGGAACGAAGGAACGAACGAACGAAGGAACGAAGCAACGAAGGAGCGAAGGAACGAAGCAACGAAGGAACGAAGGAACGTAGGAACGAAGGAACGAAGGAACGAAGGAACGAAGGAACGAAGGAACGAAGGAACGAAGGAACGAAGGAACGATGGAACGTAGGAACGAAGGAACGAAGGGACGAAGGAACGAAGGAACGAAGGAACGAAGGAACGAAGGAACGAAGGAACGAAGGAACGAAGGAACGAAGGAACGAAGGAACGAAGGAACGAAGGAACGAAGGAACGAAGGAACGAAGGAACGAAGGAACGTAGGAAGGAAGGAACGAAGGAACGAAGGGACGAAGGAACGAAGGAACGAAGGAACGAAGGAACGAAGGAACGAAGGAACGATGGAAGGAAGGAACGAAGGAAGGAAGGAACGAAGGAACGAAGGAACGAAGGAACGAAGGAAGGAAGGAACGAAGGAACGAAGGAACGACGGAACGAAGGAACGCAGGAACGAAGGAACGAAGGAACGAAGGAACGAAGGAACGAAGGAACGATGGAACGAAGGAACGAAGGAACGAAGGATCGAAGGAACGAAGGAACGAATCAACGAAGCAACGAAGGAACGAAGCAACGAAGGAACGAAGGAACGAACGAACGAAGGACGAAGCAACGAAGGAACGAAGGAACGAAGGAACGAAGGAACGAAGGAACGAAGGAACGAAGGAACGAAGGAACGAAGGAACGAAGGAACGAAGGAACGAAGGAACGAAGGAACGAAGGAACGAAGGAACGATGGAAAGTAGGAACGAAGGAACGAAGGGACGAAGGAACGAAGGAACGAAGGAACGAAGGTACGAAGGAACGAAGATACGAAGGAACGTAGGAACGAAGGAACGAAGGAACGAAGGAACGAAGGAACGAAGGAACGAAGGAAGGAAGGAACGAAGGAACGAAGGAACGAAGGAACGAAGGAAGGAAGGGACGAAGGAACGAAGGAACGAAGGAACGAAGGAAGGAAGGAACGAAGGAAGGAAGGAACGAAGGAACGAAGGAAGGAAGGAATGAAGGAAGGAAGGAACGAAGGAACGAAGGTACGAAGGTAGGAAGGAACGAAGGAAGGAAGGAACGACGGAACGAAGGAAAGAAGGAACGACGGAACGAAGGAACTAAGGAACGAAGGAACGAAGGAACGAAGGAACGAAGGAACGAAGGAAAGAAGGAACGAAGGATCGAAAGAACGAAGGAACGAAGCAACGAAGCAACGAAGGAACGAAGGAACGAAGGAACGAAGGAACAAAGGAACGAAGGAACGAAGCAACGACGGAACGAAGGAACGAAGGAACGATGGAACGAAGGAATGAAGGAACGAAGGAACGAAGGAACGAAGGAACGAAGGAACGAAGGAAGGCAGGAACGAAGGAACGAACGAACGAACGAACGAACGAACGAACGAACGAACGAAGGAACGAAGGAACGAAGGAACGAAGGAAGAAAGGAACGATGGAAGGAAGGAACGAAGGAACGAAGGACCGAAGGAAGGAAGGAACGAAGGAAGGAAGGAACGAAGGAAGGAAGGAACGAAGGAAGGAAGGAACGAAGGAAGGAAGGAACGAAGGAACGAATCAACGAAGGAACGAAGGAACGAAGGAACGAAGGAACGAAGTAACGAAGGAACGAAGGAACGAAGGAACGAAGGAACGAAGGAACGAAGCAATGAAGGAACGAAGGAACGAATGAACGAAGGAACGAAGGAACGAAGGAACGAAGGAATGAAGGAAAGAAGGAACGAAGCAACGAAGGAACGAAGGAACGAAGGAACGATGGAATGAAGGAACGAAGGAACGAAGGAACGAAGGAACGAAGGAGCGAAGGAACGAAGGAACGAAGGAACGAAGGACCGAAGGAAGGAAGGAAGGAAGGAACGAAGGAAGGAAGGAACGAAGGAAGGAAGGAACGAAGGAAGGAAGGAACGAAGGAAGGAAGGAACGAAGGAAGGAAGGAACGAAGGAAGGAAGGAACGAAGGAAGGAAGGAACGAAGGAACGAAGGAACGAAGGAACGAAGGAACGAAGGAATGAAGGAACGAAGGAACGAAGGATCGAAGGAAAGAAGCAACGAAGCAACGAAGGAACGAAGCAACGAAGGAACGAAGGAACGAACGAACGAACGAACGAACGAACGAACGAACGAACGAAAGAACGAACGAACGAACGAACGAACGAACGAACGAACGAAGGAACGAACGAACGAAGGAACGAAGGAACGAAGGAACGAAGGAACGAAGGAACGAAGGAACGAAGGAACGAAGGAACGAAGGAACGATGGAACGAAGGATCGAAGGAACGAAGGAACGAAGGAACGAAGGAACGAAGAAACGAAGGAACGTAGGAACGAAGGAACGTAGGAACGAAGGAACGAAGGAACGAAGGGACGAAGGAACGAAGGAACGAATTAACGAAAGAACGAAGGTACGAAGGAACGTAGGAAAGAAGGAACGAAGGAACGAAGGAACGAAGGAACGAAGGAACGAAGGAACGAAGGAACGAAGGTACGAAGGAAGGAAGGAACGAAGGAACGAAGGAACGAAGGAACGAAGGAAGGAAGGAAGGAAGGGACGAAGGAACGAAGGAACGAAGGAAGGAAGGAACGAAGGAACGAATGAAGGAAGGAATGAAGGAAGGAAGGAACGAAAGAACGAAGGAAGGAAGGAACGAAGGAAGGAAGGAACGAAGGAACGAAGGAACGAAGGAACGAACGAACGAACGAACGATCGAACGGACGAACGGACGAACGGACGAACGGACGAACGGACGAACGGACGAACGAACGAACGAACGAACGAACGAACGAACGGACGAACGAACGAACGAACGAACGAACGAACGAACGAACGAACGAACGAAAGAACGAACGAACGAACGAACGAACTAACGAACGAACGAACGAAAGAACGAACGAACGCACGAACGATCGAACGAACGAACGAACGATCGAACGAACGAACGAACGGACGAACGGACGAACGAACGAACGAACGAACGAACGAACGTACGAAGGAACGAAGGAAAGAACGAAGGAACGAACGAGCAAACGAACGAACGAACGAACGAACGAACGAACGTACGAAGGAACGAAGGAAAGAACGAAGGAACGAACGAGCAAACGAACGAACGAACGAACGAAGGAACGAACGAACGAACGAACGAACGAAGAAACGAAGGAACGAAGGAACGAAGGAACGAAGGAACGAAGGATCGAAGGAACGAAGGAACGAAGGAACGAAGGAACGAAGGAACGAAGGAACGAAGGAACGAAGGATCGAAGGAACGAAGGAAAGAAGCAACGAAGCAACGAAGGAACGAAGGAGCGAAGGAACGAAGGAACGAAGGAACGAAGGAACGAAGGAACGAAGGAACGAAGGAACGAAGGAGCGAAGGAACGAAGGAACGAAGGAACGAAGGAACGAAGGAACGAAGGAACGAAGGATCGAAGGAACGAAGGAACGAAGGAACGAAGGAACGAAGGAACGAAGGAAGGAAGGAACGAAGGAACGAAGGAACGAAGGAAGGAAGGAAAGAAGGAACGAAGGAACGAAGGACCGAAGGAACGAAGGAACGAAGGAACGAAGGAACGAAGGAACGAAGGAACTAATGAACGAAGGAACGAAGGATCGAAGGAACGAAGGAACGAAGGAACGAAGGATCGAAGGAACGAAGGAACGAAGGAACGAAGGAACGAAGGAACGAAGGATTGAAAGAACGAAGGAACGAAGCAACGAAGCAACGAAGCAACGAAGGAACGAAGGAACGAAGGAACGAAGGAACGAAAGAACGAAGGAACGATGCAACGAAGGAACGAAGGAACGAAGGAACGAAGGAACGAAGGAAGGAAGGAACGAAGGAACGAAGGAAGGAAGGAACGAAGGAAGGAAGGAACGAAGGAACGAAGGACCGAAGGAAGGAAGGATCGAAGGAAGGAAGGAACGAAGGAACGTATGAACGAAGGAAGGAAGGAACGAAGGAAGGAAGGAACGAAGGAAGGAAGGAACGAAGGAACGAAGGAACGAAGGAGCGAAGGAACGAAGGAACGAACGTACGAACGAACGAACGAACGAAGGAAAGAACGAAGGAACGAACGAACGAACGAACGAACGAACGAACGAACGATCGAACGAACGAACGAACGAACGAACGAACGAACGAACGAACGAACGAACGAACGAACGAACGAACGAAGGAACGAACGAACGAAGGAACGAAGGAACGAAGGAACTAAGGAACGAAGGAACGAAGGAACGAAGGAACGAAGGAACGAAGGAACGAAGGAACGAAGGAACGAAGGAACGAAGGTTCGAAGGTACGAAGGTTCGAAGGTACGAAGGAAAGAAGCAACGAAGCAACGAAGGAACGAAGGATCGTAGGAACGAAGGAACGACGGAACGAAGGAACGAAGGAGCGAAGGAACGAAGGAGCGAAGGAACGAAGGAGCGGAGGAACGAAGGAACGAAGGAACGAATGAACGAAGGAACGAAGGAACGAAGGAACGAATGAACGAAGGAACGAAGGAACGAAGGAACGATGGAACGAAGGAACGAAGGAACGAAGGAACGAAGGAACGAAGGAACGAAGGAACGAAGGAAGGAAGGAAGGAAGGAACGAAGGAACGAAGGAACGAAGGAACGAAGGAAGGAAGGGACGAAGGAACGAAGGAACGAAGGAAGGAAGGAACGAAGGAAGGAAGGAAGGAAGGAACGAAGGAACGAAGGAAGGAAGGAATGAAGGAAGGAAGGAACGAAGGAACGAAGGAACGAAGGAACGAAGGAACGAAGGAACGAAGGAAGGAAGGAACGAAGGAACGAAGGAACGAAGGAAGGAAGGAAGGAAGGGACGAAGGAACGAAGGAACGAAGGAAGGAAGGAATGAAGGAACGAATGAAGGAAGGAATGAAGGAAGGAAGGAACGAAAGAACGAAGGAAGGAAGGAACGAAGGAAGGAAGGAACGAAGGAACGAAGGAACGAAGGAACGAACGAACGAACGAACGATCGAACGGACGAACGGACGAACGGACGAACGGACGAACGGACGAACGGACGAACGGACGAACGAACGAACGAACGAACGAACGAACGAACGAACGAACGAACGAACGAACGAACGAACGATCGAACGAACGAACGAACGATCGAACGAACGAACGAACGGACGAACGAACGAACGAACGAACGAACGAACGAACGAACGTACGAAGGAACGAAGGAACGAACGAGCAAACGAACGAACGAACGAACGAAGGAACGAACGAACGAACGAACGAACGAAGAAACGAAGGAACGAAGGAACGAAGGAACGAAGGAACGAAGGAACGAAGGAACGAAGGAACGAAGGAACGAAGGAATGAAGGAACGAAGGAATGAAGGATCGAAGGAACGAAGGAAAGAAGCAACGAAGCAACGAAGGAACGAAGCAACGAAGGAACGAAGGAACGAAGGAACGAAGGAACGAAGGAACGAAGGAACGAAGGAACGAAGGAACGAAGGAGCGAAGGAACGAAGGAACGAAGGAACGAAGGAACGAAGGAACGAAGGAACGAAGGATCGAAGGAACGAAGGAACGAAGGAACGAAGGAACGAAGGAACGAAGGAAGGAAGGAACGAAGGAACGAAGGAACGAAGGAACGAAGGAAAGAAGGAACGAAGGAACGAAGGAACGAAGGAACGAAGGAACGAAGGAACGAAGGAACGAAGGAACGAAGGAACGAAGGAACGAAGGAACGAATGAACGAAGGAACGAAGGATCGAAGGAACGAAGGAACGAAGGAACGAAGGATCGAAGGAACGAAGGAACGAAGGAACGAAGGAACGAAGGAACGAAGGATCGAAAGAACGAAGGAACGAAGCAACGAAGCAACGAAGGAACGAAGGAACGAAGGAACGAAGGAACGAAAGAACGAAGGAACGAAAGAACGAAGGAATGATGCAACGAAGGAACGAAGGAACGAAGGAACGAAGGAACGAAGGAAGGAAGGAACGAAGGAACGAAGGAACGAAGGAAGGAAGGAACGAAGGAAGGAAGGAACGAAGGAACGAAGGACCGAAGGAAGGAAGGAACGAAGGAACGGATGAACGAAGGAAGGAAGGAACGAAGGAAGGAAGGAACGAAGGAAGGAAGGAACGAAGGAACGAAGGAACGAAGGAGCGAAGGAACGAAGGAACGAACGTACGAACGAACGAACGAACGAAGGAAAGAACGAAGGAACGAACGAACGAACGAACGAACGAACGAACGAAGGAACGAACGAACGAAGGAACGAAGGAACGAAGGAACGAAGGAACGAAGGAACGAAGGAACGAAGGAACGAAGGAACGAAGGAACGAAGGAACGAAGGAACGAAGGAACGAAGGAACGAAGGTTCGAAGGTACGAAGGTTCGAAGGTACGAAGGAAAGAAGCAACGAAGCAACGAAGGAACGAAGGATCGTAGGAACGAAGGAACGACGGAACGAAGGAACGAAGGAGCGAAGGAACGAAGGAGCGGAGGAACGAAGGAACGAAGGAACGAAGGAACGAAGGAACGAAGGAACGAAGGAACGAAGGAACGAAGGAACGAAGGAACGAAGGAACGAAGGAACGATGGAACGAAGGAACGAAGGAACGAAGGAACGAAGGAACGAAGGAGCGAAGGAAAGAAGGAACGAAGGGACGATGGAACGAAGGAACGAAGGAACGAAGGAACGAAGGAACGAAGGAACGAAGGAACGAAGGAACGAAGGAACGAAGGAATGAAGGAACGAAGGAACGAAGGAACGAAGGAACGATGGAAGGAAGGAACGAAGGAAGGAAGGAACGAAGGAACGAAGGAACGAAGGAAGGAAGGGACGAAGGAAGGAAGGAACGAAGGAACGAAGGAACGACGGAACGAAGGAACGCAGGAACGAAGGAACGAAGGAACGAAGGAACGAAGGAACGAAGGAACGAAGGAACGAAGGAACGAAGGAACGAAGGAACGTAGGAAGGAAGGAACGAAGGAACGAAGGAAGGAAGGGACGAAGGAACGAAGGAAGGAAGGAACGAAGGAAGGAAGGAACGAAGGAACGAAGGAACTAATGAAGGAAGGAATGAAGGAAGGAAGGAACGAAGGAACGAAGGAACGAAGGAAGGAAGGTACGAAGGAAGGAAGGAACGACGGAACGAAGGAAAGAAGGAACGACGGAACGAAGGAACGAAGGAACGAAGGAACGAAGGAACGAAGGAAAGAAGGAACGAAGGATCGAAAGAACGAAGGAACGAAGCAACGAAGGAACGAAGGAACGAAGGAACGAAGGAACGAAGGAACAAAGGAACGAAGCAACGAAGGAACGAAGCAACGAAGGATCGAAGGAACGAAGGAACGAAGGAAGGAAGGAACGAAGGAAGGAAGGAACGAAGGAATGAAGGAACGAAGGAACGAAGGAACGAAGGAACGAAGGAACGAAGGAACAAAGGAAAGAAGGAACGAAGGATCGAAAGAACGAAGGAACGAAGCAACGAAGGAACGAAGGAACGAAGGAACGAAGGAACAAAGGAACGAAGGAACGAAGGAACGAAGAAACGAAGGAACGAAGGAACGAAGCAACGAAGGAACGAAGTAACGAAGGAACGATGGAACGAAGGAACGAAGGAACGAAGAAACGAAGGAACGAAGCAACGAAGAAACGAAGTAACGAAGGAACGATGGAACGAAGGAACGAAGGAACGAAGGATCGAAGGAACGAAGGAACGAAGGAACGAAGGAACGAAGAAACGAAGGAACGTAGGAACGAAGGAACGAAGGAACGAAGGGACGAAGGAACGAAGGAACGAATTAACGAAGGAACGAAGGAACGAAGGTACGAAGGAACGTAGGAAAGAAGGAACGAAGGAACGAAGGAACGAAGGAACGAAGGAACGAAGGAACGAAGGTAGGAAGGAACGAAGGAACGAAGGAACGAAGGAACGAAAGAAGGAAGGAAGGAAGGGACGAAGGAACGAAGGAACGAAGGAAGGAAGGAACGAAGGAACGAATGAAGGAAGGAATGAAGGAAGGAAGGAACGAAAGAACGAAGGAAGGAAGGAACGAAGGAAGGAAGGAACGAAGGAACGAAGGAACGAACGAACGAACGAACGATCGAACGATCGAACGGACGAACGGACGAACGGACGAACGGACGAACGGACGAACGGACGAACGGACGAACGAACGAACGAACGAACGAACGAACGAACGAACGGACGAACGAACGAACGAACGAACGAACGAACGAACGAACGAACGAACGAACGAACGAACGAACGAACGAACGAACGAACGAACGAAAGAACGAACGAACGAACGAACGATCGAACGAACGAACGAACGATCGAACGAACGAGCGAACGGACGAACGAACGAACGAACGAACGAACGTACGAAGGAACGAAGGAAAGAACGAAGGAACGAACGAGCAAACGAACGAACGAACGAACGAACGAACGAAGAAACGAAGGAACGAAGGAACGAAGGAACGAAGGAACGAAGGAACGAAGGAACGAAGGAACGAAGGAACGAAGGAATGAAGGAACGAAGGAACGAAGGATCGAAGGAAAGAAGCAACGAAGCAACGAAGGAACGAAGCAACGAAGGAACGAAGGAACGAAGGAACGAAGGAACGAAGGAACGAAGGAACGAAGGAACGAAGGAGCGAAGGAACGAAGGAACGAAGGTACGAAGGAACGAAGGAACGAAGGATCGAAGGAACGAAGGAACGAAGCAACGAAGGAACGAAGGAACGAAGGAAGGAAGGAACGAAGGAACGAAGGAACGAAGGAACGAAGGAAGGAAGGAAAGAAGGAACGAAGGAACGAAGGAACGAAGGACCGAAGGAACGAAGGAACGAAGGAACGAAGGAACGAAGGAACGAAGGAACGAAGGAACGAAGGAACGAATGAACGAAGGAACGAAGGATCGAAGGAACGAAGGAACGAAGGAACGAAGGAACGAAGGATGGAAAGAACGAAGGAACGAAGCAACGAAGCAACGAAGCAACGAAGGAACGAAGGAACGAAGGAACGAAGGAACGAAAGAACGAAGGAACGATGCAACGAAGGAACGAAGGAACGAAGGAACGAAGGAACGAAGGAAGGAAGGAACGAAGGAACGAAGGAACGAAGGAAGGAAGGACCGAAGGAAGGAAGGAACGAAGGAACGAAGGACCGAAGGAAGGAAGGATCGAAGGAAGGAAGGAACGAAGGAACGGATGAACGAAGGAAGGAAGGAACGAAGGAAGGAAGGAACGAAGGAAGGAAGGAACGAAGGAACGAAGGAACGAAGGAGCGAAGGACCGAAGGAACGAACGTACGAACGAACGAACGAACGAAGGAAAGAACGAAGGAACGAAAGAACGAACGAACGAACGAACGAACGAACGAACGAACGAACGAACGAACGAACGAACGAACGAACGAACGAAGGAACGAACGAACGAAGGAACGAAGGAACGAAGGAACGAAGGAACGAAGGAACGAAGGAACGAAGGAACGAAGGAAAGACGGAACGAAGGAACGAAGGAACGAAGGAACGAAGGAACGAAGGAACGAAGGTTCGAAGGTACGAAGGTTCGAAGGTACGAAGGAAAGAAGCAACGAAGCAACGAAGGAACGAAGGATCGTAGGAACGAAGGAACGACGGAACGAAGGAACGAAGGAGCGAAGGAACGAAGGAGCGAAGGAACGAAGGAGCGGAGGAACGAAGGAACGAAGGAACGAATGAACGAAGGAACGAAGGAACGAAGGAACGAAGGAACGAAGGAACGAAGGAACGATGGAACGAAGGAACGAAGGAACGAAGGAACGAAGGAACGAAGGAACGAAGGAACGAAGGAACGAAGGAGCGAAGGAACGAAGGGACGATGGAACGAAGGAACGAAGGAACGAAGGAACGAAGGAACGAAGGAACGAATCAACGAAGCAACGAAGGAACGAAGGAACGAATCAACGAAGCAACGAAGGAACGAAGCAACGAAGGAACGAAGGAACGAAGGAACGAACGAACGAAGGACGAAGCAACGAAGGAACGAAGGAACGAAGCAACGAAGGAACGAAGGAACGAAGGAACGAAGGAACGAAGGAACGAAGGAACGAAGGAACGAAGGAACGAAGAAACGAAGGAACGAAGGAACGATGGAACGTAGGAACGAAGGAACGAAGGGACGAAGGAACGAAGGAACGAAGGAACGAAGGAACGAAGGTACGAAGGAACGAAGATACGAAGGAACGTAGGAACGAAGGAACGAAGGAACGAAGGAACGAAGGAACGAAGGAACGAAGGAACGAAGGAAGGAAGGAACGAAGGAACGAAGGAACGAAGGAACGAAGGAAGGAAGGGACGAAGGAACGAAGGAACGAAGGAACGAAGGAAGGAAGGAACGAAGGAAGGAAGGAACGAAGGAAGGAAGGAACGAAGGAACGAAGGAAGGAAGGAATGAAGGAAGGAAGGAACGAAGGAACGAAGGAACGAAGGAAGGAAGGAACGAAGGAAGGAAGGAACGACGGAACGAAGGAAAGAAGGAACGACGGAACGAAGGAACGAAGGAACGAAGGAACGAAGGAACGAAGGAACGAAGGAACGAAGGAACGAAGGAACGAAGGAACGAAGGAAAGAAGGAACGAAGGATCGAAAGAACGAAGGAACGAAGCAACGAAGCAACGAAGGAACGAAGGAACGAAGGAACGAAGGAACAAAGGAACAAAGGAACGAAGGAACGAAGCAACGAAGGAACGAAGGAACGAAGGAACGATGGAACGAAGGAATGAAGGAACGAAGGAACGAAGGAACGAAGGAACGAAGGAACGAAGGAACGAAGGAACGAAGCTACGAAGGAAGGCAGGAACGAAGGAACGAACGAACGAACGAACGAACGAACGAAGGAACGAAGGAAGGAAGGAACGATGGAAGGAAGGAACGAAGGAACGAAGGACCGAAGGAAGGAAGGAACGAAGGAGGGAAGGAACGAAGGAAGGAAGGAACGAAGGAAGGAAGGAACGAAGGAAGGAAGGAACGAAGGAACGAATCAACGAAGGAACGAAGGAACGAAGGAACGAAGGAACGAAGGAACGAAGGAACGAAGGAACGAAGGAACGAAGCAACGAAGGAACGAAGGAACGAAGGAACGAAGGAACGAAGGAACGAAGGAATGAAGGAAAGAAGGAACGAAGCAACGAAGGAACGAAGGAACGAAGGAACGAAGGAACGATGGAATGAAGGAACGAAGGAACGAAGGAACGAAGGAACGAAGGAGCGAAGGAACGAAGGAACGAAGGAACGAAGGACCGAAGGAAGGAAGGAAGGAAGGAACGAAGGAAGGAAGGAACGAAGGAAGGAAGGAACGAAGGAAGGAAGGAACGAAGGAAGGAAGGAACGAAGGAAGGAAGGAACGAAGGAACGAAGGAAGGAAGGAACGAAGGAAGGAAGGAACGAAGGAAGGAAGGAACGAAGGAAGGAAGGAACGAAGGAAGGAAGGATCGAAGGAAGGAAGGAACGAAGGAACGAAGGAAAGAAGGAAGAAAGGAACGAAGGAACGAAGGAAAGAAGGAACGAAGGAACGAAGGAACGATGGAACGAAGGAACGAAGGAACGAAGGAACGAAGGAACGAAGGAACGAAGGAACGAAGGAACGACGGAATGAAGGAACGAAGGAACGAAGGAACGAAGGAACGTAGGAACGAAGGAACGAAGGAACGAAGGAACGAAGGAACGAAGGAACGAAAGAACGAAGGAACGAAGGAACCAAGGAACGAAGGAACGATGGAACGAAGGAACGAAGGAACGAAGGAACGAAGGAAGGAAGGAACGAAGGAACGAAGGAACGAAGGAAGGAAGGAACGAAGGAACGAAGGAACGAAGGAACGAAGGAACGAAGGAACGAAGGAACGAAGTAACGAAGGAACGAAGGAACGAAGGAACGAAGGAACGAAGGGACGAAGGAACGAAGGAACGAAGGAACGAAGGAACGAAGGAAGGAAGGAACGAAGGAACGAACGAACGAACGAACGAACGAACGAACGCAGGACCGAAGGAACGAAGGAACGAAGGAACGAAGGAAAGAAGGAACGAAGGAACGAAGGACCGAAGGAAGGAAGGGACGAAGGAAGGAAGGAACGAAGGAACGAAGGAACGAAGTAAGGAAGGAACGAAGGAAGGAAGGAACGAAGGAAGGAAGGACCGAAGGAAGGAAGGAACGAAGGAACGAAGCAACGAAGGAACGACGGAACGAAAGAACGAAGGAACGAAGGAACGAAGGAACGAAGGAACGAAGGATCGAAGGAACGAAGGAAGGAAGGAACGAAGGAACGAAGGAAGGAAGGAACGATGGAACGAAGGAAGGAAGGAACGAAGGAAGGAAGGAACAAAGGAACGACGGCCCGAAGGAAGGAAGGAACGAAGGAAGGAAGGAACGAAGGAACGAAGGAACGAAGTAACGAAGGAACGAAGGAACGAAGTAACGAAGGATCGAAAGAACGAAAGAACGAAGGAACGAAGCAACGAAGGAAAGAAGGAACGAAGGAACTAAGGAACGAAGGAACGAAGGAACGAAGGAACGAAGGAACGAAGGAACGAAGGAACGAAGGAAGGAAGGAACGAAGGAACGAAGGAACGAAGGAACGAAGAAACGAAGGAACGAAGGAACGAAGGAACGAAGGAACGAAGGAACGAAGGAACGAAGGAACGAAGGAACGAAGGAACGAAGGAAGGAAGGAACGAAGGAAGGAAGGAACGAAAGAACGAAGGAACGTAGGAACGAAGGAACGAAGGAACGAAGGAACGAAGGAACGAAGAAACGAAGGAACGAAGAAACGAAGGAACGAAGGAACGAAGGAACGAAGGAACGAAGGAACGAAGGAACAAAGGAACGAAGGAACGAAGGATCGAAAGAACGAAGGAACGAAGGAACGAAGCAACGAAGCAACGAAGGAACGAAGGAACGAAGGAACGAAGGAACGAAGGAACGAAGGAACGAAGGAACGAAGGAACGAAGGAACGAAGCAACGAAGGAACGAAGGAACGAAGGAACGAAGCAACGAAGGAACGAAGCAACGAAGAAACGAAGAAATGAAGGAACGAAGGAACGAAGGAACGAAGGAACGAAGGAACGAAGGAACGAAGGAACGAAGGAACGAAGGAACGAAGGAGCGAAGGAACGAAGGAAGGAAGGAACGAAGGAACGAAGGAACGAAGGAACGAAGGAACGAAGGAACGAAGGAACGAAGGAAGGAAGGGACGAAGGAACGAAGGAAGGAAGGAAGGAAGGAACGAAGGAACGAAGGAACTAATGAAGGAAGGAATGAAGGAAGGAAGGAACGAAGGAACGAAGGAACGAAGGAAGGAAGGTACGAAGGAGGGAAGGAACGACGGAACGAAGGAACGAAGGAAGGAAGGTACGAAGGAAGGAAGGAACGACGGAACGAAGGAAAGAAGGAACGACGGAACGAAGGAACGAAGGAACGAAGGAACGAAGGAAAGAAGGAACGAAGGATCGAAAGAACGAAGGAACGAAGCAACGAAGCAACGAAGGAACGAAGGAACGAAGGAACGAAGGAACAAAGGAACGAAGCAACGAAGGAACGAAGCAACGAAGGAACGAAGGAACGAAGGAAGGAAGGAACGAAGGAAGGAAGGAACGAAGGAATGAAGGAACGTAGGAACGAAGGAACGAAGGAACGAAGGAACGAAGGAAAGAAGGAACGAAGGATCGAAAGAACGAAGGAACGAAGGAACGAAGGAACGAAGGAACGAAGGAACGAAGCAACGAAGGAACGAAGGAACGAAGGAACGAAGAAACGAAAGAACGAAGGAACGAAGGAACGAAGGAACGAAGGAACGAAGGAACGAAGGAACGAACGAACGAAGGAACGATGGAACGATGGAACGAAGGAACGAAGGAACGTAGGAACGAAGGAACGAAGGAACGAAGGGACGAAGGAACGAAGGAACGAAGGAACGAAGGTTCGAAGGGACGAAGGAACGAAGGAACGAAGGAACGAAGGAACGAAGGAACGAAGGAACGAAGATACGAAGGAACGTAGGAACGAAGGAACGAAGGAACGAATTAACGAAGGAACGAAGGAACGAAGGAACGAAGGAACGAAGGAACGAAGGAAGGAAGGAACGAAGGAATGAAGGAACGAAGGGACGAAGGAAGGAAGGGACGAAGGAACGAAGGAACGAAGGAAGGAAGGAACGAAGGAAGGAAGGAACGAAGGAAGGAAGGAACGAAGGAACGAAGGAATGAAGGAAGGAAGGAACGAAGGAACGAAGGAACGAAGGAAGGAAGGAACGAAGGAAGGAAGGAACGACGGAACGAAGGAACGACGGAACGAAGGAACGAAGGAACGAAGGAACGAAGGAACGAAGGAACGAAGGAACGAAGGAACGAACGAACGAACGAACGAACGAGCGAACGAAGGAACGAAGGAACGAAGGAACGAAGGAAGGAAGGAACGAAGGAAGGAAGGAACAAAGGAACGAAGGAAGGAAGGAACGAAGGAACGAAGGAACGAAGTAAGGAAGGAACGACGGAAGGAAGGAACGAAGGAAGGAAGGAACGAAGGAAGGAAGGAACGAAGGAACGAAGCAACGAAGGAACGAAGGAACGAAGGAACGAAGGAACGAAGGAACGAAGGAACGAAGGAACGAAGGAACGAAGGAAAGAAGGAACGAAGGAACGAAGGAACGAAGGAACGAAGCAACGAAGGAACGAAGGAACGAATGAACGAATGAACGAAGGAACGAAGGAACGAAGGAAAGAAGGAACGAAGGAACGAAGGAACGAAGGAACGAAGGAACGAAGGAAGGAAGGAACGAAGGAACGAAGGAACGAAGGAACGAAGGAACGAAGGAACGAAGGAACGAAGGCAGGAAGGAACGAAGGAACGAAGGAACGAAGGAAGGAAGGAAGGAAGGAACGAAGAAACGAAGGAACGAAGGAACGAAGGACCGAAGGAACGAAGGAACGAAGGAACGTAGGAACGAAGGAACGAAGGGACGAAGGAACGAAGGAACGAAGGAACGAAGGAACGAAGGAACGAAGGAACGAAGTAAGGAAGGAACGAAGGAAGGAAGGAACGAAGGAAGGAAGGAACGAAGGAAGGAAGGAACGAAGGAACGAAGGAACGAAGGAACGAAGCAACGAAGGAACGAAGGAACGAAGGAACGAAGGAACGAAGGAACGAAGGAACGAAGGAAAGAAGGAACGAAGGAACGAAGGAACGAAGCAACGAAGGAACGAAGGAACGAATGAACGAATGAACGAAGGAACGAAGGAACGAAGGAAAGAAGGAAAGAAGGAAAGAAGGAACGAAGGAACGAAGGAACGAAGGAACGAAGGAACGAAGGAACGAAGGAACGAAGGAACGAAGCAACGAAGGAACGAAGGAACGAAGGAACGTAGGAACGAAGGAACGAAGCAACGAAGGAACGAAGCAACGAAGGAACGAAGGAACGAAGGAACGAAGAAACGAAGGAACGAAGGAACGAAGGAACGAAGGAACGAAGGAACGAAGGAACGAAGGAACGAAGGAACGAAGGAACGAAGGAACGATGGAACGAAGGAACGAAGGAGCGAAGGAACGAAGGAAGGAAGGAACGAAGGAACGAAGGAACGAAGGAAGGAAGGAATGAAGGAAGGAAGGAACGAAGGAACGAAGGAGCGAAGGAACGAAGGAACGAACGTACGAACGAACGAACGAACGAAGGAAAGAACGAAGGAACGAACGAACGAACGAACGAACGATCGAACGAACGAACGAACGAACGAACGAACGAACGAACGAAAGAACGAAGGAACGAACGAACGAAGGAACGAAGGAACGAAGGAACGAAGGAACGAAGGAACGAAGGAACGAAGGAACGAAGGAACGAAGGAACGAAGGAACGAAGGAACGAAGGAACGAAGGAACGAAGGAACGAAGGAACGAAGGAAAGAAGGAACGAAGGAACGAAGGAACGAAGCAACGAAGGAACGAAGGAACGAATGAACGAATGAACGAAGGAACGAAGGAACGAAGGAAAGAAGGAAAGAAGGAAAGAAGGAACGAAGGAACGAAGGAACGAAGGAACGAAGGAACGAAGGAACGAAGGAACGAAGGAACGAAGGAACGAAGGAACGAAGGAACGAAGGAACGAAGGAACGAAGGAACGATGGAACGAAGGAACGAAGGAACGAAGGAACGACGGAACGAAGGAACGCAGGAACGAAGGAACGAAGGAACGAAGGAACGAAGGAACGAAGGAACGAAGGAACGAAGGAACGAAGGAACGAAGGAACGAAGGAACGAAGGAACGAAGGAACGTAGGAAGGAAGGAACGGAGGAACGAAGGGACGAAGGAACGAAGGAACGAAGGAACGAAGGAACGAAGGAACGAAGGAACGATGGAAGGAAGGAACGAAGGAAGGAAGGAACGAAGGAACGAAGGAACGAAGGAAGGAAGGAACGAAGGAAGGAAGGAGCGAAGGGACGAAGGAACGACGGAACGAAGGAACGCAGGAACGAAGGAACGAAGGAACGAAGGAACGAAGGAACGAAGGAACGAAGGAACGAAGGAACGATGGAACGAAGGAACGAAGGAACGAAGGATCGAAGGAACGAATCAACGAAGCAACGAAGGAAAGAAGCAACGAAGGAACGAAGGAACGAAGGAACGAACGAACGAAGGAACGAAGCAACGAAGGAGCGAAGGAACGAAGCAACGAAGGAACGAAGGAACGAAGGAACGAAGGAACGAAGGAACGAAGGAACGAAGGAACGAAGGAACGAAGGAACGAAGGAACGAAGGAACGAAGGAACGATGGAACGAAGGAACGAAGGAACGAAGGAACGAAGGAAGGAAGGAAAGAAGGAACGAAGGAACGAAGGAACGAAGGACCGAAGGAACGAAGGAACGAAGGAACGAAGGAACGAAGGAACGAAGGAACGAAGGAACGAAGGAACGAAGGAACGAATGAACGAAGGAACGAAGGATCGAAGGAACGAAGGAACGAAGGAACGAAGGAACGAAGGATGGAAAGAACGAAGGAACGAAGCAACGAAGCAACGAAGCAACGAAGGAACGAAGGAACGAAGGAACGAAGGAACGAAAGAACGAAGGAACGATGCAACGAAGGAACGAAGGAACGAAGGAACGAAGGAACGAAGGAAGGAAGGAACGAAGGAACGAAGGAACGAAGGAAGGAAGGACCGAAGGAAGGAAGGAACGAAGGAACGAAGGACCGAAGGAAGGAAGGATCGAAGGAAGGAAGGAACGAAGGAACGGATGAACGAAGGAAGGAAGGAACGAAGGAAGGAAGGAACGAAGGAAGGAAGGAACGAAGGAACGAAGGAACGAAGGAGCGAAGGAACGAAGGAACGAACGTACGAACGAACGAACGAACGAAGGAAAGAACGAAGGAACGAACGAACGAACGAACGAACGAACGAACGAACGAACGAACGAACGAACGAACGAACGAACGAACGAACGAAGGAACGAACGAACGAAGGAACGAAGGAACGAAGGAACGAAGGAACGAAGGAACGAAGGAACGAAGGAACGAAGGAAAGACGGAACGAAGGAACGAAGGAAGGAAGGAACGAAGGAACGAAGGAACGAAGGTTCGAAGGTACGAAGGTTCGAAGGTACGAAGGAAAGAAGCAACGAAGCAACGAAGGAACGAAGGATCGTAGGAACGAAGGAACGACGGAACGAAGGAACGAAGGAGCGAAGGAACGAAGGAGCGAAGGAACGAAGGAGCGGAGGAACGAAGGAACGAAGGAACGAATGAACGAAGGAACGAAGGAACGAAGGAACGAAGGAACGAAGGAACGAAGGAACGATGGAACGAAGGAACGAAGGAACGAAGGAACGAAGGAACGAAGGAACGAAGGAACGAAGGAGCGAAGGAACGAAGGGACGATGGAACGAAGGAACGAAGGAACGAAGGAACGAAGGAACGAAGGAACGAATCAACGAAGCAACGAAGGAACGAAGCAACGAAGGAACGAAGGAACGAAGGAACGAACGAACGAAGGACGAAGCAACGAAGGAACGAAGGAACGAAGCAACGAAGGAACGAAGGAACGAAGGAACGAAGGAACGAAGGAACGAAGGAACGAAGGAACGAAGGAACGAAGAAACGAAGGAACGAAGGAACGATGGAACGTAGGAACGAAGGAACGAAGGGACGAAGGAAAGAAGGAACGAAGGAACGAAGGAACGATGGAACGTAGGAACGAAGGAACGAAGGGACGAAGGAAAGAAGGAACGAAGGAACGAAGGAACGAAGGTACGAAGGAACGAAGATACGAAGGAACGTAGGAACGAAGGAACGAAGGAACGAAGGAACGAAGGAACGAAGGAACGAAGGAACGAAGGAAGGAAGGAACGAAGGAACGAAGGAACGAAGGAACGAAGGAAGGAAGGGACGAAGGAACGAAGGAACGAAGGAACGAAGGAAGGAAGGAACGAAGGAACGAACGAACGAACGAACGAACGAACGAACGAACGAACGAACGAACGAAGGAACGAAGGAAGGAAGGAACGATGGAAGGAAGGAACGAAGGAACGAAGGACCGAAGGAAGGAAGGAACGAAGGAAGGAAGGAACGAACGAACGAACGAACGAACGAACGAACGAAGGAACGAAGGAACGAAGGAAGGAAGGAACGATGGAAGGAAGGAACGAAGGAACGAAGGACCGAAGGAAGGAAGGAACGAAGGAAGGAAGGAAGGAAGGAACGAAGGAAGGAAGGAACGAAGGAAGGAAGGAACGAAGGAACGAATCAACGAAGGAACGAAGGAACGAAGGAACGAAGGAACGAAGGAACGAAGGAACGAAGCAACGAAGGAACGAAGGAACGAATGAACGAAGGAACGAAGGAACGAAGCAACGAAGGAACGAATGAACGAAGGAACGAAGGAACGAAGGAACGAAGGAACGAAGGAACGATGGAATGAAGGAACGAAGGAACGAAGGAACGAAGGAACGAAGGAGCGAAGGAACGAAGGAACAAAGGAACGAAGGAACGAAGGACCGAAGGAACGAAGGAAGGAAGGAACGAAGGAAGGAAGGAACGAAGGAAGGAAGGAACGAAGGAAGGAAGGAACGAAGGAAGGAAGGAACGAAGGAAGGAAGGAACGAAGGAAGGAAGGATCGAAGGAAGGAAGGAACGAAGGAACGAAGGAAAGAAGGAAGAAAGGAACGAAGGAACGAAGGAAAGAAGGAACGAAGGAACGAAGGAACGATGGAACGAAGGAACGAAGGAACGAAGGAACGAAGGAACGAAGGAACGAAGGAACGAAGGAACGAAGGAAAGAAGGAACGAAGGATCGAAAGAACGAAGGAACGATGCAACGAAGCAACGAAGGAACGAAGGAACGAAGGAACGAAGGAACCAAGGAACGAAGGAACGAAGGAACGAAAGAACGAAGGAACGAAGGAACGAGGGAACGAAGGAACCAGCGAACGAAGGATCGAAAGAACGAAGGAACGAAGCAACGAAGCAACGAAGGAACGAAGGAAAGAAGGAACGAAGGAACGAAGGAACGAAGCAACGAAGGAACGAAGGAATGAATGAACGAAGGAACGAAGGAACGAAGGAACGACGGAATGAAGGAACGAAGGAACGAAGGAACGAAGGAACGAAGGAACGTAGGAACGAAGGAACGAAGGAACGAAGGAACGTAGGAACGAAAGAACGAAGGAACGAAGGAACCAAGGAACGAAGGAACGAAGGAACGAAGGAACGATGGAAGGAAGGAACGAAGGAACGAAGGAACGAAGGAAGGAAGGAACGAAGGAAGGAAGGAACGAAGGAACGAAGGAACGACGGAACGAAGGAACGCAGGAACGAAGGAACGAAGGAACGAAGGAACGAAGGAACGAAGGAACGAAGGAACGATGGAACGAAGGAACGAAGGAACGAAGGATCGAAGGAACGAAGGAACGAATCAACGAAGCAACGAAGGAACGAAGCAACGAAGGAACGAAGGAACGAAGGAACGAACGAACGAAGGAACGAAGCAACGAAGGAACGAAGGAACGAAGCAACGAAGGAACGAAGGAACGAAGGAACGAAGGAACGAAGGAACGAAGGAACGAAGGAACGAAGGAACGAAGGAACGAAGGAACGAAGGAACGAAGGAACGAAGGAACGATGGAACGTAGGAACGAAGGAACGAAGGGACGAAGGAACGAAGGAACGAAGGAACGAAGGAACGAAGGAACGAAGGAACGAAGGAACGAAGGAACGAAGGAACGAAGGAACGAAGGAACGAAGGAACGAAGGAACGAAGGAACGAAGGAACGTAGGAAGGAAGGAACGAAGGAACGAAGGGACGAAGGAACGAAGGAACGAAGGAACGAAGGAACGAAGGAACGATGGAAGGAAGGAACGAAGGAAGGAAGGAACGAAGGAACGAAGGAACGAAGGAACGAAGGAAGGAAGGAACGAAGGAAGGAAGGAACGAAGGAACGAAGGAACGACGGAACGAAGGAACGCAGGAACGAAGGAACGAAGGAACGAAGGAACGAAGGAACGAAGGAACGAAGGAACGATGGAACGAAGGAACGAAGGAACGAAGGATCGAAGGAACGAAGGAACGAATCAACGAAGCAACGAAGGAACGAAGCAACGAAGGAACGAAGGAACGAAGGAACGAAGGAACGAAGGAACGAAGGAACGAAGGAACGAAGGAACGATGGAACGTAGGAACGAAGGAACGAAGGGACGAAGGAACGAAGGAACGAAGGAACGAAGGAACGAAGGTACGAAGGAACGAAGATACGAAGGAACGTAGGAACGAAGGAACGAAGGAACGAAGGAACGAAGGAACGAAGGAACGAAGGAACGAAGGAAGGAAGGAACGAAGGAACGAAGGAACGAAGGAAGGAAGGGACGAAGGAACGAAGGAACGAAGGAAGGAAGGAACGAAGGAAGGAAGGAACGAAGGAAGGAAGGAACGAAGGAACGAAGGAAGGAAGGAATGACGGAAGGAAGGAACGAAGGAACGAAGGAACGAAGGAAGGAAGGAACGAAGGAAGGAAGGAACGACGGAACGAAGGAAAGAAGGAACGACGGAACGAAGGAACGAAGGAACGAAGGAACGAAGGAACGAAGGAACGAAGGAAAGAAGGAACGAAGGATCGAAAGAACGAAGGAACGAAGCAACGAAGCAACGAAGGATCGAAGGAACGAAGGAACAAAGGAACAAAGGAACGAAGGAACGAAGCAACGACGGAACGAAGGAACGTAGGAACGATGGAACGAAGGAATGAAGGAACGAAGGAACGAAGGAACGATGGAACGAAGGAACGAAGGAACGAAGGAACGAAGGAACGAAAGAAGGCAGGAACGAAGGAACGAACGAACGAACGAACGAACGAACGAACGAACGAACGAACGAAGGAACGAAGGAAGGAAGGAACGATGGAAGGAAGGAACGAAGGAACGAAGGACCGAAGGAAGGAAGGAACGAAGGAAGGAAGGAACGAACGAACGAACGAACGAACGAACGAACGAAGGAACGAAGGAACGAAGGAAGGAAGGAACGATGGAAGGAAGGAACGAAGGAACGAAGGACCGAAGGAAGGAAGGAACGAAGGAAGGAAGGAAGGAAGGAACGAAGGAAGGAAGGAACGAAGGAAGGAAGGAACGAAGGAACGAATCAACGAAGGAACGAAGGAACGAAGGAACGAAGGAACGAAGGAACGAAGGAACGAAGCAACGAAGGAACGAAGGAACGAATGAACGAAGGAACGAAGGAACGAAGCAACGAAGGAACGAATGAACGAAGGAACGAAGGAACGAAGGAACGAAGGAACGAAGGAACGATGGAATGAAGGAACGAAGGAACGAAGGAACGAAGGAACGAAGGAGCGAAGGAACGAAGGAACAAAGGAACGAAGGAACGAAGGACCGAAGGAACGAAGGAAGGAAGGAACGAAGGAAGGAAGGAACGAAGGAAGGAAGGAACGAAGGAAGGAAGGAACGAAGGAAGGAAGGAACGAAGGAAGGAAGGAATGAAGGAAGGAAGGATCGAAGGAAGGAAGGAACGAAGGAACGAAGGAAAGAAGGAAGAAAGGAACGAAGGAACGAAGGAAAGAAGGAACGAAGGAACGAAGGAACGATGGAACGAAGGAACGAAGGAACGAAGGAACGAAGGAACGAAGGAACGAAGGAACGAAGGAACGAAGGAAAGAAGGAACGAAGGATCGAAAGAACGAAGGAACGATGCAACGAAGCAACGAAGGAACGAAGGAACGAAGGAACGAAGGAACCAAGGAACGAAGGAACGAAGGAACGAAAGAACGAAGGAACGAAGGAACGAGGGAACGAAGGAACCAGCGAACGAAGGATCGAAAGAACGAAGGAACGAAGCAACGAAGCAACGAAGGAACGAAGGAAAGAAGGAACGAAGGAACGAAGGAACGAAGCAACGAAGGAACGAAGGAATGAATGAACGAAGGAACGAAGGAACGAAGGAACGACGGAATGAAGGAACGAAGGAACGAAGGAACGAAGGAACGAAGGAACGTAGGAACGAAGGAACGAAGGAACGAAGGAACGAAGGAACGAAAGAACGAAGGAACGAAGGAACCAAGGAACGAAGGAACGATGGAACGAAGGAACGAAGGAACGAAGGAACGAAGGAAGGAAGGAACGAAGGAACGAAGGAACGAAGGAACGAAATAACGAAGCAACGAAGGAACGAAGGAACGAAGCAACGAAGCAACGAAGGAACGAAGGAACGAAGGAACGAAGGAACGAAGGAACGAAGGAACGAAGGAACGAAGGAACGAAGGAACGAAGGAACGAAGGAACGAATGAACGAAGGAACGAAGGAACGAAGCAACGAAGGAACGAAGGAACGAAGGAACGAAGGAACGAAGGAACGAAGGAACGAAGGAACGAAGGAACGAAGGAACGAAGGAACGATGGAATGAAGGAACGAAGGAACGAAGGAACGAAGGAGCGAAGGAACGAAGGAACGAAGGAACGAAGGAACGAAGGACCGAAGGAACGAAGGAAGGAAGGAACGAAGGAAGGAAGGAACGAAGGAAGTAAGGAACGAAGGAAGGAAGGAACGAAGGAAGGAAGGAACGAAGGAAGGAAGGAACGAAGGAAGGAAGGAACGAAGGAAGGAAGGAACGAAGGAAGGAAGGAACGAAGGAAGGAAGGATCGAAGGAAGGAAGGAACGAAGGAACGAAGGAAACAAGGAAGAAAGGAACGAAGGAACGAAGGAAAGAAGGAACGAAGGAACGAAGGAACGAAGGAACGATGGAACGAAGGAACGAAGGAACGAAGGAACGAAGGAACGAAGGAACGAAGGAACGATGGAACGAAGGAACGAAGGAAAGAAGGAACGAAGGATCGAAAGAACGAAGGAACGATGCAACGAAGCAACGAAGGAACGAAGGAACGAAGGAACGAAGGAACCAAGGAACGAAGGAACGAAGGAACGAAAGAACGAAGGAACGAAGGAACGAGGGAACGAAGGAACGAACGAACGAAGGATCGAAAGAACGAAGGAACGAAGCAACGAAGCAACGAAGGAACGAAGGAAAGAAGGAACGAAGGAACGAAGCAACGAAGGAACGAAGGAATGAATGAACGAAGGAACGAAGGAACGAAGGAACGACGGAATGAAGGAACGAAGGAACGAAGGAACGAAGGAACGAAGGAACGAAGGAACGAAGGAACGAAGCAACGAAGGAACGAAGGAACGAAGCAACGAAGCAACGAAGGAACGAATGAACGAAGGAACGAAGGAACGAAGGAACGAAGGAACGAAGGAACGAAGGAACGTAGGAACGAAGGAACGAAGGAACGAAGGGACGAAGTAACGAAGGAACGAAGGAACGAAGGAACGAAGGAACGAAGGAACGAAGGAACGAAGGAACGAAGGAACGAAGGAACGAAGGAACGAAGGAAGGAACGAAGGAACGAACGAACGAACGAACGAACGAATGAACGCAGGAACGAAGGAACGAAGGAACGAAGGAACGAAGGAAAGAAGGAACGAAGGACCGAAGGAAGGAAGGGACGAAGGAAGGAAGGAACGAAGGAACGAAGGAACGAAGTAAGGAAGGAACGAAGGAAGGAAGGAACGAAGGAAGGAAGGACCGAAGGAAGGAAGGAACGAAGGAACGAAGCAACGAAGGAACGAAGGAACGAAAGAACGAAGGAACGAAGGAACGAAGGAACGAAGGAACGAAGGATCGAAGGAACGAAGGAAGGAAGGAACGAAGGAACAAAGGAAGGAAGGAACGAAGGAACGAAGGAACGAAGGAAGGAAGGAACGAAGGAAGGAAGGAACAAAGGAACGACGGCCCGAAGGAAGGAAGGAACGAAGGAAGGAAGGAACGAAGGAACGAAGGAACGAAGTAACGAAGGAACGAAGGAACGAAGTAACGAAGGATCGAAAGAACGAAAGAACGAAGGAACGAAGCAACGAAGGAAAGAAGGAACGAAGGAACTAAGGAACGAAGGAACGAAGGAACGAAGGAACGAAGGAACGGAGGAACGAAGGAACGAAGGAAGGAAGGAACGAAGGAACGAAGGAACGAAGGAACGAAGAAACGAAGGAACGAAGGAACGAAGGAACGAAGGAACGAAGGAACGAAGGAACGAAGGAAGGAAGGAAGGAAGGAACGAAGGAAGGTAGGAACGAAGGAACGAAGGAACGAAGGAACGAAGGAACGAAGGAACGAAGGAACGAAGAAACGAAGGAACGAAGAAACGAAGGAACGAAGGAACGAAGGAACGAAGGAACGAAGGAACGAAGGAACAAAGGAACGAAGGAACGAAGGATCGAAAGAACGAAGGAACGAAGCAACGAAGCAACGAAGGAACGAAGGAACGAAGGAACGAAGGAACGAAGGAACGAAGGAACGAAGGAACGAAGCAACGAAGGAACGAAGGAACGAAGGAACGTAGGAACGAAGGAACGAAGCAACGAAGGAACGAAGCAACGAAGGAACGAAGAAACGAAGAAATGAAGGAACGAAGGAACGAAGGAACGAAGGAACGAAGGAACGAAGGAACGAAGGAACGAAGGAACGAAGGAACGAAGGAACGAAGGAAGGAAGGAACGAAGGAACGAAGGAACGCAGGAACGAAGGAACGAAGGAACGAAGGAAGGAAGGGACGAAGGAACGAAGGAAGGAAGGAAGGAAGGAACGAAGGAACGAAGGAACTAATGAAGGAAGGAATGAAGGAAGGAAGGAACGAAGGAACGAAGGAACGAAGGAAGGAAGGTACGAAGGAAGGAAGGAACGACGGAACGAAGGAAAGAAGGAACGACGGATCGAAGGAACGAAGGAACGAAGGAACGAAGGAACGAAGGAAAGAAGGAACGAAGGATCGAAAGAACGAAGGAACGAAGCAACGAAGCAACGAAGGAACGAAGGAACGAAGGAACGAAGGAACAAAGGAACGAAGCAACGAAGGAACGAAGCAACGAAGGAACGAAGGAACGAAGGAAGGAAGGAACGAAGGAAGGAAGGAACGAAGGAATGAAGGAACGAAGGAACGAAGGAACGAAGGAACGAAGGAACGAAGGAAAGAAGGAACGAAGGATCGAAAGAACGAAGGAACGAAGGAACGAAGGAACGAAGGAACGAAGGAACGAAGGAACGAAGCAACGAAGGAACGAAGGAACGAAGGAACGAAGCAACGAAGGAACGAAGGAACGAAGGAACGAAGGAACGAAGGAACGAAGGAACGAAGGAACGAACGAACGAAGGAACGATGGAACGAAGGAACGAAGGAACGAAGGAACGTAGGAACGAAGGAACGAAGGAACGAAGGGACGAAGGAACGAAGGAACGAAGGAACGAAGGTACGAAGGGACGAAGGAACGAAGGAACGAAGGAACGAAGGAACGAAGGAACGAAGGAACGAAGGAATGAAGATACGAAGGAACGTAGGAACGAAGGAACGAAGGAACGAATTAACGAAGGAACGAAGGAACGAAGGAACGAAGGAACGAAGGAAGGAAGGAACGAAGGAATGAAGGAACGAAGGGACGAAGGAAGGAAGGGACGAAGGAACGAAGGAACGAAGGAAGGAAGGAACGAAGGAAGGAAGGAACGAAGGAAGGAAGGAACGAAGGAACGAAGGAATGAAGGAACGAAGGAACGAAGAAACGAAGGAAGGAAGGAACGAAGGAAGGAAGGAACGACGGAACGAAGGAAAGAAGGAACGACGGAACGAAGGAACGAAGGAACGAAGGAACGAAGGAACGAAGGAACGAAGGAACGAAGGAACGAAGGAACGAAGGAACGAAGGAACGAACGAACGAACGAACGAACGAAGGAACGAAGGAACGAAGGAACGAAGGAAGGAAGGAACGAAGGAAGGAAGGAACGAAGGAACGAAGGAAGGAAGGAACGAAGGAACGAAGGAACGAAGTAAGGAAGGAACGACGGAAGGAAGGAACGAAGGAAGGAAGGAACGAAGGAAGGAAGGAACGAAGGAACGAAGCAACGAAGGAACGAAGGAACGAAGGAACGAAGGAACGAAGGAACGAAGGAACGAAGGAACGAAGGAAAGAAGGAACGAAGGAACGAAGGAACGAAGGAACGAAGCAACGAAGGAACGAAGGAACGAATGAACGAATGAACGAAGGAACGAAGGAACGAAGGAACGAAGGAAAGAAGGAAAGAAGGAACGAAGGAACGAAGGAACGAAGGAACGAAGGAAGGAAGGAACGAAGGAACGAAGGAACGAAGGAACGAAGGAACGAAGGAACGAAGGAACGAAGGCAGGAAGGAACGAAGGAACGAAGGAACGAAGGAAGGAAGGAAGGAAGGAACGAAGAAACGAAGGAACGAAGGAACGAAGGACCGAAGGAACGAAGGAACGAAGGAACGTAGGAACGAAGGAACGAAGGGACGAAGGAACGAAGGAACGAAGGAACGAAGGAACGAAGGAACGAAGTAAGGAAGGAACGAAGGAAGGAACGAAGGACCGAAGGAACGAAGGAACGAAGGAACGTAGGAACGAAGGAACGAAGGGACGAAGGAACGAAGGAACGAAGGAACGAAGGAACGAAGGAACGAAGTAAGGAAGGAACGAAGGAAGGAAGGAACGAAGGAAGGAAGGAACGAAGGAACGAAGGAACGAAGGAACGAAGCAACGAAGGAACGAAGGAACGAAGGAACGAAGGAACGAAGGAACGAAGGAACGAAGGAAAGAAGGAACGAAGGAACGAAGGAACGAAGGAACGAAGGAACGAAGCAACGAAGGAACGAAGGAACGAATGAACGAATGAACGAAGGAACGAAGGAACGAAGGAAAGAAGGAAAGAAGGAAAGAAGGAACGAAGGAACGAAGGAACGAAGGAACGAAGGAACGAAGGAACGAAGCAACGAAGGAACGAAGGAACGAAGGAACGTAGGAACGAAGGAACGAAGGAACGAAGCAACGAAGGAACGAAGCAACGAAGGAACGAAGGAACGAAGGAACGAAGAAACGAAGGAACGAAGGAACGAAGGAACGAAGGAACGAAGGAACGAAGGAACGAAGGAACGAAGGAACGAAGGAACGATGGAACGAAGGAGCGAAGGAACGAAGGAAGGAAGGAACGAAGGAACGAAGGAACGAAGGAAGGAAGGAACGAAGGAAGGAAGGAACGAAGGAACGAAGGAGCGAAGGAACGAAGGAACGAAGGAACGAAGGAACGAAGGAACGTAGGAAGGAAGGAACGGAGGAACGAAGGGACGAAGGAACGAAGGAACGAAGGAACGAAGGAACGAAGGAACGAAGGAACGATGGAAGGAAGGAACGAAGGAAGGAAGGAACGAAGGAACGAAGGAACGAAGGAAGGAAGGAACGAAGGAAGGAAGGAGCGAAGGAACGAAGGAACGACGGAACGAAGGAACGCAGGAACGAAGGAACGAAGGAACGAAGGAACGAAGGAACGAAGGAACGAAGGAACGATGGAACGAAGGAACGAAGGAACGAAGGATCGAAGGAACGAAGGAACGAATCAACGAAGCAACGAAGGAACGAAGCAACGAAGGAACGAAGGAACGAAGGAACGAACGAACGAAGGAACGAAGCAACGAAGGAGCGAAGGAACGAAGCAACGAAGGAACGAAGGAACGAAGGAACGAAGGAACGAAGGAACGAAGGAACGAAGGAACGAAGGAACGAAGGAACGAAGGAACGAAGGAACGATGGAACGTAGGAACGAAGGAACGAAGGGACGAAGGAACGAAGGAACGAAGGAACGAAGGAACGAAGGAACGAAGGAACGAAGGAACGAAGGAACGAAGGAACGAAGGAACGAAGGAACGAAGGAACGAAGGAACGAAGGAACGAAGGAACGAAGGAACGTAGGAAGGAAGGAACGAAGGAACGAAGGGACGAGGGAACGAAGGAACGAAGGAACGAAGGAACGAAGGAACGATGGAAGAAAGGAACGAAGGAAGGAAGGAACGAAGGAACGAAGGAACGAAGGAAGGAAGGAACGAAGGAAGGAAGGAACGAAGGAACGAAGGAACGACGGAACGAAGGAACGCAGGAACGAAGGAACGAAGGAACGAAGGAACGAAGGAACGAAGGAACGAAGGAACGATGGAACGAAGGAACGAAGGAACGAAGGATCGAAGGAACGAAGGAACGAATCAACGAAGCAACGAAGGAACGAAGCAACGAAGGAACGAAGGAACGAACGAACGAAAGACGAAGCAACGAAGGAACGAAGGAACGAAGGAACGAAGGAACGAAGGAACGAAGGAACGAAGGAACGAAGGAACGAAGGAACGAAGGAACGATGGAAAGTAGGAACGAAGGAACGAAGGGACGAAGGAACGAAGGAACGAAGGAACGAAGGTACGAAGGAACGAAGATACGAAGGAACGTAGGAACGAAGGAACGAAGGAACGAAGGAACGAAGGAACGAAGGAACGAAGGAAGGAAGGAACGAAGGAACGAAGGAACGAAGGAACGAAGGAAGGAAGGGACGAAGGAACGAAGGAACGAAGGAACGAAGGAAGGAAGGAACGAAGGAAGGAAGGAACGAAGGAACGAAGGAAGGAAGGAATGAAGGAAGGAAGGAACGAAGGAACGAAGGAACGAAGGTAGGAAGGAACGAAGGAAGGAAGGAACGACGGAACGAAGGAAAGAAGGAACGACGGAACGAAGGAACGAAGGAACGAAGGAACGAAGGAACGAAGGAACGAAGGAACGAAGGAACGAAAGAACGAAGGAAAGAAGGAACGAAGGATCGAAAGAACGAAGGAACGAAGCAACGAAGGAACGAAGGAACGAAGGAACGAAGGAACAAAGGAACAAAGGAACGAAGGAACGAAGCAACGACGGAACGAAGGAACGAAGGAACGATGGAACGAAGGAATGAAGGAACGAAGGAACGAAGGAACGAAGGAACGAAGGAACGAAGGAAGGCAGGAACGAAGGAACGAACGAACGAACGAACGAACGAAGGAACGAAGGAACGAAGGAGCGAAGGAAGAAAGGAACGATGGAAGGAAGGAACGAAGGAACGAAGGACCGAAGGAAGGAAGGAACGAAGGAAGGAAGGAACGAAGGAAGGAAGGAACGAAGGAAGGAAGGAACGAAGGAAGGAAGGAACGAAGGAAGGAAGGAACGAAGGAACGAATCAACGAAGGAACGAAGGAACGAAGGAACGAAGGAACGAAGGAACGAAGGAACGAAGGAACGAAGGTTCGAAGGTACGAAGGAAAGAAGCAACGAAGCAACGAAGGAACGAAGCAACGAAGGAACGAAGGATCGTAGGAACGACGGAACGAAGGAACGAAGGAGCGAAGGAACGAAGGAGCGAAGGAACGAAGGAGCGAAGGAACGAAGGAGCGGAGGAACGAAGGAACGAAGGAACGAAGGAACGAATGAACGAAGGAACGAAGGAACGAAGGAACGAAGGAACGAAGGAACGAAGGAACGATGGAACGAAGGAACGAAGGAACGAAGGAACGAAGGAGCGAAGGAACGAAGGGACGATGGAACGAAGGAACGAAGGAAGGAAGGAACGAAGGAAGGAAGGAACGAAGGAAGGAAGGAACGAAGGAAGGAAGGAACGAAGGAAGGAAGGAACGAAGGAAGGAAGGAACGAAGGAAGGAAGGAACGAAGGAAGGAAGGAACGAAGGAAGGAAGGATCGAAGGAAGGAAGGAACGAAGGAACGAAGGAAACAAGGAAGAAAGGAACGAAGGAACGAAGGAAAGAAGGAACGAAGGAACGAAGGAACGAAGGAACGATGGAACGAAGGAACGAAGGAACGAAGGAACGAAGGAACGAAGGAACGATGGAACGAAGGAACGAAGGAAAGAAGGAACGAAGGATCGAAAGAACGAAGGAACGATGCAACGAAGCAACGAAGGAACGAAGGAACGAAGGAACAAAGGAACCAAGGAACGAAGGAACGAAGGAACGAAAGAAAGAAGGAACGAAGGAACGAGGGAACGAAGGAACGAACGAACGAAGGATCGAAAGAACGAAGGAACGAAGCAACGAAGCAACGAAGGAACGAAGGAAAGAAGGAACGAAGGAACGAAGCAACGAAGGAACGAAGGAATGAATGAACGAAGGAACGAAGGAACGAAGGAACGAAGGAACGACGGAATGAAGGAACGAAGGAACGAAGGAACGAAGGAACGAAGGAACGTAGGAACGAAGGAACGAAGGAACGAAGGAACGAAGGAACGAAAGAACGAAGGAACGAAGGAACCAAGGAACGAAGGAACGATAGAACGAAGGAACGAAGGAACGAAGGAACGAAGGAAGGAAGGAACGAAGGAACGAAGGAACGAAGGAACGAAGGAACGAAGGAACGAAGGAACGAAGCAACGAAGGAACGAAGGAACGAAGCAACGAAGCAACGAAGGAACGAAGGAACGAAGGAACGAAGGAACGAAGGAACGAAGGAACGAAGGAACGAAGGAACGAAGGAACGAAGCAACGAAGGAACGAAGGAACGAATGAACGAATGAACGAAGGAACGAAGGAACGAAGGAAAGAAGGAAAGAAGGAAAGAAGGAACGAAGGAACGAAGGAACGAAGGAACGAAGGAACGAAGGAACGAAGCAACGAAGGAACGAAGGAACGAAGGAACGTAGGAACGAAGGAACGAAGGAACGAAGCAACGAAGGAACGAAGCAACGAAGGAACGAAGGAACGAAGGAACGAAGAAACGAAGGAACGAAGGAACGAAGGAACGAAGGAACGAAGGAACGAAGGAACGAAGGAACGAAGGAACGAAGGAACGATGGAACGAAGGAGCGAAGGAACGAAGGAAGGACGGAACGAAGGAACGAAGGAACGAAGGAAGGAAGGAACGAAGGAAGGAAGGAACGAAGGAACGAAGGAGCGAAGGAACGAAGGAACGAAGGAACGAAGGAACGAAGGAACGTAGGAAGGAAGGAACGGAGGAACGAAGGGACGAAGGAACGAAGGAACGAAGGAACGAAGGAACGAAGGAACGAAGGAACGATGGAAGGAAGGAACGAAGGAAGGAAGGAACGAAGGAACGAAGGAACGAAGGAAGGAAGGAACGAAGGAAGGAAGGAGCGAAGGAACGAAGGAACGACGGAACGAAGGAACGCAGGAACGAAGGAACGAAGGAACGAAGGAACGAAGGAACGAAGGAACGAAGGAACGATGGAACGAAGGAACGAAGGAACGAAGGATCGAAGGAACGAAGGAACGAATCAACGAAGCAACGAAGGAACGAAGCAACGAAGGAACGAAGGAACGAAGGAACGAACGAACGAAGGAACGAAGCAACGAAGGAGCGAAGGAACGAAGCAACGAAGGAACGAAGGAACGAAGGAACGAAGGAACGAAGGAACGAAGGAACGAAGGAACGAAGGAACGAAGGAACGAAGGAACGAAGGAACGATGGAACGTAGGAACGAAGGAACGAAGGGACGAAGGAACGAAGGAACGAAGGAACGAAGGAACGAAGGAACGAAGGAACGAAGGAACGAAGGAACGAAGGAACGAAGGAACGAAGGAACGAAGGAACGAAGGAACGAAGGAACGAAGGAACGTAGGAAGGAAGGAACGAAGGAACGAAGGGACGAGGGAACGAAGGAACGAAGGAACGAAGGAACGAAGGAACGATGGAAGAAAGGAACGAAGGAAGGAAGGAACGAAGGAACGAAGGAACGAAGGAAGGAAGGAACGAAGGAAGGAAGGAACGAAGGAGCGAAGGAACGACGGAACGAAGGAACGCAGGAACGAAGGAACGAAGGAACGAAGGAACGAAGGAACGAAGGAACGAAGGAACGATGGAACGAAGGAACGAAGGAACGAAGGATCGAAGGAACGAAGGAACGAATCAACGAAGCAACGAAGGAACGAAGCAACGAAGGAACGAAGGAACGAACGAACGAAAGACGAAGCAACGAAGGAACGAAGGAACGAAGGAACGAAGGAACGAAGGAACGAAGGAACGAAGGAACGAAGGAACGAAGGAACGAAGGAACGATGGAAAGTAGGAACGAAGGAACGAAGGGACGAAGGAACGAAGGAACGAAGGAACGAAGGTACGAAGGAACGAAGATACGAAGGAACGTAGGAACGAAGGAACGAAGGAACGAAGGAACGAAGGAACGAAGGAACGAAGGAAGGAAGGAACGAAGGAACGAAGGAAGGAAGGGACGAAGGAACGAAGGAACGAAGGAACGAAGGAAGGAAGGAACGAAGGAAGGAAGGAACGAAGGAACGAAGGAAGGAAGGAATGAAGGAAGGAAGGAACGAAGGAACGAAGGAACGAAGGTAGGAAGGAACGAAGGAAGGAAGGAACGACGGAACGAAGGAAAGAAGGAACGACGGAACGCAGGAACGAAGGAACGAAGGAACGAAGGAACGAAGGAACGAAGGAACGAAGGAACGAAAGAACGAAGGAAAGAAGGAACGAAGGATCGAAAGAACGAAGGAACGAAGCAACGAAGGAACGAAGGAACGAAGGAACGAAGGAACAAAGGAACAAAGGAACGAAGGAACGAAGCAACGACGGAACGAAGGAACGAAGGAACGATGGAACGAAGGAATGAAGGAACGAAGGAACGAAGGAACGAAGGAACGAAGGAACGAAGGAAGGCAGGAACGAAGGAACGAACGAACGAACGAACGAACGAAGGAACGAAGGAACGAAGGAGCGAAGGAAGAAAGGAACGATGGAAGGAAGGAACGAAGGAACGAAGGACCGAAGGAAGGAAGGAACGAAGGAAGGAAGGAACGAAGGAAGGAAGGAACGAAGGAAGGAAGGAACGAAGGAAGGAAGGAACGAAGGAAGGAAGGAACGAAGGAACGAATCAACGAAGGAACGAAGGAACGAAGGAACGAAGGAACGAAGGAACGAAGGAACGAAGGAACGAAGGTTCGAAGGTACGAAGGAAAGAAGCAACGAAGCAACGAAGGAACGAAGCAACGAAGGAACGAAGGATCGTAGGAACGACGGAACGAAGGAACGAAGGAGCGAAGGAACGAAGGAGCGAAGGAACGAAGGAGCGAAGGAACGAAGGAGCGGAGGAACGAAGGAACGAAGGAACGAAGGAACGAATGAACGAAGGAACGAAGGAACGAAGGAACGAAGGAACGAAGGAACGATGGAACGAAGGAACGAAGGAACGAAGGAACGAAGGAGCGAAGGAACGAAGGGACGATGGAACGAAGGAACGAAGGAACGAAGGAACGAAGGAACGAAGGAACGAAGGAACGAAGGAACGAAGGAACGAAGGAACGTAGGAAGGAAGGAACGAAGGAACGAAGGAACGAAGGAACGAAGGAACGAAGGAACGATGGAAGGAAGGAACGAAGGAAGGAAGGAACGAAGGAACGAAGGAACGAAGGAAGGAAGGAACGAAGGAAGGAAGGAACGAAGGAACGAAGGAACGACGGAACGAAGGAACGCAGGAACGAAGGAACGAAGGAACGAAGGAACGAAGGAACGAAGGAACGATGGAACGAAGGAACGAAGGAACGAAGGATCGAAGGAACGAAGGAACGAATCAACGAAGCAACGAAGGAACGAAGCAACGAAGGAACGAAGGAACGAAGGAACGAACGAACGAAGGAAGAAGCAACGAAGGAACGAAGGAACGAAGCAACGAAGGAACGAAGGAACGAAGGAACGAAGGAACGAAGCAACGAAGGAACGAAGGAACGAAGGAACGAAGGAACGAAGGAACGAAGGAACGAAGGAACGAAGGAACGAAGGAACGAAGGAACGAAGGAACGAAGGAACGAAGGAACGAAGGAACGAAGGAACGAAGGAACGATGGAACGTAGGAACGAAGGAACGAAGGAACGAAGGGACGAAGGAACGAAGGAACGAAGGAACGAAGGAACGAAGGTACGAAGGAACGAAGATACGAAGGAACGTAGGAACGAAGGAACGAAGGAACGAAGGAACGAAGGAACGAAGGAACGAAGGAAGGAAGGAACGAAGGAACGAAGGAACGAAGGAACGAAGGAAGGAAGGGACGAAGGAACGAAGGAACGAAGGAAGGAACGAAGGAAGGAAGGAACGAAGGAAGGAAGGAACGAAGGAACGAAGGAAGGAAGGAATGACGGAAGGAAGGAACGAAGGAACGAAGGAACGAAGGAAGGAAGGAACGAAGGAAGGAAGGAACGACGGAACGAAGGAAAGAAGGAACGACGGAACGAAGGAACGAAGGAACGAAGGAACGAAGGAACGAAGGAACGAAGGAAAGAAGGAACGAAGGATCGAAAGAACGAAGGAACGAAGCAACGAAGCAACGAAGGATCGAAGGAACGAAGGAACAAAGGAACAAAGGAACGAAGGAACGAAGCAACGACGGAACGAAGGAACGATGGAACGAAGGAATGAAGGAACGAAGGAACGAAGGAACGAAGGAACGAAGGAACGAAGGAACGAAGGAACGAAGGAACGAAGGAACGAAGGAAGGCAGGAACGAAGGAACGAACGAACGAACGAACGAACGAACGAACGAACGAACGAACGAACGAAGGAACGAAGGAACGAAGGAAGGAAGGAACGATGGAAGGAAGGAACGAAGGAACGTAGGAACGAAGGAACGAAGGAACGAAGGAACGAAGGAACGAAGGAACGAAAGAACGAAGGAACGAAGGAACCAAGGAACGAAGGAACGATGGAACGAAGGAACGAAGGAACGAAGGAACGAAGGAAGGAAGGAACGAAGGAACGAAGGAACGAAGGAACGAAGGAACGAAATAACGAAGCAACGAAGGAACGAAGGAACGAAGCAACGAAGCAACGAAGGAACGAAGGAACGAAGGAACGAAGGAACGAAGGAACGAAGGAACGAAGGAACGAAGGAACGAAGAAACGAAGGAACGAAGGAACGAAGGAACGAAGGAACGAATGAACGAAGGAACGAAGGAACGAAGCAACGAAGGAACGAAGGAACGAAGGAACGAAGGAACGAAGGAACGAAGGAACGAAGGAACGAAGGAACGAAGGAACGATGGAATGAAGGAACGAATGAACGAAGGAGCGAAGGAACGAAGGAACGAAGGAACGAAGGAACGAAGGACCGAAGGAACGAAGGAAGGAAGGAACGAAGGAAGGAAGGAACGAAGGAAGGAAGGAACGAAGGAAGGAAGGAACGAAGGAAGGAAGGAACGAAGGAAGGAAGGAACGAAGGAAGGAAGGAACGAAGGAAGGAAGGAACGAAGGAAGGAAGGATCGAAGGAAGGAAGGAACGAAGGAACGAAGGAAACAAGGAAGAAAGGAACGAAGGAACGAAGGAAAGAAGGAACGAAGGAACGAAGGAACGAAGGAACGATGGAACGAAGGAACGAAGGAACGAAGGAACGAAGGAACGAAGGAACGATGGAACGAAGGAACGAAGGAAAGAAGGAACGAAGGATCGAAAGAACGAAGGAACGATGCAACGAAGCAACGAAGGAACGAAGGAACGAAGGAACAAAGGAACCAAGGAACGAAGGAACGAAGGAACGAAAGAACGAAGGAACGAAGGAACGAGGGAACGAAGGAACGAACGAACGAAGGATCGAAAGAACGAAGGAACGAAGCAACGAAGCAACGAAGGAACGAAGGAAAGAAGGAACGAAGGAACGAAGAAACGAAGGAACGAAGGAATGAATGAACGAAGGAACGAAGGAACGAAGGAACGAAGGAACGACGGAATGAAGGAACGAAGGAACGAAGGAACGAAGGAACGAAGGAACGTAGGAACGAAGGAACGAAGGAACGAAGGAACGAAGGAACGAAAGAACGAAGGAACGAAGGAACCAAGGAACGAAGGAACGATAGAACGAAGGAACGAAGGAACGAAGGAACGAAGGAAAGAAAGAACGAAGGATTGAAGGAACGAAGGAACGAAGGAACGAAGGAACGAAGGAACGAAGCAACGAAGGAACGAAGGAACGAAGCAACGAAGCAACGAAGGAACGAAGGAACGAAGGAACGAAGGAACGAAGGAACGAAGGAACGAAGGAACGAAGGAACGAAGGAACGAAGGAACGAAGGAACGAAGGAACGAAGGAACGCAGGAACGAAGGAACGAAGGAAGGAAGGAACGAAGGAACCAAGGAACGAAGGAACGTAGGAACGAAGGAACGAAGGAACGAAGGGACGAAGTAACGAAGGAACGAAGGAACGAAGGAACGAAGGAACGAAGGAACGAAGGAACGAAGGAACGAAGGAACGAAGGAAGGAAGGAACGAAGGAACGAACGAACGAACGAACGAACGAATGAACGCAGGAACGAAGGAAAGAAGGAAGGAAGGAACGAAGGAACGAAGGAACGAAGGACCGAAGGAAGGAAGGGACGAAGGAAGGAAGGAACGAAGGAACGAAGTAAGGAAGGAACGAAGGAAGGAAGGAACGAAGGAAGGAAGGACCGAAGGAAGGAAGGAACGAAGCAAGGAAGGAACGAAGGAACGAAGGAACGAAAGAACGAAGGAACGAAGGAACGAAGGAACGAAGGAACGAAGGATCGAAGGAACGAAGGAACGAAGGAACGAAGGAACGAAGGAAGGAAGGAACGAAGGAACGAAGGAACGAAGGAAGAAAGGAACGAAGGAAGGAAGGAACAAAGGAACGACGGCCCGAAGGAAGGAAGGAACGAAGGACGGAAGGAACGAAGGAACGAAGGAACGAAGTAACGAAGGAACGAAGGAACGAAGTAACGAAGGATCGAAAGAACGAAAGAACGAAGGAACGAAGCAACGAAGGAAAGAAGGAACGAAGGAACTAAGGAACGAAGGAACGAAGGAACGAAGGAACGAAGGAACGAAGGAAGGAAGGAACGAAGGAACGAAGGAACGAAGGAATGAAGGAAGGAAGGATCGAAAAAACGAAGGAACGAAGGAACGAAGGAACGAAGGACCGAAGGAACGAAGGAACGAAGGAACGTAGGAACGAAGGAACGAAGGAACGAAGGAACGAAGGAACGAAGGAACGATGGAACGAAGGAACGAAGGAACGAAGGAACGAAGGAACGAATGAACGAAGGAAGGAAGGAACGAAGGCAGGAAGGAACGAAGGAATGAAGGAAGGAAGGAACGAAGGAAGGAAGGAACGAAGGAACGAAGGAACGAAGGATCGAAGGAACGAATTAACGAAGGAACGAGGGAACGAAGGAACGAAGGAACGAAGGAACGAAGGAACGAAGGATCGAAGGAACGAAGGAACGAAGCAACGAAGTAACGAAGCAACGAAGGAACGAAGCAACGAAGGAACGAATGAACGAAGGAACGAAGGAACGAAGGAACGAAGGAACGAAGCAACGAAGGAACGAAGCAACGAAGGAACGAAGGAACGAAGGAACGAAGGAACGAAGGAACGAAGAAACGAAGGAACGAAGGAACGAAGGAACGAAGGAACGAAGGAAGGAAGGAACGAAGGAAGGAAGGAACGAAGGAACGAAGGAAAGAAGGAACGAAGGAACGAAGGAACGAAGGAACGAAGGAACGAAGGAACGAAGGAACGAAGGAACGAAGAAACGAAGGAACGAAGGAACGAAGGAACGAAGGAACGAAGGAACGAAGGAACGAAGGTACGAAGGAACGTAGGAACGAAGGAACGGAGGAACGAAGCAACGAAGGAACGAAGGAACGAAGCAACGAAGGAACGAAGGAACGAAGGAACGAAGGAACGAAGGAACGAAGGAACGAAGGAACGAAGGAACGAAGGAACGAAGGAACGAAGCAACGAAGGAACGAAGGAACGAAGGAACGAAGCAACGAAGGAACGAAGGAACGAAGGAACGAAGGAACGAAGGAACGAAGGAACGAAGGAACGAAGGAACGAAGGAACGAACGAACGAACGAACGAACGAAGGAACGAAGGAACGAAGGAAGGAAGGAACGAAGGAAGGAAGGAACGAAGGAACGAAGGAAGGAAGGAACGAAGGAACGAAGGAACGAAGTAAGGAAGGAACGACGGAAGGAAGGAACGAAGGAAGGAAGGAACGAAGGAAGGAAGGAACGAAGGAACGAAGCAACGAAGGAACGAAGGAACGAAGGAACGAAGGAACGAAGGAACGAAGGAACGAAGGAACGAAGGAAAGAAGGAACGAAGGAACGAAGGAACGAAGGAACGAAGCAACGAAGGAACGAAGGAACGAATGAACGAATGAACGAAGGAACGAAGGAAAGAAGGAAAGAAGGAACGAATTAACGAAGGAACGAAGGAAGGAAGGAACGAAGGAACGAAGGAACGAAGGAACGAAGGAACGAAGGAACGAAGGCAGGAAGGAACGAAGGAACGAAGGAACGAAGGAAGGAAGGAACGAAGAAACGAAGGAACGAAGGAACGAAGGACCGAAGGAACGAAGGAACGAAGGAACGTAGGAACGAAGGAACGAAGGGACGAAGGAACGAAGGAACGAAGGAACGAAGGAACGAAGGAACGAAGGAACGAAGGAACGAAGTAAGGAAGGAACGAAGGAAGGAAGGAACGAAGGAACGAAGGAACGAAGGAACGAAGGAACGAAGGAACGAAGGAACGAAGGAACGAAGGAACGAAGGAACGAAGGAACGAAGGAACGAAGGAACGAAGGAAAGAAGGAACGAAGGAACGAAGGAACGAAGGAACGAAGCAACGAAGGAACGAAGGAACGAATGAACGAATGAACGAAGGAACGAAGGAACGAAGGAAAGAAGGAAAGAAGGAAAGAAGGAACGAAGGAACGAAGGAACGAAGGAACGAAGGAACGAAGGAACGAAGGAACGAAGCAACGAAGGAACGAAGGAACGAAGGAACGTAGGAACGAAGGAACGAAGCAACGAAGGAACGAAGCAACGAAGGAACGAAGCAACGAATGAACGAAGAAACGAAGGAACGAAGGAACGAAGGAACGAAGGAACGAAGGAACGAAGGAACGAAGGAACGAAGGAACGAAGGAACGATGGAACGAAGGAACGAAGGAGCGAAGGAACGAAGGAAGGAAGGAACGAAGGAACGAAGGAACGAAGGAAGGAAGGAACGAAGGAAGGAAGGAACGATGGAACGAAGGAGCGAAGGAACGAAGGAACGAACGTACGAACGAACGAACGAACGAAGGAAAGAACGAAGGAACGAACGAACGAACGAACGAACGAACGAACGAACGAACGAACGAACGAACGAACGAACGAACGAACGAACGAACGAACGAACGAACGAACGAACGAACGAACGAACGAACGAACGAACGAACGAACGAACGAACGAACGAACGAAGGAACGAACGAACGAAGGAACGAAGGAACGAAGGAACGAAGGAACGAAGGAACGAAGGAACGAAGGAACGAAGGAACGAAGGAACGAAGGAACGAAGGTTCGAAGGTACGAAGGAAAGAAGCAACGAAGCAACGAAGGAACGAAGCAACGAAGGAACGAAGGATCGTAGGAACGAAGGATCGTAGGAACGACGGAACGAAGGAACGAAGGAGCGAAGGAACGAAGGAGCGAAGGAACGAAGGAGCGGAGGAACGAAGGAACGAAGGAACGAAGGAACGAATGAACGAAGGAGCGAAGGAACGAAGGAACGAAGGAACGAAGGAACGAAGGAACGATGGAACGAAGGAACGAAGGAACGAAGGAACGAAGGAACGAAGGAGCGAAGGAACGAAGGGACGATGGAACGAAGGAACGAAGGAACGAAGGAACGAAGGAACGAAGGAACGAAGGAACGAAGGAACGAAGGAACGATGGAAGGAAGGAACGAAGGAAGGAAGGAACGAAGGAACGAAGGAACGAAGGAAGGAAGGAACGAAGGAAGGAAGGAACGAAGGAACGAAGGAACGACGGAACGAAGGAACGCAGGAACGAAGGAACGAAGGAACGAAGGAACGAAGGAACGAAGGAACGAAGGAACGAAGGAACGAAGGAACGAAGGAACGAAGGAACGTAGGAAGGAAGGAACGGAGGAACGAAGGGACGAAGGAACGAAGGAACGAAGGAACGAAGGAACGAAGGAACGAAGGAACGATGGAAGGAAGGAACGAAGGAAGGAAGGAACGAAGGAACGAAGGAACGAAGGAAGGAAGGAACGAAGGAAGGAAGGAGCGAAGGAACGAAGGAACGACGGAACGAAGGAACGCAGGAACGAAGGAACGAAGGAACGAAGGAACGAAGGAACGAAGGAACGAAGGAACGAAGGAACGATGGAACGAAGGAACGAAGGAACGAAGGATCGAAGGAACGAAGGAACGAATCAACGAAGCAACGAAGGAACGAAGCAACGAAGGAACGAAGGAACGAAGGAACGAACGAACGAAGGAACGAAGCAACGAAGGAGCGAAGGAACGAAGCAACGAAGGAACGAAGGAACGAAGGAACGAAGGAACGAAGGAACGAAGGAACGAAGGAACGAAGGAACGAAGGAACGAAGGAACGAAGGAACGATGGAACGTAGGAACGAAGGAACGAAGGGACGAAGGAACGAAGGAACGAAGGAACGAAGGAACGAAGGAACGAAGGAACGAAGGAACGAAGGAACGAAGGAACGAAGGAACGAAGGAACGAAGGAACGTAGGAAGGAAGGAACGAAGGAACGAAGGGACGAGGGAACGAAGGAACGAAGGAACGAAGGAACGAAGGAACGATGGAAGAAAGGAACGAAGGAAGGAAGGAACGAAGGAACGAAGGAACGAAGGAAGGAAGGAACGAAGGAAGGAAGGAACGAAGGAACGAAGGAACGACGGAACGAAGGAACGCAGGAACGAAGGAACGAAGGAACGAAGGAACGAAGGAACGAAGGAACGAAGGAACGATGGAACGAAGGAACGAAGGAACGAAGGATCGAAGGAACGAAGGAACGAATCAACGAAGCAACGAAGGAACGAAGCAACGAAGGAACGAAGGAACGAACGAACGAAGGACGAAGCAACGAAGGAACGAAGGAACGAAGGAACGAAGGAACGAAGGAACGAAGGAACGAAGGAACGAAGGAACGAAGGAACGAAGGAACGAAGGAACGAAGGAACGAAGGAACGAAGGAACGAAGGAACGAAGGAACGAAGGAACGATGGAAAGTAGGAACGAAGGAACGAAGGGACGAAGGAACGAAGGAACGAAGGAACGAAGGTACGAAGGAACGAAGATACGAAGGAACGTAGGAACGAAGGAACGAAGGAACGAAGGAACGAAGGAACGAAGGAACGAAGGAACGAAGGAACGAAGGAACGAAGGAAGGAAGGGACGAAGGAACGAAGGAACGAAGGAACGAAGGAAGGAAGGAACGAAGGAAGGAAGGAACGAAGGAAGGAAGGAATGAAGGAAGGAAGGAACGAAGGAACGAAGGAACGAAGGTAGGAAGGAACGAAGGAAGGAAGGAACGACGGAACGAAGGAAAGAAGGAACGACGGAACGAAGGAACGAAGGAACGAAGGAACGAAGGAACGAAGGAACGAAGGAACGAAAGAACGAAGGAAAGAAGGAACGAAGGATCGAAAGAACGAAGGAACGAAGCAACGAAGCAACGAAGGAACGAAGGAACGAAGGAACGAAGGAACAAAGGAACAAAGGAACGAAGGAACGAAGCAACGACGGAACGAAGGAACGAAGGAACGATGGAACGAAGGAATGAAGGAACGAAGGAACGAAGGAACGAAGGAACGAAGGAACGAAGGAAGGCAGGAACGAAGGAACGAACGAACGAACGAACGAACGAACGAACGAACGAACGAAGGAACGAAGGAACGAAGGATCGAAGGAAGAAAGGAACGATGGAAGGAAGGAACGAAGGAACGAAGGACCGAAGGAAGGAAGGAACGAAGGAAGGAAGGAACGAAGGAAGGAAGGAACGAAGGAAGGATGGAACGAAGGAAGGAAGGAACGAAGGAACGAATCAACGAAGGAACGAAGGAACGAAGGAACGAAGGAACGAAGGAACGAAGGTTCGAAGGTACGAAGGAAAGAAGCAACGAAGCAACGAAGGAACGAAGCAACGAAGGAACGAAGGATCGTAGGAACGACGGAACGAAGGAACGAAGGAGCGAAGGAACGAAGGAGCGAAGGAACGAAGGAGTGGAGGAACGAAGGAACGAAGGAACGAAGGAACGAATGAACGAAGGAACGAAGGAACGAAGGAACGAAGGAACGAAGGAACGAAGGAACGAAGGAACGATGGAACGAAGGAACGAAGGAACGAAGGAACGAAGGAACGAAGGAACGAAGGAGCGAAGGAACGAAGGGACGATGGAACGAAGGAACGAAGGAACGAAGGAACGAAGGAACGAAGGAACGAAGGAACGAAGGAACGAAGGAACGTAGGAAGGAAGGAACGAAGGAACGAAGGGACGAAGGAACGAAGGAACGAAGGAACGAAGGAACGAAGGAACGATGGAAGGAAGGAACGAAGGAAGGAAGGAACGAAGGAACGAAGGAACGAAGGAAGGAAGGAACGAAGGAAGGAAGGAACGAAGGAACGAAGGAACGACGGAACGAAGGAACGCAGGAACGAAGGAACGAAGGAACGAAGGAACGAAGGAACGAAGGAACGATGGAACGAAGGAACGAAGGAACGAAGGATCGAAGGAACGAAGGAACGAATCAACGAAGCAACGAAGGAACGAAGCAACGAAGGAACGAAGGAACGAAGGAACGAACGAACGAAGGACGAAGCAACGAAGGAACGAAGGAACGAAGCAACGAAGGAACGAAGGAACGAAGGAACGAAGGAACGAAGCAACGAAGGAACGAAGGAACGAAGGAACGAAGGAACGAAGGAACGAAGGAACGAAGGAACGAAGGAACGAAGGAACGAAGGAACGAAGGAACGAAGGAACGAAGGAACGAAGGAACGAAGGAACGATGGAACGTAGGAACGAAGGAACGAAGGGACGAAGGAACGAAGGAACGAAGGAACGAAGGGACGAAGGAACGAAGGAACGAAGGAACGAAGGAACGAAGGTACGAAGGAACGAAGATACGAAGGAACGTAGGAACGAAGGAACGAAGGAACGAAGGAACGAAGGAACGAAGGAACGAAGGAAGGAAGGAACGAAGGAACGAAGGAACGAAGGAAGGAAGGGACGAAGGAACGAAGGAACGAAGGAAGGAAGGAACGAAGGAACGAAGGAAGGAAGGAAGGAAGGAACGAAGGAACGAAGGAAGGAAGGAATGACGGAAGGAAGGAACGAAGGAACGAAGGAACGAAGGAAGGAAGGAACGAAGGAAGGAAGGAACGACGGAACGAAGGAAAGAAGGAACGACGGAACGAAGGAACGAAGGAACGAAGGAACGAAGGAACGAAGGAACGAAGGAAAGAAGGAACGAAGGATCGAAAGAACGAAGGAACGAAGCAACGAAGCAACGAAGGATCGAAGGAACGAAGGAACAAAGGAACAAAGGAACGAAGGAACGAAGCAACGACGGAACGAAGGAACGAAGGAACGATGGAACGAAGAAATGAAGGAACGAAGGAACGAAGGAACGAAGGAACGAAGGAACGAAGGAACGAAGGAACGAAGGAACGAAGGAACGAAGGAACGAAGGAAGGCAGGAACGAAGGAACGAACGAACGAACGAACGAACGAACGAACGAACGAACGAAGGAACGAAGGAACGAAGGAAGGAAGGAACGATGGAAGGAAGGAACGAAGGAACGTAGGAACGAAGGAACGAAGGAACGAAGGAACGAAGGAACGAAAGAACGAAGGAACGAAGGAACCAAGGAACGAAGGAACGATGGAACGAAGGAACGAAGCAACGAAGGAACGAAGGAACGAAGGAACGAAGGAACGAAGGAACGAAGGAACGAAGGAACGAAGTAACGAAGGAACGAAGGAATGAAGGAAGGAAGGAACGAAGAAACGAAGGAACGAAGGAACGAAGGAACGAAGGAACGAAGGAACGAAGGAACGTAGGAACGAAGGAACGAAGGGACGAAGAAACGAAGGAACGAAGGAACGAAGGAACGAAGGAACGAAGGAACGAAGGAACGAAGGAACGAAGGAACGAAGGAACGAAGGAACGAAGGAACGAAGGAACGAAGGAAGGAAGGAACGAAGGAACGAAGGAACGAAGGAAGGAAGGAACGAAGGAAGGAAGGAAGGAAGGAACGAAGGAATGAAGGAACGAAGGAACGAAGGAACGAAGGAAAGAAGGAACGAAGGATCGAAAGAACGAAGGAACGAAGGAACGAAGGAACGAAGGAACGAAGGAACGAAGGAACGAAGGAACAAAGGAACGAAGGAACGAAGGAACGAAGAAACGAAGGAACGAAGCAACGAAGGAACGAAGTAACGAAGGAACGATGGAACGAAGGAACGAAGGAACGAAGGAACGAAGAAACGAAGGAACGAAGCAACGAAGGAACGAAGGAACGAAGTAACGAAGGAACGATGGAACGAAGGAACGAAGGATCGAAGGAACGAAGGAACGAAGGAACGAAGGAACGAAGGAACGTAGGAACGAAGGAACGAAGGAACGAAGGGACGAAGGAACGAAGGAACGAATTATCGAAGGAACGAAGGTACGAAGGAACGTAGGAAAGAAGGAACGAAGGGACGAAGGAACGAAGGAACGAAGGAACGAAGGAACGAAGGAACGAAGGAACGAAAGAAGGAAGGAACGAAGGAACGAAGGAACGAAGGAACGAAGGAACGAAGGAACGAAGGAACGAAGGAACGAAAGAAGGAAGGAACGAAGGAACGAAGGAACGAAGGAAGGAAGGAAGGATGGGACGAAGGAACGAAGGAACGAAGGAAGGAAGGAACGAAGGAAGGAAGGAACGACGGAACGAAGGAAAGAAGGAACGACGGAACGACGGAACGAAGGAACGAAGGAACGAAGGAACGAAGGAACGAAGCAACGAATGAACGAAGTAACGAAGGAACGAAGGAACGAAGGAATGAAGGAACGAAGGAACGAAGGAACGAAGGAACGAAGGAACGAAGGAACGAAGGAACGAAGGAACGAAGGAACGAAGGAATGAAGGAACGAAGGAACGAAGGAACGAAGGAAGGAAGGAACGAAGGAACGAAGGAACGAAGGAACGAAGGAAGGAAGGAAAGAAGGAACGAAGGAACGAAGGAACGAAGGACCGAAGGAACGAAGGAACGAAGGAACGAAGGAACGAAGGAACGAAGGAACGAAGGAACGAATGAACGAAGGAACGAAGGATCGAAGGAACGAAGGAACGAAGGAACGAAGGAACGAAGGATCGAAGGATCGAAGGAACGAAGGAACGAAGGAACGAAGGAACGAAGGAACGAAGGATTGAAAGAACGAAGGAACGAAGCAACGAAGCAACGAAGGAACGAAGGAACGAAGGAACGAAGGAACGAAAGAACGAAGGAACGATGCAACGAAGGAACGAAGGATCGAAGGAACGAAGGAACGAAGGAACGAAGGAACGAAGGAAGGAAAGAACGAAGGAACGAAGTAAGGAAGGAACGAAGGAACGAAGGACCGAAGGAAGGAAGGATCGAAGGAAGGAAGGAACGAAGGAACGGATGAACGAAGGAAGGAAGGAACGAAGGAAGGAAGGAACGAAGGAACGAAGGAACGAAGGAACGAAGGAACGAAGGAGCGAAGGAACGAACGTACGAACGAACGAACGAACGAATGAAAGAACGAACGAACGAACGAACGAACGAACGAACGAACGAACGAACGAACGAACGAACGAACGAACGAACGAACGAACGAACGAACGAACGAACGAAGGAACGAACGAACGAAGGAACGAAGGAACGAAGGAACGAAGGAACGAAGGAACGAAGGAACGAAGGAACGAAGGAACGAAGGAACGAAGGTTCGAAGGTACGAAGGAAAGAAGCAACGAAGCAACGAAGGAACGAAGGAACGAAGCAACGAAGGATCGTAGGAACGACGGAACGAAGGAACGAAGGAGCGAAGGAACGAAGGAGCGAAGGAACGAAGGAGCGGAGGAACGAAGGAACGAAGGAACGAAGGAACGAAGGAAGGAAGGAAAGAAGGAACGAAGGAACGAAGGAACGAAGGACCGAAGGAACGAAGGAACGAAGGAACGAAGGAACGAAGGAACGAAGGAACGAAGGAACGAATGAACGAAGGAACGAAGGATCGAAGGAACGAAGGAACGAAGGAACGAAGGAACGAAGGATCGAAGGATCGAAGGAACGAAGGAACGAAGGAACGAAGGAACGAAGGAACGAAGGATTGAAAGAACGAAGGAACGAAGCAACGAAGCAACGAAGCAACGAAGGAACGAAGGAACGAAGGAACGAAAGAACGAAGGAACGATGCAACGAAGGAACGAAGGATCGAAGGAACGAAAGAACGAAGGAACGAAGGAACGAAGGAAGGAAAGAACGAAGGAACGAAGGAAGGAAGGAACGAAGGAACGAAGGAACGAAGGACCGAAGGAAGGAAGGATCGAAGGAAGGAAGGAACGAAGGAACGGATGAACGAAGGAACGAAGGAACGAAGGTTCGAAGGTACGAAGGAAAGAAGCAACGAAGCAACGAAGGAACGAAGGAACGAAGCAACGAAGGATCGTAGGAACGACGGAACGAAGGAACGAAGGAGCGAAGGAACGAAGGAGCGAAGGAACGAAGGAGCGGAGGAACGAAGGAACGAAGGAACGAAGGAACGAATGAACGAAGGAACGAAGGAACGAAGGAACGAAGGAACGAAGGAACGAAGGAACGATGGAACGAAGGAACGAAGGAACGAAGGAACGAAGGAGCGAAGGAACGAAGGGACGATGGAACGAAGGAACGAAGGAACGAAGGAAGGAAGGAAGGAAGGAAGGAACGAAGGAACGAAGGAACGAAGGAACGAAGGAGCGAAGGAACGATGGAAGGAAGGAACGAAGGAAGGAAGGAACGAAGGAACGAAGGAACGAAGGAACGAAGGAAGGAAGGAACGAAGGAAGGAAGGAACGAAGGAACGAAGGAACGACGGAACGAAGGAACGCAGGAACGAAGGAACGAAGGAACGAAGGAACGAAGGAACGAAGGAACGAAGGAACGAAGGAACGAAGGAACGAAGGAACGTAGGAACGTAGGAAGGAAGGAACGGAGGAACGAAGGGACGAAGGAACGAAGGAACGAAGGAACGAAGGAACGAAGGAACGATGGAAGGAAGGAACGAAGGAAGGAAGGAACGAAGGAACGAAGGAACGAAGGAAGGAAGGAACGAAGGAAGGAAGGAACGAAGGAACGAAGGAACGACGGAACGAAGGAACGCAGGAACGAAGGAACGAGGGAACGAAGGAACGAAGGAACGAAGGAACGAAGGAACGATGGAACGAAGGAACGAAGGAACGAAGGATCGAAGGAACGAAGGAACGAATCAACGAAGCAACGAAGGAACGAAGCAACGAAGGAACGAAGGAACGAACGAACGAAGGAACGAAGCAACGAAGGAACGAAGGAACGAAGCAACGAAGGAACGAAGGAACGAAGGAACGAAGGAACGAAGGAACGAAGGAACGAAGGAACGAAGGAACGAAGGAAAGAAGGAACGAAGGAACGATGGAACGTAGGAACGAAGGAACGAAGGGACGAAGGAACGAAGGAACGAAGGAACGAAGGAACGAAGGAACGAAGGAACGAAGGAACGAAGGAACGAAGGAACGAAGGAACGAAGGAAAGAAGGAACGAAGGAACGAAGGAACGAAGGAACGTAGGAAGGAAGGAACGAAGGAACGAAGGGACGAAGGAACGAAGGAACGAAGGAACGAAGGAACGAGGGAACGAAGGAACGATGGAAGGAAGGAACGAAGGAAGGAAGGAACGAAGGAACGAAGGAACGAAGGAAGGAAGGAACGAAGGAAGGAAGGAACGAAGGAACGAAGGAACGACGGAACGAAGGAACGCAGGAACGAAGGAACGAAGGAACGAAGGAACGAAGGAACGAAGGAACGAAGGAACGATGGAACGAAGGAACGAAGGATCGAAGGAACGAAGGAACGAATCAACGAATCAACGAAGCAACGAAGGAACGAAGCAACGAAGGAACGAAGGAACGAACGAACGAAGGACGAAGCAACGAAGGAACGAAGGAACGAAGGAACGAAGGAACGAAGGAACGAAGGAACGAAGGAACGAAGGAACGAAGGAACGAAGGAACGAAGGAACGAAGGAACGAAGGAACGAAGGAACGAAGGAACGATGGAAAGTAGGAACGAAGGAACGAAGGGACGAAGGAACGAAGGAACGAAGGAACGAAAGTACGAAGGAACGAAGATACGAAGGAACGTAGGAACGAAGGAACGAAGGAACGAAGGAACGAAGGAACGAAGGAACGAAGGAACGAAGGAACGAAGGAAGGAAGGAACGAAGGAACGAAGGAACGAAGGAACGAAGGAAGGAAGGGACGAAGGAACGAAGGAACGAAGGAAGGAAGGAACGAAGGAAGGAAGGAACGAAGGAAGGAAGGAACGAAGGAACGAAGGAAGGAAGGAATGAAGGAAGGAAGGAACGAAGGAACGAAGGAACGAAGGAACGAAGGAAGGAAGGAACGAAGGAAGGAAGGAACGACGGAACGAAGGAAAGAAGGAACGACGGAACGAAGGAACGAAGGAACGAAGGAACGAAGGAACGAAGGAACGAAGGAACGAAGGAAAGAAGGAACGAAGGATCGAAAGAACGAAGGAACGAAGCAACGAAGCAACGAAGCAACGAAGGAACGAAGGAACAAAGGAACAAAGGAACGAAGGAACGAAGCAACGACGGAACGAAGGAATGAAGGAACGATGGAACGAAGGAATGAAGGAACGAAGGAACGAAGGAACGAAGGAACGAAGGAACGAAGGAACGAAGGAACGAAGGAACGAAGGAAGGCAGGAACGAAGGAACGAAGGAACGAACGAACGAACGAACGAACGAACGAACGAAGGAACGAAGGAAGAAAGGAACGATGGAAGGAAGGAACGAAGGAACGAAGGACCGAAGGAAGGAAGGAACGAAGGAAGGAAGGAACGAAGGAAGGAAGGAACGAAGGAAGGAAGGAACGAAGGAAGGAAGGAACGAAGGAACGAATCAACGAAGGAACGAAGGAACGAAGGAACGAAGGAACGAAGGAACGAAGGAACGAAGGAACGAAGGAACGAAGCAACGAAGGAACGAAGGAACGAATGAACGAAGGAACGAAGGAACGAAGGAACGAAGGAATGAAGGAAAGAAGGAACGAAGCAACGAAGGAACGAAGGAACGAAGGAACGAAGGAACGATGGAATGAAGGAACGAAGGAACGAAGGAACGAAGGAACGAAGGAGCGAAGGAACGAAGGAACGAAGGAACGAAGGAACGAAGGACCGAAGGAAGGAAGGAAGGAAGGAACGAAGGAAGGAAGGAACGAAGGAAGGAAGGAACGAAGGAAGGAAGGAACGAAGGAAGGAAGGAACGAAGGAAGGAAGGAACGAAGGAAGGAATGAACGAAGGAAGGAAGGAACGAAGGAAGGAAGGATCGAAGGAAGGAAGGAACGAAGGAACGAAGGAAAGAAGGAAGAAAGGAACGAAGGAACGAAGGAACGAAGGAACGAAGGAACGAAGGAACGAAGGAACGAAGGAACGAAGGAACGAAGGAACGAAGGAACGAACGAACGAACGAACGAACGAATGAACGCAGGAACGAAGGAACGAAGGAAGGAAGGAACGAAGGAAAGAAGGAACGAAGGAACGAAGGACCGAAGGAAGGAAGGGACGAAGGAAGGAAGGAACGAAGGAACGAAGGAACGAAGTAAGGAAGGAACGAAGGAAGGAAGGAACGAAGGAAGGAAGGACCGAAGGAAGGAAGGAACGAAGGAACGAAGCAACGAAGGAACGAAGGAACGAAGGAACGAAAGAACGAAGGAACGAAGGAACGAAGGAACGAAGGAACGAAGGATCGAAGGAACGAAGGAAGGAAGGAACGAAGGAACGAAGGAAGGAAGGAACGAAGGAACGAAGGAACGAAGGAAGGAAGGAACGAAGGAAGGAAGGAACAAAGGAACGACGGCCCGAAGGAAGGAAGGAACGAAGGAAGGAAGGAACGAAGGAACGAAGTAACGAAGGAACGAAGGAACGAAGTAACGAAGGATCGAAAGAACGAAAGAACGAAGGAACGAAGCAACGAAGGAAAGAAGGAACGAAGGAACTAAGGAACGAAGGAACGAAGGAACGAAGGAACGAAGGAACGAAGGAACGAAGGAAGGAAGGAACGAAGGAACGAAGGAACGAAGGAATGAAGGAAGGAAGGATCGAAAAAACGAAGGAACGAAGGACCGAAGGAACGAAGGAACGAAGGAACGTAGGAACGAAGGAACGAAGGAAAGAAGGAACGAAGGAACGAAGGAACGAAGGAACGATGGAACGAAGGAACGAAGGAACGAAGGAACGAAGGAACGAAGGAACGAATGAACGAAGGAAGGAAGGAACGAAGGAAGGAAGGAACGAAGGAATGAAGGAAGGAAGGAACGAAGGAAGGAAGAAACGAAGGAACGAAGGAACGAAGGAACGAAGGATCGAAGGAACGAATTAACGAAGGAACGAAGGAACGAAGGAACGAAGGATCGAAGGAACGAAGGAACGAAGCAACGAAGTAACGAAGCAACGAAGGAACGAAGCAACGAAGGAACGAATGAACGAAGGAACGAAGGAACGAAGGAACGAAGGAACGAATTAACGAAGGAACGAAGGAACGAAGGTACGAAGGAACGTAGGAAAGAAGGAACGAAGGAACGAAGGAACGAAGGAACGAAGGAACGAAGGAACGAAGGAACGAAGGAAGGAAGGAACGAAGGAACGAAGGAACGAAGGAAGGAAGGAAGGAAGGGACGAAGGAACGAAGGAATGAAGGAAGGAAGGAACGAAGGAACGAATGAAGGAAGGAAGGAACGAAGGAACGAAAGAACGAAGGAAGGAAGGAACGAAGGAAGGAAGGAACGAACGAACGAACGAACGAACGAACGAACGAACGGACGAACGAACGAACGAACGAACGAACGAACGAACGAACGAACGAACGAACGAACGAAAGAACGAACGAACGAACGAACGAACGAACGAACGAACGAACGAAAGAACGAACGAACGAACGAACGAACGATCGAACGAACGAACGAACGATCGAACGAACGAACGAACGGACGAACGAACGAACGAACGAACGAACGAACGAACGAACGTACGAAGGAACGAAGGAAAGAACGAAGGAAAGATCGAGCAAACGAACGAACGAACGAACGAACGAACGAAGGAACGAACGAACGAACGAACGAACGAACGAAGAAACGAAGGAACGAAGGAACGAAGGAACGAAGGAACGAAGGAACGAAGGAACGAAGGAACGAAGGAACGAAGGAACGAAGGAATGAAGGAACGAAGGAACGAAGGATCGAAGGAACGAAGGAAAGAAGCAACGAAGCAACGAAGGAACGAAGCAACGAAGGAACGAAGGAACGAAGGAACGAAGGAACGAAGGAACGAAGGAACGAAGGAACGAAGGAGCGAAGGAACGAAGGAACGAAGGAACGAAGGAACGAAGGAACGAATGAACGAAGGAACGAAGGAAGGAAGGAACGAAGGAACGAAGGAACGAAGGAACGAAGGAACGAAGGAACGAAGGAACGAAGGAACCAAGGAACGAAGGAACGAATGAACGAATGAACGAAGGAACGAAGGAACGAAGGAACGAAGGAAGGAAGGAACGAAGGAACGAAGGAAGGAAGGAACGAAGGAAGTAAGGAACGAAGGAACGAAGGAACGAAGGAACGAAGGAATGAAGGAACGAAGGAACGAAGGAACGAAGGACCGAAGGAAGGAAGGGACGAAGGAAGGAAGGAACGAAAGAACGAAGTAAGGAAGGAACGAAGGAAGGAAGGAACGAAGGAAGGAAGGACCGAAGGAAGGAAGGAACGAAGCAACGAAGGAACGAAGGAACGAAGGAACGAAAGAACGAAGGAACGAAGGAACGAAGGAACGAAGGAACGAAGGATCGAAGGAACGAAGGAAGGAAGGAACGAAGGAACGAAGGAAGGAAGGAACGAAGGAACGAAGGAACGAAGGAAGGAAGGAACGAAGGAAGGAAGGAACAAAGGAACGACGGCCCGAAGGAAGGAAGGAACGAAGGACGGAAGGAACGAAGGAACGAAGGAACGAAGTAACGAAGGAACGAAGGAATGAAGTAACGAAGGATCGAAAGAACGAAAGAACGAAGGAACGAAGCAACGAAGGAAAGAAGGAACGAAGGAACTAAGGAACGAAGGAACGAAGGAACGAAGGAACGAAGGAACGAAGGAAGGAAGGAACGAAGGAACGAATGAACGAAGGAATGAAGGAAGGAAGGATCGAAAAAACGAAGGAACGAAGGAACGAAGGACCGAAGGAACGAAGGAACGAAGGAACGTAGGAACGAAGGAACGAAGGAACGAAGGAACGAAGGAACGAAGGAACGAAGGAACGATGGAACGAAGGAACGAAGGAACGAAGGAACGAAGGAACGAAGGAACGAAGGAACGAATGAACGAAGGAAGGAAGGAACGAAGGCAGGAAGGAACGAAGGAATGAAGGAAGGAAGGAACGAAGGAAGGAAGGAACGAAGGAACGAAGGAACGAAGGATCGAAGGAACGAATTAACGAAGGAACGAGGGAACGAAGGAACGAAGGAACGAAGGAACGAAGGAACGAAGGATCGAAGGAACGAAGGAACGAAGCAACGAAGTAACGAAGCAACGAAGGAACGAAGCAACGAAGGAACGAATGAACGAAGGAACGAAGGAACGAAGGAACGAAGGAACGAAGCAACGAAGGAACGAAGCAACGAAGGAACGAAGGAACGAAGGAACGAAGGAACGAAGGAACGAAGAAACGAAGGAACGAAGGAACGAAGGAACGAAGGAAGGAAGGAACGAAGGAAGGAAGGAACGAAGGAACGAAGGAAAGAAGGAACTAAGGAACGAAGGAACGAAGGAACGAAGGAACGAAGGAACGAAGGAACGAAGGAACGAAGGAAGGAAGGAACGAAGGAACGAAGGAACGATGGAACGAAGGAACGAAGGAACGAAGGAACGAAGCAACGAAGGAACGAAGGAACGAAGGAACGAAGGAACGAAGGAACGAAGGAACGAAGGAACGAAGGAACGAAGGAGCGAAGGAACGAAGGAACGAAGGAACGAAGGAACGAAGGAACGAAGGAACGAAGGAACGAAGGAACGAAGGAACGAAGGAACGAAGGAACGAAGGAACGTAGGAACGAAGGAACGAAGGAACGAAGGGACGAAGGAACGAAGGAACGAAGGAACGAAGGAACGAAGAAACGAAGGAAGGAAGGAAAAAAGGAACGAAGGACCGAAGGAAGGAAGGAACGAAGGAAGGAAGGAATGAAGGAACGGAGGAACGAAGGAAGGAAGGAACGAAGGAACGTAGGAACGAAGGAACGAAGGAACGAAGGAACGAAGGAACGAAGGAACGAAGGAAAGAAGGAACGAAGGAACGAAGGAACGAAGGAACGAAGGAACGAAGGAACGAAGGAACGAAGGAACGAAGGAACGAAGGAACGAAGGAACGAAGGAACGAAGGAACGAAGGATCGAAGGAACGAAGGAACGAAGCAACGAAGGAACGAAGGAACGAAGCAACGAAGGAACGAGGGAACGAAGGAACGAAGGAACGAAGGAACGAAGCAACGAAGGAACGAAGGAACGAAGCAACTAAGGAACGAAGGAACGAAGGAACGAAGGAACGAAGGAACGAAGGAACGAAGGAACGAAGGAACGAAGGAACGAAGGAACGAAGGAACGAAGGAACGAAGGAACGGAGGAACGAAGGGACGAAGGAACGAAGGAGGGAAGGAACGAAGGAACGAAGGAACGAAGGAACGAAGGAACAAAGGAACGAACGAACGAAGGAACGATGGAACGAAGTAACGAAGGAACGAAGGAACCAAGCAACTAAGGAACGAAGGAACGAAGGAACGAAGGAACGAAGGAACGATGGAACGATGGAACGAAGCAACGAAGGAACGAAGGAACGAAGGAACGAAGGAACGAAGGAACGAAGGAACGAAGGAATGATGGAACGAAGGAAGGAAGGAACGAAGGAACGAAGGAACGAACGAACGAACGAACGAAGGAACGAAGGAACGAAGGAAGGAAGGAACGATGGAAGGAAGGAACGAAGGAACGAAGGACCGAAGGAAGGAAGGAACGAAGGAAGGAAGGAACGAAGGAACGAAGGAACGAAGTAAGGAAGGAACGAAGGAAGGAAGGAACGAAGGAAGGAAGGAGCGAAGGAAGGAAGGAACGAAGGAACGAAGCAACGAAGGAACGAAGGAACGAAGGAACGAAGGAACGAAGAAACGAAGGAACGAAGGAACGAAGGAACGAAGGAACGAAGCAACGAATGAACGAAGGAACGAAGGAACGAAGGAACGAAGGAATGAAGGAACGAAGGAACGAAGGAACGAAGGAACGAAGGAACGAAGGAACGAAGGAACGAAGGAACGAAGGAAGGAAGGAAGGAAGGAACGAAAGAACGAAGGCAGGAAGGAACGAAGGAAGGAAGGAACAAAGTAACGAAGGACCGAAGGAAGGAAGGAACGAAGGAAGGAAGGAACGAAGGAAGGAAGGAACGAAGGAACGAAGGAACGAAGGAACGAAGGAACGAAGAAACGAAGGATCGAAAGAACGAAGGAACGAAGCAACGAAGGAACGAAGGAACGAAGGAACGAAGGAACGAAGGAACGAAGGAACGAAGGAACGAAGGAACGAAGGAACGAAGTAACGAAGGAACGAAGGAATGAAGGAAGGAAGGAACGAAGAAACGAAGGAACGAAGGAACGAAGGAACGAAGGATCGAAGGAACGAAGGAACGAAGGAACGTAGGAACGAAGGAACGAAGGGACGAAGAAACGAAGGAACGAAGGAACGAAGGAACGAAGGAACGAAGGAACGAAGGAACGAAGGAACGAAGGAACGAAGGAACGAAGGAACGAAGGAACGAAGGAACGAAGGAACGAAGGAACGAAGGAAGGAAGGAACGAAGGAACGAAGGAACGAAGGAAGGAAGGAACGAAGGAAGGAAGGAAGGAAGGAACGAAGGAATGAAGGAACGAAGGAACGAAGGAACGAAGGAAAGAAGGAACGAAGGATCGAAAGAACGAAGGAACGAAGCAACGAAGGAACGAAGGAACGAAGGAACGAAGGAACGAAGGAACGAAGGAACAAAGGAACGAAGGAACGAAGGAACGAAGAAACGAAGGAACGAAGCAACGAAGGAACGAAGTAACGAAGGAACGATGGAACGAAGGAACGAAGGAACGAAGGAACGAAGAAACGAAGGAACGAAGCAACGAAGGAACGAAGGAACGAAGTAACGAAGGAACGATGGAACGAAGGAACGAAGGAACGAAGGATCGAAGGAACGAAGGAACGAAGGAACGAAGGAACGAAGGAACGTAGGAACGAAGGAACGAAGGAACGAAGGGACGAAGGAACGAAGGAACGAATTAACGAAGGAACGAAGGTACGAAGGAACGTAGGAAAGAAGGAACGAAGGGACGACGGAACGAAGGAACGAAGGAACGAAGGAACGAAGGAACGAAAGAAGGAAGGAACGAAGGAACGAAGGAACGAAGGAACGAAGGAAGGAAGGAAGGATGGGACGAAGGAACGAAGGAACGAAGGAAGGAAGGAACGAAGGAAGGAAGGAACGACGGAACGAAGGAAAGAAGGAACGACGGAACGACGGAACGAAGGAACGAAGGAACGAAGGAACGAAGGAACGAAGCAACGAATGAACGAAGGAACGAAGGAACGAAGGAACGAAGGAATGAAGGAACGAAGGAACGAAGGAACGAAGGAACGAAGGAACGAAGGAACGAAGGAACGAAGGAACGAAGGAATGAAGGAACGAAGGAACGAAGGAACGAAGGAAGGAAGGAACGAAGGAACGAAGGAACGAAGGAACGAAGGAAGGAAGGAAAGAAGGAACGAAGGAACGAAGGAACGAAGGACCGAAGGAACGAAGGAACGAAGGAACGAAGGAACGAAGGAACGAAGGAACGAATGAACGAAGGAACGAAGGATCGAAGGAACGAAGGAACGAAGGAACGAAGGAACGAAGGATCGAAGGATCGAAGGAACGAAGGAACGAAGGAACGAAGGAACGAAGGAACGAAGGAACGAAGGAACGAAGGAACGAAGGATTGAAAGAACGAAGGAACGAAGCAACGAAGCAACGAAGCAACGAAAGTAGTATAACTAGGGGGATTCTGGCTCAAATGGAGGCGAGGGGTATGCGGTGCGGGGGCGGAGCCCCTGCGCCGCATGCCCCTCGCCACGACTTGATCCAGAATGCCTCCTAGCTCTTCTACTACACTCCCCTCCCCTGCCCTCGCCACGACCCGGCAGTAGGCCCAGCGGGGAACGAGGTGTGTGGAAGAGAGATGGTTCGAAGCATAATGAGTGGAGAGAGAGAGAGAGAGAGAGAGAGAGAGAGAGAGAGAGAGAGAGAGAGAGAGAGAGAGAGGGAGGGAGCGAGACAACCAGATGGGAAGATAAGTGAGTGTAAGAGAGCAAGTATGAAAAATAGATGTATGCTTGGAGGAGCATTTTAAACAATATCATTTAAAAACAATTTCATTTCCAAAATTGATCTCGAGATGGATAGATGTGCGAGTATGTATGCAATCCACCCATCGAAAGACCCCTGGACATTGACGAAAAATGAACTCGAATCGATTCCCAAGGCTTTACTTTTAAAATATTTTAGCTACTGTATAACTTCATTGTGGGATCGTTTACCAGAGCATTTACAGTGTGATAGTGAGATACAATCATATCATGAGTGTGATGATCATTTTAATCCACCATGGGAACTGACTCATGTTGATGCTGTTGGACCCATGCGCCGAGATTGTGAAAAGTGCTTTATAATGGAACAACTGGTGAATATTTATGCGATTCAACGCATTAGGAATCCTCGAGAAATTACGCGAGAAGAGCTAGAAATTATATCACCAACGGCGTTTAAAAAATATTTCAGTGACTACACAGATATTTTGTGGGAGCGTTTACCAGAATATTACAAATCCGACAGTGAAATTAAATCATTTCGCCGATGCAATGAACATTGGAATACATCATCGATGGAAGATCACATTGACGGTCCCACACCTCTGCGTCGAAATTGTAGGAAATGTCGAGAGAGCGAAGAAGGCGTTTGAGCCTGTTCCGGGGTGCACGTGTCCACAGACGGGGGAGGCTGACGACGCGTTTGAACCTGTTCAGGATATCAGCTGCATAGGGCGATTGTGTGGAAAGGAAACAGGGCGGGCATGGAGACTGAAATCATGGATAAGGAATTGGGAACATCATAGGCTGACGACGTGTTTGAACCAGTTTTCTGGGTATCAGCTGCACACGATCGTGGGAGAAGGGAAGGAGGTGGGGATGGAAACTGAAATCATAGAGAAGGAATCGAGAGCATCATCATTCTGCTACAAGACTAGCTCCAAGTCAGACCTTCTCAAAATCACTCTCTCTTTCTAAAATGGAGTTCAAATCATTGAACAAAGTTGCCACATTGGAAAACAACCTGCCAACGAAGAAGCTGGTTGATCTCGAGGTTAAGACTGATCATCCAATCCACAATATTCGATCGGTGAAAACCAAATTTGGGAAACGATACATCGCTGACATCGGAGGGCAATACATGGTCTTTCTACCAGCGAGACTCGCCGAGGCTTTCGACCAGGACGAGGATGAATTCAAAAAGCTGTTGGAGGCAGCTCGCTCGAGGGAACTCTACATGGAAACGTTTGCCGACAAGTGGAGTAAAATCGAGTTCAAACACATTCAAAAATCTTCGACGTGAAAAAATTTCATCGTTTGTGGAAAAGAAATGTAAAAATATGTATGATTCTCATCGTTGTCAAAAATCATTTGTAATAATGTTTGCTGAGTGGAGGAGGAGGAGGAAGAGAAGGAGATGAGTGTTTATAATAAAAACGAAAAAAGCCATATATAATCATAAAAATGTTTTGTTTATTCAAAAATCCCTCGTTCACACAATGCATGATAGACATATAACCAACTTCTCAGAGATTTCACATTCTCATTCGCACAATTATATTTCGAATTGCGGTGGTGGTGGTGGTGGTGGTGGGGGCAATTGGGTCGAATTTTTGGCAACTTCTGCAGCGATGGACAGTCCAGAGTCTCCAAATCGATAATTTCCGTTGATAGATCCAAGAAACTCATCAGCCACGAAGACTTTTCACAACCTTTCACGTATATTGCACGAGCTCGTTGTAAGATGGTTTGAATTATCACTTTTGCTGCATCGTATGGTATACTGCCATAATCCCATGATAGTCCGTGAAAATTACGTTCCAACCATTTGTTTGTCATTTTGTATCTTGCTGGTAGAGTATCCCAGGCGTATGGTGATTCGAAGATAAGCGTCAGAGGCTCGACATTTTTGTCATAAGCTTGAACGATTGATATTTCTTTGAGGATGAATTCATTGAGAGGCCCCTTGAAACCTTGTAGATCGACGATGAACTCCATCTTGACTAATGTCCAGCAGCATCATCACCCCCGATTTTATACCAATTTTTTGACCCCACCACTTATGGGATTATATTCGACAATACGATCGTGTAGAATGAGGCAGTATGCGCATGTTTGTGCAGGAATGTTCGTTTTTGTTTCAAATTCAAGACGAACATCCACGGGGCCAGACTTGAGGGAATCATTTTGTTTTGAGCAATCAATTACAACAAGTGGTGCATATTTTAAAAATTCCGTTTTGTTCAACCATGGCTCAGTCTCCTTATTGTAATACATGGATTGGAAATTTGTATACATATCATAGAGCAGTGCATACTGATTTTGCTGTATATTCAAATTCATGTTACCATATGGATAACATTGTGAATTCAAGTAGAGTTTCACATCGGTTACATTGCAGTGATCAAAACGACTCGCATTTTTTGCCTTATCATTTTTTCGTCCCGTTTGAAACGCAAGAATTACATATCGTGGCTTTTCCAGCTGTGTTGAAGTCTTGACGGACCACACATGTTTAGAAGTGGCAGGCAGCAATGGGTATTCATACAATTCCCACGTTCGAAAACTCATGGAAATTGCGGCGTCTTTGGCGATAAAGTTCAAAAGCTGAATTTTCCGTTGATCCGCCACCGTTACATATGGTACGAGCCATTCTATTTTCTGCAATTGGAGCTTATAATCTTCAGCAGCTGTTTGTATTATTGCATTGTCATCGGTGCGTGATCTGGTCAAAATTAATTCATGCTTTGCGTTCACAACCATTTTTCGATAATCTTCGGCAAAGCCCAACAGCATACTCAGTGGTATGCAGATATCAAAGTTACCTGCTACATCAACGATTTGTTTTGTTTCTTCAACGTCGAGCCAGCCAGTATTTTCAAGCATTGTACTCTTAGCTGGTGTGAGAGATGTATATCCCTTGATAAGGCTTGTAACACCCACATTCTTATTACGATCAATTTCTATGGCATTAAGTTCATAGCGCACTTCTTCAAATAAATGACATATAGCGTTGTTAATGAGACTTGTTGTAGCTGTCGGCGTACCATCATTCTTCGTCAGTTTTCCACAAATGTGAAGGGAACTTTTGCTCGGTAGGATTGATAAATCTTGATGCTGAATTGATATACGTATTTCATCACTGTTGTTGTAGGTTGACGACGCGTATGGTTGATGAGCATGGACCTCATAATGTATGATGGATTCATCGAAGATAATGGGTGTCTGAATGTTTATGATTTCCTCCTCCATTTCACACAACAGATGCACAATGCACAAAATAAATAATTCCTCACACGCGTACTCCACGAACTCTGAGACCCAAATTCTTCAAGAGTAGCAGGTTTTGAGGTGTTAGCGCTTTGAGCGTTGATCGGCGACTGATTTCGCGATCCCATGATGGCTTATTAATATTAGCTACTCTATTGTAGACTATGCCCATTGGGATTTTATATGCAGTCGTATGGTGATTACTTCACCGCGGAAATTCACCAAATCCCCGTCCTGATCCACAATACGAAGCTGTATGCTGTCAATTATCCGACTCGTGATTGGTAGATAAATGACGTTCGAGGGTATTTCAATAATTTTATAGCCAGGCGGTACAGATGGGAAAAATTCGTGAATTGTGTGAGCTTTTTGTCCGTTAATGTATGCACCAGTGGTTATGTTACACTCGACACGTAAGGCGTTCACTTTAAGAATGGATACCGGCAGATCAGATTCATGTCTTTTATTGGCTTCCAACCTGACTGGTGCAAAACCCAACAGAGGTCCGATTGAATTAGTGGGTGTGAAGAGGAGAGGGACATTGCACTCGATTTCACTGCGTAGCGTATTAGTATTTGGTTTAAGCTGAATTTTCACGTTTTTGGGTGATAATTCGGCTTGTAAATACTTTTCAATATCCTCTATTTCATAACTCCCCGTCGGTATAATCACCACATGCGTTCCAGCATAAAATGTATTGCATCCAATGTCGATATTGGGAATGGAATTGAATGTCAGCAGCTCAACGAGTCCGAGACTATAATTCTTATGCGGAGATAGTTCAATGGGCGGAAAGTATTGTGCCTCGAGAACGGAGGATGATCCGGAGATGGTTAATGTGAAGCTGTCATCCATGATGCTGTCGAATTATCAACTAAACTCCCGGCTCTACAATTCATGTTTATATAGCGTGTATTTGTCTCGTCGATTTAACTGTCCGGAGAGAAACTTGAGACACAAGTGTCCACATTCAATTGTATCATATTCCTGATATCTTTTATAATTATAATTCACGCTACCAACACCAAAATATTTTGTGAGTTCCGATGGGGGCAAAAGATTGCCAAAACTGTCAAAGTAGCAGATTTTCCCTCCAGTCTTTTTGTATGCAACCCAGTGTGTGCCAGGACCCACATTTTCATCCAAATTCACAATTGCTGATTCATGTTTGAGCGGTCCATTCGCGGGTAATGTATCACGCATATAAACCCCTCGAAAATGTTGAATTTTCATGATTTTCACGTATTTCAGCAGATCGCGGTCGGTGAGAGGTCGATGTGGTAGCGTGATTATACGTTTTTTGGCCTGATATGAAGGCCCAGACCCTGCTTGTACGGTTTCAAGTGTAAACCTTTACCCAAAGCAATGGCCTCAATTGTTTGGTTATGTCGCTTATTTTCATCCAATTCCTTTTTGGCCGCTTGAGCAGCATTTACAGCATTGGCTATTGCAGCAGCCCCACCAGACAATGCACCAGCAGCGCTGAGGCCGGCAAAAATGGGTATGAGAAAGGGCAATAAACCACCAATTTTCCGGGGAACCGGTAAAACCCGGGGCGTACGTACTTTAACACCCTTTACACTCGCACGGGCACCTTTTAATGCTGACATGATGACTTTACGCGGGTCATCACTACGAATCATCGCTTTCCGTGCAGCGCTAATGACTTTTTTCAAGCAAACACTTTTTTGCTGTTTCCTCTTCAGCGGCTTCATGCCCATACCAAATTTTGTTTTCGCCTTCATAATGTTTGTCACGGCCCAAGCACTTGCTCTCTCACCAAAACTAGCGTCTTTTGATGTCACACGTTGCCAGGCTTGTTCAGCCAACACTTTATCCGCCAAATGTCTCGCTTCGAGATTATCACGATTTTTCGAATATGCGATATCATGCACTTTGCACGCAGCGTCCAATGGATTTATACCAGGATCACCACGAGCAATACGCTTAGCCAACTTTGTGCCAGGTCCACAATACTGATAGCCCGGCAGATGTAGTTCGACGGGAAGATTGTTGATTAGACTGTTGATTAAACCTTTACCCGGTTTATCATGCACGATCATCACCGTGAGCCAGCTAATTCTCGACTGATCATTCCGCACATTATAATAATGTATTTATAGGGTTTTTCGATTAGTCGTATGCGAGATGGTGTCCAAGAAACAAGTTTCGGGCGGTCAACTCTCCGTAATAAATTTCGATAAATTTGTAGAGGATGGCGGTGGGGCAAGGAAGCAAAAGCGTCATGGTAATATATTACCTGATAGCATTCGTGCTGTGTTTTGTGGTCCGTCAAATTGTGGGAAAACTAATGCATTACTCACACTCCTCATACATCCAAATGGCTTGAGATTTGAGAACATTTATCTATATTCCAAATCGTTGAAGCAGCCAAAATATCGATTATTGGAACAGTTGCTTCAACCTATCCATGGCGTCGAATATTATCCATTCAACGAGCATGAACAAGTTGTATCACCGAGTGACGCCCGTCCAAACTCGATATTTATCTTTGACGATATAGCTTGTGAAAAACAGGATAATGTGAGAGCATTTTTTTCCATGGGAAGACACGAGATCGTCGACAGTTTTTATCTTTGTCAAACATATACCCGCATCCCGAAACATCTTGTAAGAGATAACGCAAATTTCGTGGTGCTATTTAAACAGGACGATATGAATCTTAAACACGTATACAACGACCACGTGAATACCGATATGACTTATACATGCTTCAAAAATATGTGTGTAAAGTGTTGGAAGTCCGACAAGTATGGATTTATTACTATTGACAAGGACAGTGAAATTAATGAGGGTAGATATAGGAGAGGATTTGATTTTTTTCTAACCATCGACGATAAATGATTACACATCGTTGGAAAAGAGACAGTCTCAGGTCTGACTTGCCAGTGTCAACATGAAAAGCAAAGATCTTTTAAGGGAAAAGGACGTATTGTGTCAACTTGCCAAGGCAAGTGATGCGATTAGACGAAAACATCGAATGTTAAAAAGGGGTCGTGATACTGCACAGCAGAAAATGCAAGATGTGTTTAAACCGATCGTTGGACCGTTAGAGGAGCTAGTTTCATATAACAAAAATGTGAAGCATGAAATTAAGGATGAAAAGGTGAATATCAAGAAGGAGGAGGAGAAGGAGGAGGAGGAGGAGGATCATCAAGATATTGAAGAAACCCTTCAGAACGTTTCTTTGGATAAAACAATTCAACATGAGGGTGATGTTGAGGATGATTGGTTGTCACCTGATGATGATGATGAAAAATCAATTAAAGATGTTGATGAATTAATACATGAATATCTGGGACTGCTGCGTAGCAATAAAAAAACCACCCTCGACGTCTCATATGGAGTGCGAAACCTCACCGGCAATAAATTAGTGATCGGCGATTCACTCATAGAATTCAAACCTGATCACATTAATGTGGGGGATAAAAAGTACCCGAAAACTGTTGGCTTGGTTGAGTTGTTGTTTAAAAAAGCGCCCAAGTTTGAATATTTTACACCGAACGATTTGGAGACTTATGGGAAAATTGTCATTGCTACGAATGCTCATAGAAAATATTATCGACATGATGGTGCAATACGACGAGATACTAGCTATAAATTTAAAAATTATATATCGGAAATACTGAGGCAAAATGGCGGGCATAAAGGTGGTGGTGGTGTGCCCACGTATAAGGTGGCACGAAAAAATACCTCTTTCGACTATGTTTATTGGGATGATCCGAATGAACTAGTGGATCGTCTTCGTCTACTACTCGCATCACAAGCTGCCGGGAACTCCGCCCATTCCAACGAGATTATATCAATTATTGAGGAATTACGTGAAGCTAAAATCATTTATTAACATGTGCGAGCTCTTTTTTTTTTTTCACGCATTCACAACATGACCGTCGATGTGTTCGGACGCCAATTGAATAGAGGTGGTGCGGGTCCTCCCGGTAAACCAGGTGCTGGATTTAAGACTACAGCAGACGGTGATTATGATTTGGAAGGAAAACGGCTGGTCAATGTTGGTTCGCCGATAAAAGATGATGATGCTGTAAACCTCCGTTCGTTTATCGGTGGGACTAATCATAACACGGTCTTACTACGTGATTCAACGAAACAATTTTTTGAATCGAATATAACGACTCTTGAAAAGCGTGTAAAAGTTGATCTCACCAACCTCCGTGCTGAAATAGACAATTTGAAAAGTGCGATCAAGGATCTCAACGGTGACGTCAGACTTTTAAAAGATGTCAAAATCGGTGAGAAGCGGAAAAAGCCTTCAAACAACTATCTTGAATCTATGATAAAAAGCGTTGCGGGGGAGAAATAATGAGTGAAAAGAAACGTGCTGTGGTGGAGGAGTTGCATAAGCCAGCTCGGCGAAATTATCCACGTCGACATGTGGATATACGCGGCCTGGATGAGACGTGGCAAGCTGACCTTGTAGATATGTCTGCATATGCACAACACAACTCCAAGCATAAATTTCTCCTCACCGTCATCGATATATTTTCGAAATTCGCCTGGGCCAAACCATTGAAGTCGAAGAGTGGAAAAGATGTCACCGCTGCAATGGAGTCAATTCTCAGCAAAGGACGTGTACCGAAAAACCTCCACGTCGATCGGGGAAAAGAGTTTTATAATACGAACTTTAAGGCGTTGATGAAAAGGAATAATATACACTTGTATTCTACATATAGCAATTTAAAAGCATCAATTTGTGAGCGCTTCAATCGTACACTTAAGAATAAAATGTGGATTCAATTCAGTTTTCGCGGAAGCTGGAAATGGATTGATATTCTTGATATGTTAATTACTAAATATAATGATACTGTACATCATACTATTAAAATGAAGCCGAAAAATGTTAATGCTACGAATGAAAAACAAATACTGCGTAATGTTTTCAATAGAACTGAGGTGTTGGGAAAACTGCCGAAATTGAAAATTGGAGATAAAGTGCGTATCAGTAAATTTAAGAATGTATTTGAAAAGGGCTATACACCAAACTGGACAACAGAAATATTTACAATCGATCGCGTGAGAAGAACCAGCCCCGTCACGTATAACTTAAAAGATTATCAAGATGAGCCCATTGCCGGTGGTTTCTACGAACATGAGCTACTCCGTGTTAAATACCCGGATATTTACCTTGTAGAAAAAGTAGTGAAGAAGCGTGGCAGTCAGCTACTTGTGAAATGGCTTGGTTTCGACAATACACACAATAGTTGGATAAGCAAAGATGATTTGTAAACAATAAAGGAGAAAAGAAAGAAAAACGACTCGTTAATACTTTTATGACCTCAATCCTCACGCCCTTACGTCGGCTATCCCAGTCGAGCAGGTCAACTCGGTCTCTCTGGCTGAAAAAACATGTGGGGTAGGAAGAAAAAGGATCTCAACGCTTGAGAAATAATCTGCTTTATTTTTTTTCACACAAATGTACAAAAAAAAATATTCTCTCTCTCTCTCTCACTCATATTTACAATTGGTTTTACGCTCTCTTCAGACATATGGTTAAATTCTCTTGCTCTCTCACTCACTCATATTTACAATCAGTTTTACACTCTCTTCAGACATATGGTTGAATTCTCTTGCTCTCTCACTCGCACTACAAGGGCACTTTGTAGTGTCCCCATGGTAAAGTTTGGACGGTTTCGGGGATGATATACCGCTTGTCGTCGTGGGGGCTTAGAGCAATTTTTGTTTCGGAAATTGTATATACATTATGCAATGTTGATCGAATGCATGATTGGCTCCGAGTCATTTCAATTTCATCTCTCAAACATTTTGTATAGTCGTCGAAGGTTATGGTCCTTGCAACGACATTACTTTTAACTCCCTTTACTTTTTTCGTATCCTTTTTCCCTTCCACGCGGGTCGCATACATTTTCGACCTAAGGCCCACGAACTCAGTCATGATGGCCCCATTGTTCTCATCTTTCATGAGACCTGGAACCTTCTTATTGACACGCGGCATACTATACACATTATCGGTCGGATAGTCACTTGAGTCAAATTTCTCAATATTGCGCTTCATATCCTCATATACATCTTCACAGCGAATGTGATATATAAGACTATCGGTGTCTGTATACATAACACTGCATTTGTCCCGATATAAAGGAACCATAAAATCATGATGAAATTCATATAAGCACGTTTTTGATATGTCCAAAATTGACATACCTACATATATGGGTTTATTGAATTTCACCTCGAGATTACGCAATTCTACCGCAATGAGGTTTTCAGCGAATATACTGCGACTGTGGAAGTTTGGTTTCGCGATCATTGCCTCTGCACCGTACCTGCCTTCCCATTCGGTTAAAATTTTAACTTGTACATGATTGCGTACATCTTCCATCGTTTTGCCAAACACCGCATTATTCATTAATTTGAATAACGTTTTTTCAAATTCATTTTTAGCATTTGTCCGAAAATATGTGTTTAACTCGATGTAGGTTTGAAGCCAAGAAGATTGCTTGAATTTTAATATTCTATGTATTTTGGAGAGCTTCAGTCCATGGCGTAGACATTGTTGTAGCGCACGATAGTGAATAACATATCGTTTTTTATTCTGAACGGTTGCAAGCAGTTTTTCTTGCTTCTTGCCCGGTGGCTTACCATGTGTCGGGCAAAACGGTAGATCAATGTGCGCATCATGCAAGTTCTCGGGATATTCTAAATCAACTTCGAGGATGTAACCGTTAGACGAATCCAGCGCAATCGATTCTATGTTAAAGTTTGAAACGTCTTCAACCCATTGAAAATCTGCATAAGGCAGAGGTTGACTCATTGCCCAGCCATACAGATTGTTCACATCATAATACATCAGGTATGATGACGGTCTTAATGAATTGAATGACTTCATATACTTATTATTAGCTTCGGCGTATCTGCTAGAACATTGACTCAGACCACCACGTATTCCTCTTTCCACGAATAACACCATGTCAATGTCCGTGAGCAATTCAAATCTCACACCTGTTTTTTTCATCATTGCATCCCAAGTGTATCCGGGAAGAGTATAATAATGCGCTGGGTCAAGAGTATAGCTCTGCAGACACGTGTCACGAAAGTTTTCAAAAATGTCTGCTAATAGCAGGACATCTGTTTTTAAGTACAAATCGCTGTATTCACCGAGCGTTCGAAGGAAAAACCGTTTCCACACATCTTTAGCGTGATCATAATCGGTCTCACTAATAGTCTCATCAGTCAAAGAACTGTAAAATGCATCTTGAGACGGAAGTGATGTCTCGTCTAATCTTTCTATACTGTCTACATATTCGTAGGGGAATACTCCTTTTCGAGTCAATAGCTTGAAATCATCTGCCGACAAACTTTGAAATTGTGATTTTAAAATTTTAAGTTTATCTATCGTTAGAAACGATGCGAGCTTATCCAGGCTTGTCGCGAGAAATTTGAATGAGTCAATGAAACGCAGCTTAATATTTTTTCTCGAGTCCTTAGAAGTCTGAACTATCTTTGTGAATGAAATATATTTTTCTTTTGTCAACGGTAGAACTTCGGTTTTCCCCTTGAACGCAGTAGCTATTTCTTTAATAATAAAATGAGCATCATAACCCGACAAATTATGAAACACAATTGGAATGAAAAACCCATGTTGATAATTTAAATTGCAGTTCGAATGAGCTGGCCCTCGGAATTGTCCTGTTAGATGACAATGATCGCGTACACGCTGGTCATCTTTTAAAAATAACTTCTCACAAATATGACACTGCTTATCCTCCCTGAATCGCTTCCACTCTCCAGGTGTGAGCTCTTTCATGGGGACATTAGTTGATAAGATTTTCTCTACCCGCAAAGCTAATTCTTTTAACTGATTGACAAACCATGCTATACAATCGTTTCCGCGATACTCATGATATTCACATAGTGATTTATCGTAGGAGCAACTTACATAATAGCCAACACTAAACGCCCGGTGATGCTGATGTTTGTTCTTTTTCTTTTCTTCATCGCTGGTTTTTTCCAAAATACACTCCAGATCTGCGTAAACGACGAAAGGAAGACGTTCTTTCCGCTGCGAGTTGGTGAAGCTTAACCACTTGTCCGTATCGCTCGGTAATCGGACTGCACAGTCGTTCATCTCACCACAATCCACCTCGTGTAATTGCAATTTTTCTTTCGTCGGGAAATAGTGTAAGCATCTGTAAATTGAAAAAAATGTGTATATGTTCAAGATATATGTCGAAAGTTCGTTTTTTTTTTTCATACTTACCGATCACAGATATATTTCTTCGTTTTTTTTTTACTCAAACTTGTGCGCATCAGACGAGAAAGATTTTTAATCCACACGTAGTGTCCGATTTTACCCTCGCAACCATTTTCCACATACAACAAGTTGACATGTTTATCCTTCTTCTTTTGAGTCACGTGAATCGGTACCACACTATCCTTCTTCATTCTATACACATTTATCGAAAGATTGTTCAACACTTCGAATTTTTTCACACTGTTGATGGTCACGGGAAAGGGGATGCCGGTAAAATTGAGCACTGTCGAATAGTGAGGATATGAGGAAACGCGATCACCATTCTTTTGTACTGGATAGAGAGCGGCCACCACTGCCCATGCAAAACACGCATTGTCCCGTGATTTTACATTCACAACTGCTTTCTTCATCTGTATATCCCTCGGCAGTTTAATATAACACCCTGCACTTAAGGGTTTGTATTTGTTAATATTCACCGTCAAATTTAATATCCGCATTAATGACCATCCACTGTCGCGTTCTTGAAATTCCTCTAGCAGTGCCAGTGTAGGCTCTACAATTCGCTGCTCATACCATGCATTCAGGTCCGATGTTCGATAAAGTTCAACATTTCGCGCGTTAATACTTTTATACGCATGTTTTTCCCCTGCAGTGAATTCGCCATTGAATGCCGTATTCACTTTAACACAATCATACTGCTCAATAGAGTCCCGCACTTTTTCAATCGCTAATTCACGCGCATCCATGAGGAACAGCCGTGGATCAATGTGAGACCGATTGATAACTGCACCAGTTGACACACGATTCTTGAAAGCACTCTCCGTCTCCCGCCAGATCAATCCATTATCACTGCCCGCACCGACGTGTATGAAACGTTGACTCGTTGTATGTTTTAAACCTTCCAAACGCAAAATTTGTGCTGCTACATATTGGTGAAATCCAAGTCTCAATCGTATACGTTTAACTTGAGATTCCGCTTTTATCTTATCAATTAACTCATTACACTTCTTTTCCCACACTGTATATTCTTCTAGCGAATTAATCAACGCGGCTTGCTCATGCAAATATTTTTCTGCACCCGCAAAAGCCATATTAAAAAAAGAAGAAAAAGAGGATAGAGATGTGGGCCACAAGACAACTCGACTGAAAATGTGATAATTTTGTCGGTCCTCCGGATAAAACCTTCTTTTTTTCTCTATATCCTAAATAAGATGTTTTTCCCTGAGAGAGAGAGAGAGAGAGAGAGAGAGAGAGAGAGAGAGAGAGAGAGGGAGGGAGAGGGAGGAAAAATATGAAAACTCAGGGACAAGCGAGACCTTCGAGGGTTTTGACTATGAGATTAGAGAAAAGACATTATCGACAAGGATTTTCCGGTGGGATCGGCTAGAAAAAATGGGTTAGACCTCTAGAGATACCCAAACATCATAAAGTTGAAAATTTATCGCTTCCTGTTAAGAGTGCATTTCCCGAGTCGCCGTTGCAAGGCCCAAGCGTGTGCACATGGCGATGCAGACAAAACAAACTTTGAACTTCCTGCAGGAAGAAAAAATGTGTTGGGTCCTGGCATGAATCAACATGATACTCTTGGTTGACATATTTTTTTTCGCTGCATAGATTCTTTGAATGAGAAAAACGCTTTCACAAGATAAAAATGGAAATGCTTGGAGAGAGGGATGAGGGTGAAGACATTCCAGCAAATTTCAAAAATAGTTCATAACTCTGTGAACTTTTTCTCGAGCAAGTCGTGTGACGTGCCGACGAAGCTCTTCCCACAAGCCACATTTCATTTTTCTCCGTCTTCGATAAAAATGACAAGTCAACAAGAGATTCTTTCCATCGAGGAAAACGTAAACGTGTGTGGTGACAGCGGTGTAAAACAATTTAATAACATGAATAATAAACAAGAAATTCTTCCTATCGGGGAAAACGTGAACACGTGTGGTGACAGTGGTTCGAGTCATTATCAACCACGAAAATGTAAGAGGAGTCATTATCGACCACGAAAACTTCGTCATGTGTTCGCGGAAGATCGTAAAAATGCTCTGAACGAAAAAACGAAAATTTGTGCAGTTAGTGTGTACTATCGCAGTGAACGCGGCGATAAACTTTGCGGAGTTTGCATTTTGGAAATCGGCGGAGAAATGTTTTCCTCTCTCTCCGCCATCCGAAAACATGAACGCGATTGTTACAACGCGCTCTCCCTCGGACACTGCCAGGACTGCCACAAAAGGCTATATCAACTATTAACGAGGGATATTTGTCCGGACTGCAAATAATCATCAAAATGAAAAGACGAGTAAGTATTTTTGTCTATATTTTCGTAGCTTATGAGAAATTTACTTTATAATTAAAAATTTTCTGTTTTTGGTCTGTTTCAGAAACTGCAAATCCATCATCGATTTTGGAGGAAAAAAACATATAGTCATACACACACACACACACACACACACACACACACACACACACACACACACACACAATATTTGAGTCTATAAATTTTGTATTATTCTTTTATGTGCATTATATAATTGTTTTTAAACTGAAGGGTTTCAGCATTCATTTTCATATGTTAACCTTACCATCTCTCTTCCACTCATTATCCTTCACATCTAACCATCTCTCTTCCACACACCTCGTTCCCCTCTGGGCCTAGAATCGATTCGAGTTCATTTTTCGTCAATGTCCAGGGGTCTTTCGATGGGTGGATTGCATACATACTAGCACATCTATCCATCTCGAGATCAATTTTGGAAATGAAATTGTTTTTAAATGATATTGTTTAAAATGCTCCTCCAAGCATACATCTATTTTTCATACTTGCTCTCTTACACTCACTTATCTTCCCATCTGGTTGTCTCGCTCCCTCCCTCTCTCTCTCTCTCTCTCTCTCTCTCTCTCTCTCTCTCTCTCTCTCTCTCTCTCTCTCTCTCTCTCTCTCTCTCCCACTCATTATGCTTCGAACCATCTCTCTTCCACACACCTCGTTCCCCGCTGGGCCTACTGCCGGGTCGTGGCGAGGGCAGGGGAGGGGAGTGTAGTAGAAGAGCTAGGAGGCATTCTGGATCAAGTCGTGGCGAGGGGCATGCGGCGCAGGGGCTCCGCCCCCGCACCGCATACCCCTCGCCTCCATTTGAGCCAGAATCCCCCTAGTTATACTACTAACGAAGGAACGAAGGAACGAAGGAACGAAGGAACGAAAGAACGAAGGAACGATGCAACGAAGGAACGAAGGAACGAAGGAACGAAGGAACGAAGGAACGAAGGAACGAAGGAAGGAAAGAACGAAGGAACGAAGGAAGGAAGGAACGAAGGAACGAAGGAACGAAGGACCGAAGGAAGGAAGGATCGAAGGAAGGAAGGAACGAAGGAACGGATGAACGAAGGAAGGAAGGAACGAAGGAAGGAAGGAACGAAGGAACGAAGGAACGAAGGAACGAAGGAGCGAAGGAACGAAGGACCGAACGTACGAACGAACGAACGAACGAAGGAAAGAACGAACGAACGAACGAACGAACGAACGAACGAACGAACGAACGAACGAACGAACGAACGAACGAACGAACGAACGAACGAACGAACGAACGAACGAACGAAGGAACGAACGAACGAAGGAACGAAGGAACGAAGGAACGAAGGAACGAAGGAACGAAGGAAGGAAGGAACGAAGGAACGAAGGAACGACGGAACGAAGGAACGCAGGAACGAAGGAACGAAGGAACGAAGGAACGAAGGAACGATGGAACGAAGCAACGAAGGAACGAAGGATCGAAGGAACGAAGGAACGAATCAACGAAGCAACGAAGGAACGAAGCAACGAAGGAACGAAGGAACGAAGGAACGAACGAACGAAGGAACGAAGCAACGAAGGAACGAAGGAACGAAGCAACGAAGGAACGAAGGAACGAAGGAACGAAGGAACGAAGGAACGAAGGAACGAAGGAACGAAGGAACGAAGGAACGAAGGAACGATGGAACGTAGGAACGAAGGAACGAAGGGACGAAGGAACGAAGGAACGAAGGAACGAAGGAACGAAGGAACGAAGGAACGAAGGAACGAAGGAAAGAAGGAACGAAGGAACGAAGGAACGAAGGAACGTAGGAAGGAAGGAACGAAGGAAGGAAGGAACGAAGGAACGAAGGGACGAAGGAACGAAGGAACGAAGGAACGAAGGAACGAGGGAACGAAGGAACGATGGAAGGAAGGAACGAAGGAAGGAAGGAACGAAGGAACGAAGGAACGAAGGAAGGAAGGAACGAAGGAAGGAAGGAACGAAGGAACGAAGGAACGACGGAACGAAGGAACGCAGGAACGAAGGAACGAAGGAACGAAGGAACGAAGGAACGAAGGAACGAAGGAACGATGGAACGAAGGAACGAAGGATCGAAGGAACGAAGGAACGAATCAACGAATCAACGAAGCAACGAAGGAACGAAGCAACGAAGGAACGAAGGAACGAAGGAACGAACGAACGAAGGACGAAGCAACGAAGGAACGAAGGAACGAAGGAACGAAGGAACGAAGGAACGAAGGAACGAAGGAACGAAGGAACGAAGGAACGAAGGAACGAAGGAACGAAGGAACGAAGGAACGAAGGAACGAAGGAACGAAGGAACGAAGGAACGATGGAAAGTAGGAACGAAGGAACGAAGGGACGAAGGAACGAAGGAACGAAAGTACGAAGGAACGAAGATACGAAGGAACGTAGGAACGAAGGAACGAAGGAACGAAGGAACGAAGGAACGAAGGAACGAAGGAACGAAGGAAGGAAGGAACGAAGGAACGAAGGAACGAAGGAACGAAGGAAGGAAGGGACGAAGGAACGAAGGAACGAAGGAAGGAAGGAACGAAGGAAGGAAGGAACGAAGGAAGGAAGGAACGAAGGAACGAAGGAAGGAAGGAATGAAGGAAGGTAGGAACGAAGGAACGAAGGAACGAAGGAAGGAAGGAACGAAGGAAGGAAGGAACGACGGAACGAAGGAAAGAAGGAACGACGGAACGAAGGAACGAAGGAACGAAGGAACGAAGGAACGAAGGAACGAAGGAACGAAGGAAAGAAGGAACGAAGGATCGAAAGAACGAAGGAACGAAGCAACGAAGCAACGAAGGAACGAAGGAACAAAGGAACAAAGGAACGAAGGAACGAAGCAACGACGGAACGAAGGAACGAAGGAACGATGGAACGAAGGAATGAAGGAACGAAGGAACGAAGGAACGAAGGAACGAAGGAACGAGGGAACGAAGGAACGAAGGAACGAAGGAAGGCAGGAACGAAGGAACGAAGGAACGAACGAACGAACGAACGAACGAACGAACGAAGGACCGAAGGAAGAAAGGAACGATGGAAGGAAGGAACGAAGGAACGAAGGACCGAAGGAAGGAAGGAACGAAGGAAGGAAGGAACGAAGGAAGGAAGGAACGAAGGAAGGAAGGAACGAAGGAAGGAAGGAACGAAGGAACGAATCAACGAAGGAACGAAGGAACGAAGGAACGAAGGAACGAAGGAACGAAGGAACGAAGGAACGAAGGAACGAAGGAACGAAGCAACGAAGGAACGAAGGAACGAATGAACGAAGGAACGAAGGAACGAAGGAACGAAGGAATGAAGGAAAGAAGGAACGAAGCAACGAAGGAACGAAGGAACGAAGGAACGAAGGAACGATGGAATGAAGGAACGAAGGAACGAAGGAACGAAGGAACGAAGGAGCGAAGGAACGAAGGAACGAAGGAACGAAGGAACGAAGGACCGAAGGAAGGAAGGAAGGAAGGAACGAAGGAAGGAAGGAACGAAGGAAGGAAGGAACGAAGGAAGGAAGGAACGAAGGAAGGAAGGAACGAAGGAAGGAAGTAACGAAGGAAGGAAGGAACGAAGGAAGGAAGGAACGAAGGAAGGAAGGATCGAAGGAAGGAAGGAACGAAGGAACGAAGGAAAGAAGGAAGAAAGGATCGAAGGAACGAAGGAAAGAAGGAACGAAGGAACGAAGGAACGATGGAACGAAGGAACGAAGGAACGAAGGAACGAAGGAACGAAGGAACGAAGGAACGAAGGAAAGAAGGAACGAAGGATCGAAAGAACGAAGGAACGATGCAACGAAGCAACGAAGGAACGAAGGAACGAAGGAACGAAGGAACCAAGGAACGAAGGAACGAAGGAACGAAAGAACGAAGGAACGAAGGAACGAAGGAACGAACGAACGAAGGATCGAAAGGACGAAGGAACGAAGCAACGAAGCAACGAAGGAACGAAGGAAAGAAGGAACGAAGGAACGAAGGAACGAAGCAACGAAGGAACGAAGGAATGAATGAACGAAGGAACGAAGGAACGAAGGAACGAAGGAACGACGGAATGAAGGAACGAAGGAACGAAGGAACGAAGGAACGAAGGAACGTAGGAACGAAGGAACGAAGGAACGAAGGAACGAAGGAACGAAGGAACGAAAGAACGAAGGAACCAAGGAACGAAGGAACGATGGAACGAAGGAACGAAGGAACGAAGGAACGAAGGAAGGAAGGAACGAAGGAACGAAGGAACGAAGGAACGAAGGAACGAAGGAACGAAGGAACGAAGGAACGAAGGAAGGAAGGAACGAAGGAACGAAGGAACGAAGGAACGAAGGAACGAAGGAACGAAGGAACGAAGGAACGAAGGAACGAAGGAACGAAGGAACGAAGGAACGAAGGAACGAAGGAACGAAGGAACGAAGGAACGAAGGAACGAAGGAACGAAGGAACGAAGGAAGGAAGGAACGAAGGAACCAAGGAACGAAGGAACGTAGGAACGAAGGAACGAAGGAACGAAGGGACGAAGTAACGAAGGAACGAAGGAACGAAGGAACGAAGGAACGAAGGAACGAAGGAACGAAGGAACGAAGGAACGAAGGAACGAAGGAACGAAGGAACGAAGGAACGAACGAACGAACGAACGAACGAATGAACGCAGGAACGAAGGAACGAAGGAAGGAAGGAACGAAGGAAAGAAGGAACGAAGGAACGAAGGACCGAAGGAAGGAAGGGACGAAGGAAGGAAGGAACGAAGGAACGAAGGAACGAAGTAAGGAAGGAACGAAGGAAGGAAGGAACGAAGGAAGGAAGGACCGAAGGAAGGAAGGAACGAAGGAACGAAGCAACGAAGGAACGAAGGAACGAAGGAACGAAAGAACGAAGGAACGAAAGAACGAAGGAACGAAGGAACGAAGGATCGAAGGAACGAAGGAAGGAAGGAACGAAGGAACGAAGGAAGGAAGGAACGAAGGAACGAAGGAACGAAGGAAGGAAGGAACGAAGGAAGGAAGGAACAAAGGAACGACGGCCCGAAGGAAGGAAGGAACGAAGGAAGGAAGGAACGAAGGAACGAAGTAACGAAGGAACGAAGGAACGAAGTAACGAAGGATCGAAAGAACGAAAGAACGAAGGAACGAAGCAACGAAGGAAAGAAGGAACGAAGGAACGAAGGAACGAAGGAATGAAGGAAGGAAGGATCGAAAAAACGAAGGAACGAAGGACCGAAGGAACGAAGGAACGAAGGAACGTAGGAACGAAGGAACGAAGGAACGAAGGAACGAAGGAACGAAGGAACGAAGGAACGATGGAACGAAGGAACGAAGGAACGAAGGAACGAAGGAACGAAGGAACGAATGAACGAAGGAAGGAAGGAACGAAGGAAGGAAGGAACGAAGGAATGAAGGAAGGAAGGAACGAAGGAAGGAAGAAACGAAGGAACGAAGGAACGAAGGAACGAAGGATCGAAGGAACGAATTAACGAAGGAACGAGGGAACGAAGGAACGAAGGAACGAAGGAACGAAGGAACGAAGGATCGAAGGAACGAAGGAACGAAGCAACGAAGTAACGAAGCAACGAAGGAACGAAGCAACGAAGGAACGAATGAACGAAGGAACGAAGGAACGAAGGAACGAAGGAACGAATTAACGAAGGAACGAAGGAACGAAGGTACGAAGGAACGTAGGAAAGAAGGAACGAAGGAACGAAGGAACGAAGGAACGAAGGAACGAAGGAACGAAGGAACGAAGGAAGGAAGGAACGAAGGAACGAAGGAACGAAGGAACGAAGGAAGGAAGGAAGGAAGGGACGAAGGAACGAAGGAACGAAGGAAGGAAGGAACGAAGGAACGAATGAAGGAAGGAAGGAACGAAGGAACGAAAGAACGAAGGAAGGAAGGAACGAAGGAAGGAAGGAACGAACGAACGAACGAACGAACGAACGAACGAACGGACGAACGAACGAACGAACGAACGAACGAACGAACGAACGAACGAACGAACGAACGAACGAACGAAAGAACGAACGAACGAACGAACGAACGAACGAACGAACGAACGAAAGAACGAAAGAACGAACGAACGAACGATCGAACGAACGAACGAACGATCGAACGAACGAACGAACGGACGAACGAACGAACGAACGAACGAACGAACGAACGAACGTACGAAGGAACGAAGGAAAGAACGAAGGAAAGATCGAGCAAACGAACGAACGAACGAACGAACAAACGAAGGAACGAACGAACGAACGAACGAACGAACGAAGAAACGAAGGAACGAAGGAACGAAGGAACGAAGGAACGAAGGAACGAAGGAACGAAGGAACGAAGGAACGAAGGAACGAAGGAACGAAGGAATGAAGGAACGAAGGAACGAAGGATCGAAGGAACGAAGGAAAGAAGCAACGAAGCAACGAAGGAACGAAGCAACGAAGGAACGAAGGAACGAAGGAACGAAGGAACGAAGGAACGAAGGAACGAAGGAACGAAGGAACGAAGGAGCGAAGGAACGAAGGAACGAAGGAACGAATGAACGAAGGAACGAATGAACGAAGGAACGAAGGAAGGAAGGAACGAAGGAAGGAAGGAACGAAGGAACGAAGGAACGAAGGAACGAAGGAACGAAGGAACGAAGGAACGAAGGAACCAAGGAACGAAGGAACGAATGAACGAATGAACGAAGGAACGAAGGAACGAAGGAACGAAGGAAGGAAGGAACGAAGGAACGAAGGAAGGAAGGAACGAAGGAAGTAAGGAACGAAGGAACGAAGGAACGAAGGAACGAAGGAATGAAGGAACGAAGGAACGAAGGAACGAAGGAACGAAGGAACGAAGGAAGGATGGAACGAAGGAACGAAGGAACGAAGGAAGGAAGGAAAGAAGGAACGAAGGAACGAAGGAACGAAGGAACGAAGGAACGAAGGACCGAAGGAACGAAGGAACGAAGGAACGAAGGAACGAAGGAACGAAGGAACGAATGAACGAAGGAACGAAGGATCGAAGGAACGAAGGAACGAAGGAACGAAGGAACGAAGGATCGAAGGAACGAAGGAACGAAGGAACGAAGGAACGAAGGAAAGAAGGAACGAAGGATCGAAAGAACGAAGGAACGAAGCAACGAAGCAACGAAGCAACGAAGGAACGAAGGAACGAAGGAACGAAGGAACGAAAGAACGAAGGAACGATGCAACGAAGGAACGAAGGAACGAAGGAACGAAGGAACGAAGGAAGGAAGGAACGAAGGAAGGAAGGAACGAAGGAAGGAAGGAACGAAGGAACGAAGGACCGAATGAAGGAAGGATCGAAGGAAGGAAGGAACGAAGGAACGGATGAACGAAGGAAGGAAGGAACGAAGGAAGGAAGGAACGAAGGAAGGAAGGAACGAAGGAACGAAGGAGCGAAGGAACGAAGGAACGAACGTACGAACGAACGAACGAACGAAGGAAAGAACGAAGGAACGAACGAACGAACGAACGAACGAACGAACGAACGAACGAACGAACGAACGAACGAACGAACGAACGAACGAACGAACGAACGAACGAACGAACGAACGAACGAACGAACGAAGGAACGAAGGAACGAAGGAACGAAGGAACGAAGGAACGAAGGAACGAAGGAACGAAGGAACGAAGGAACGAAGGAACGAAGGAACGACGGAACGAAGGAACGAAGGAACGAAGGAACGAAGGTTCGAAGGTACGAAGGAAAGAAGCAACGAAGCAACGAAGGAACGAAGCAACGAAGGAACGAAGGATCGTAGGAACGAAGGAACGACGGAACGAAGGAACGAAGGAGCGAAGGAACGAAGGAGCGAAGGAACGAAGGAGCGGAGGAACGAAGGAACGAAGGAACGAATGAACGAAGGAACGAAGGAACGAAGGAACGTAGGAAGGAAGGAACGAAGGAACGAAGGGACGAAGGAACGAAGGAACGAAAGAACGAAGGAACGAAGGAACGATGGAAGGAAGGAACGAAGGAAGGAAGTAACGAAGGAACGAAGGAACGAAGGAAGGAAGGAACGAAGGAAGGAAGGAACGAAGGAACGAAGGAACGACGGAACGAAGGAACGCAGGAACGAAGGAACGAAGGAACGAAGGAACGAAGGAACGAAGGAACGAAGGAACGATGGAACGAAGGAACGAAGGAACGAAGGATCGAAGGAACGAAGGAACGAATCAACGAAGCAACGAAGGAACGAAGCAACGAAGGAACGAAGGAACGAAGGAACGAACGAACGAAGGAACGAAGCAACGAAGGAACGAAGGAACGAAGCAACGAAGGAACGAAGGAACGAAGGAACGAAGGAACGAAGGAACGAAGGAACGAAGGAACGAAGGAACGAAGGAACGAAGGAACGAAGGAACGAAGGAACGAAGGAACGATGGAACGTAGGAACGAAGGAACGAAGGGGCGAAGGAACGAAGGAACGAAGGAACGAAGGAACGAAGGAACGAAGGAACGAAGGAACGAAGGAACGAAGGAACGAAGGAACGAAGGAACGAAGGAACGTAGGAAGGAAGGAACGAAGGAACGAAGGGACGAAGGAACGAAGGAACGAAGGAACGAAGGAACGAAGGAACGAAGGAACGATGGAAGGAAGGAACGAAGGAAGGAAGGAACGAAGGAACGAAGGAACGAAGGAAGGAAGGAACGAAGGAAGGAAGGAACGAAGGAACGAAGGAACGACGGAACGAAGGAACGCAGGAACGAAGGAACGAAGGAACGAAGGAACGAAGGAACGAAGGAACGAAGGAACGATGGAACGAATTAACGAAGGAACGAAGGATCGAAGGAACGAAGGAACGAATCAACGAAGCAACGAAGGAACGAAGCAACGAAGGAACGAAGGAACGAAGGAACGAACGAACGAAGGACGAAGCAACGAAGGAACGAAGGAACGAAGGAACGAAGCAACGAAGGAACGAAGGAACGAAGGAACGAAGGAACGAAGGAACGAAGGAACGAAGGAACGAAGGAACGAAGGAACGAAGGAACGAAGGAACGAAGGAACGAAGGAACGAAGGAACGAAGGAACGATGGAACGTAGGAACGAAGGGACGAAGGAACGAAGGAACGAAGGAACGAAGGAACGAAGGTACGAAGGAACGAAGATACGAAGGAACGAAGGAACGAAGGAACGAAGGACCGAAGGAACGAAGGAAGGAAGGAACGAAGGAAGGAAGGAACGAAGGAAGGAAGGAACGAAGGAAGGAAGGAACGAAGGAAGGAAGGAACGAAGGAAGGAAGGAACGAAGGAACGAAGGAACGAAGGAAGGAAGGAACGAAGGAAGGAAGGAACGAAGGAAGGAAGGAACGAAGGAAGGAAGGAACGAAGGAAGGAAGGATCGAAGGAAGGAAGGAACGAAGGAACGAAGGAAAGAAGGAAGAAAGGAACGAAGGAACGAAGGAAAGAAGGAACGAAGGAACGAAGGAACGAAGGAACGATGGAACGAAGGAACGAAGGAACGAAGGAACGAAGGAACGAAGGAACGAAGGAACGAAGGAACGAAGGAAAGAAGGAACGAAGGATCGAAAGAACGAAGGAACGATGCAACGAAGCAACGAAGGAACGAAGGAACGAAGGAACGAATGAACCAAGGAACGAAGGAACGAAGGAACGAAAGAACGAAGGAACGACGGAACGAGGGAACGAAGGAACGAACGAACGAAGGATCGAAAGAACGAAGGAACGAAGCAACGAAGGAACGAAGGAAAGAAGGAACGAAGGAACGAAGCAACGAAGGAACGAAGGAATGAATGAACGAAGGAACGAAGGAACGAAGGAACGAAGGAACGACGGAATGAAGGAACGAAGGAACGAAGGAACGAAGGAACGAAGGAACGTAGGAACGAAGGAACGAAGGAACGAAGGAACGAAGGAACGAAAGAACGAAGGAACGAAGGAACCAAGGAACGAAGGAACGATGGAACGAAGGAACGAAGGAACGAAGGAACGAAGGAAGGAAGGAACGAAGGAACGAAGGAACGAAGGAACGAAGGAACGAAGGAACGAAGCAACGAAGGAACGAAGGAACGAAGCAACGAAGGAACAAAGGAACGAAGGAACGAAGGAACGAAGGAACGAAGGAACGAAGGAACGAAGGAACGAAGGAACGAAGGAACGAAGGAACGAAGGAACGAAGGAACGCAGGAACGAAGGAACGAAGGAACCAAGGAACGAAGGAACGTAGGAACGAAGGAACGAAGGAACGAAGGGACGAAGTAACGAAGGAACGAAGGAACGAAGGAACGAAGGAACGAAGGAACGAAGGAACTAAGGAACGAAGGAAGGAAGGAACGAAGGAACGAACGAACGAACGAACGAACGAATGAACGCAGGAACGAAGGAAAGAAGGAAGGAAGGAACGAAGGAACGAAGGAACGAAGGACCGAAGGAAGGAAGGGACGAAGGAAGGAAGGAACGAAGGAACGAAGGAACGAAGTAAGGAAGGAACGAAGGAAGGAAGGAACGAAGGAAGGAAGGACCGAAGGAAGGAAGGAACGAAGGAACGAAGCAACGAAGGAACGAAGGAACGAAGGAACGAAAGAACGAAGGAACGAAGAAACGAAGGAACGAAGAAACGAAGGAACGAAGGAACGAAGGAACGAAGGAACGAAGGAAGGAAGGAACGAAGGAAGGAAGGAACGAAGGAACGAAGGAAAGAAGGAACGAAGAAACGAAGGAACGAAGGAACGAAGGAACGAAGGAACGAAGGAAGGAAGGAACGAAGGAAGGAAGGAACGAAGGAACGAAGGAAAGAAGGAACGAAGGAACGAAGGAACGAAGGAACGAAGGAACGAAGGAACGAAGGAACGAAGAAACGAAGGAACGAAGGAACGAAGGAACGAAGGAACGAAGGAACGAAGGAACGAAGGAACGTAGGAACGAAGGAACGGAGGAACGAAGCAACGAAGGAACGAAGGAACGAAGCAACGAAGGAACGAAGGAACGAAGGAACGAAGGAACGAAGGAACGAAGGAACGAAGGAACGAAGGAACGAAGGAACGAAGGAACGAAGGAACGAAGGAACGAAGGAACGAAGGAGCGAAGGAACGAAGGAAGGAAGGAACGAAGGAACGAAGGAACGAAGGAAGGAAGGGACGAAGGAACGAAGGAAGGAAGGAACGAAGGAAGGAAGGATCGAAGGAACGAAGGAACGAAGGAAAGAAGGGACGAAGGATCGAAAGAACGAAGGAAGGAAGGAACGAAGGAAGGAAGGAACGACGGAACGAAGGAAAGAAGGAACGACGGAACGAAGGAACGAAGGAACGAAGGAACGAAGGAACGAAGGAAGGAAGGAGCGAAGGAACGAAGGAACGATGGAACGAAGGAACGAAGGAACGAAGGAACGAAGCAACGAAGGAACGAAGGAACGAAGGAACGAAGGAACGAAGGAACGAAGGAACGAAGGAACGAAGGAACGAAGGAACGAAGGAGCGAAGGAACGAAGGAACGAAGGAACGAAGGAACGAAGGAACGAAGGAACGAAGGAACGAAGGAACGAAGGAACGAAGGAACGTAGGAACGAGGGAACGAAGGAACGAAGGGACGAAGGAACGAAGGAACGAAGGAACGAAGGAACGAAGGAACGAAGAAACGAAGGAAGGAAGGAAAAAAGGAACGAAGGACCGAAGGAAGGAAGGAACGAAGGAAGGAAGGAATGAAGGAACGGAGGAACGAAGGAAGGAAGGAACGAAGGAACGAAGGAACGTAGGAACGAAGGAACGAAGGAACGAAGGAACGAAGGAACGAAGGAACGAAGGAAAGAAGGAACGAAGGAACGAAGGAACGAAGGAACGAAGGAACGAAGGAACGAAGGAACGAAGGAACGAAGGAACGAAGGAACGAAGGAACGAAGGAACGAAGGAACGAAGGAACGAAGGAACGAGGGATCGAAGGAACGAAGGAACGAAGGAACGAAGCAACGAAGGAACGAGGGAACGAAGGAACGAAGGAACGAAGGAACGAAGCAACGAAGGAACGAAGGAACGAAGTAACGAAGCAACTAAGGAACGAAGGAACGAAGGAACGAAGGAACGAAGGAACGAAGGAACGAAGGAACGAAGGAACGAAGGAACGAAGGAACGAAGGAACGAAGGAACGAAGGAACGAAGGAACGAAGGAACGAAGGGACGAAGGAACGAAGGAGGGAAGGAACGAAGGAACGAAGGAACGAAGGAACGAAGGAACAAAGGAACGAACGAACGAAGGAACGATGGAACGAAGGAACGAAGGAACGAAGGAACCAAGCAACTAAGGAACGAAGGAACGAAGGAACGAAGGAACGAAGGAACGATGGAACGAAGCAACGAAGGAACGAAGGAACGAAGGAACGAAGGAACGAAGGAACGAAGGAACGAAGGAATGATGGAACGAAGGAAGGAAGGAACGAAGGAACGAAGGAACGAACGAACGAACGAACGAAGGAACGAAGGAACGAAGGAAGGAAGGAACGATGGAAGGAAGGAACGAAGGAACGAAGGACCGAAGGAAGGAAGGAACGAAGGAAGGAAGGAACGAAGGAACGAAGGAACGAAGTAAGGAAGGAACGAAGGAAGGAAGGAACGAAGGAAGGAAGGAGCGAAGGAAGGAAGGAACGAAGGAACGAAGCAACGAAGGAACGAAGGAACGAAGGAACGAAGGAACGAAGAAACGAAGGAACGAAGGATCGAAGGAACGAAGGAACGAAGGAACGAAGGAACGAAGGAACGAAGGAACGAAGGAACGAAGGAACGAAGCAACGAATGAACGAAGGAACGAAGGTACGAAGGAACGTAGGAAAGAAGGAACGAAGGAACGAAGGAACGAAGGAACGAAGGAACGAAGGAACGAAGGAACGAAGGAAGGAAGGAACGAAGGAACGAAGGAACGAAGGAACGAAGGAAGGAAGGAAGGAAGGGACGAAGGAACGAAGGAACGAAGGAAGGAAGGAACGAAGGAACGAATGAAGGAAGGAAGGAACGAAGGAACGAAAGAACGAAGGAAGGAAGGAACGAAGGAAGGAAGGAACGAACGAACGAACGAACGAACGAACGGACGAACGAACGAACGAACGAACGAACGAACGAACGAACGAAAGAACGAACGAACGAACGAACGAACGAACGAAAGAACGAACGAACGAACGAACGAACGATCGAACGAACGAACGAACGATCGAACGAACGAACGAACGGACGAACGAACGAACGAACGAACGAACGAACGAACGAACGTACGAAGGAACGAAGGAAAGAACGAAGGAAAGATCGAGCAAACGAACGAACGAACGAACGAACGAACGACGGAACGAACGAACGAACGAACGAACGAACGAAGAAACGAAGGAACGAAGGAACGAAGGAACGAAGGAACGAAGGAACGAAGGAACGAAGGAACGAAGGAACGAAGGAACGAAGGAATGAAGGAACGAAGGAACGAAGGATCGAAGGAACGAAGGAAAGAAGCAACGAAGCAACGAAGGAACGAAGCAACGAAGGAACGAATGAACGAAGGAACGAAGGAACGAAGGAACGAAGGAACGAAGGAACGAAGGAGCGAAGGAACGAAGGAACGAAGGAACGAAGGAACGAAGGAACGAATGAACGAAGGAACGAAGGAAGGAAGGAACGAAGGAAGGAAGGAACGAAGGAACGAAGGAACGAAGGAACGAAGGAACGAAGGAACGAAGGAACGAAGGAACGAAGGAACGAAGGAACGAAGGAACCAAGGAACGAAGGAACGAATGAACGAATGAACGAATGAACGAAGGAACGAAGGAACGAAGGAACGAAGGAAGGAAGGAACGAAGGAACGAAGGAAGGAAGGAACGAAGGAAGTAAGGAACGAAGGAACGAAGGAACGAAGGAACGAAGGAATGAAGGAACGAAGGAACGAAGGACCGAAGGAAGGAAGGGACGAAGGAAGGAAGGAACGAAGGAACGAAGTAAGGAAGGAACGAAGGAAGGAAGGAACGAAGGAAGGAAGGACCGAAGGAAGGAAGGAACGAAGCAACGAAGGAACGAAGGAACGAAGGAACGAAAGAACGAAGGAACGAAGGAACGAAGGAACGAAGGAACGAAGGATCGAAGGAACGAAGGAAGGAAGGAACGAAGGAACGAAGGAAGGAAGGAACGAAGGAACGAAGGAACGAAGGAAGGAAGGAACGAAGGAAGGAAGGAACAAAGGAACGACGGCCCGAAGGAAGGAAGGAACGAAGGACGGAAGGAACGAAGGAACGAAGGAACGAAGTAACGAAGGAACGAAGGAACGAAGTAACGAAGGATCGAAAGAACGAAAGAACGAAGGAACGAAGCAACGAAGGAAAGAAGGAACGAAGGAACTAAGGAACGAAGGAACGAAGGAACGAAGGAACGAAGGAACGAAGGAACGAAGGAACGAAGGAACGAAGGAACGAAGGAATGAAGGAAGGAAGGATCGAAAAAACGAAGGAACGAAGGAACGAAGGACCGAAGGAACGAAGGAACGAAGGAACGTAGGAACGAAGGAACGAAGGAACGAAGGAACGAAGGAACGAAGGAACGAAGGAACGATGGAACGAAGGAACGAAGGAACGAAGGAACGAAGGAACGAAGGAACGAAGGAACGAATGAACGAAGGAAGGAAGGAACGAAGGCAGGAAGGAACGAAGGAATGAAGGAAGGAAGGAACGAAGGAAGGAAGGAACGAAGGAACGAAGGAACGAAGGATCGAAGGAACGAATTAACGAAGGAACGAGGGAACGAAGGAACGAAGGAACGAAGGAACGAAGGAACTTAGGATCGAAGGAACGAAGGAACGAAGCAACGAAGTAACGAAGCAACGAAGGAACGAAGCAACGAAGGAACGAATGAACGAAGGAACGAAGGAACGAAGGAACGAAGGAACGAAGCAACGAAGGAACGAAGCAACGAAGGAACGAAGGAACGAAGGAATGAAGGAACGAAGGAACGAAGGAACGAAGGAACGAAGGAACGAAGGATCGAAGGAACGAAGGAACGAAGGAACGAAGGAACGAAGGAACGTAGGAACGAAGGAACGAAGGAACGAAGGGACGAAGTAACGAAGGAACGAATTAACGAAGGAACGAAGGTACGAAGGAACGTAGGAAAGAAGGAACGAAGGGACGAAGGAACGAAGGAACGAAGGAACGAAGGAACGAAGGAACGAAGGAACGAAAGAAGGAAGGAACGAAGGAACGAAGGAACGAAGGAACGAAGGAAGGAAGGAAGGATGGGACGAAGGAACGAAGGAACGAAGGAAGGAAGGAACGAAGGAAGGAAGGAACGACGGAACGAAGGAAAGAAGGAACGACGGAACGACGGAACGAAGGAACGAAGGAACGAAGGAACGAAGCAACGAATGAACGAAGGAACGAAGGAACGAAGGAACGAAGGAATGAAGGAACGAAGGAACGAAGGAACGAAGGAACGAAGGAACGAAGGAACGAAGGAACGAAGGAACGAAGGAACGAAGGAATGAAGGAACGAAGGAACGAAGGAACGAAGGAAGGAAGGAACGAAGGAACGAAGGAACGAAGGAACGAAGGAACGAAGGAAGGAAGGAAAGAAGGAACGAAGGAACGAAGGAACGAAGGACCGAAGGAACGAAGGAACGAAGGAACGAAGGAACGAAGGAACGAAGGAACGAATGAACGAAGGAACGAAGGATCGAAGGAACGAAGGAACGAAGGAACGAAGGAACGAAGGAACGAAGGATCGAAGGAACGAAGGAACGAAGGAACGAAGGAACGAAGGATTGAAAGAACGAAGGAACGAAGCAACGAAGCAACGAAGGAACGAAGGAACGAAGGAACGAAAGAACGAAAGAACGAAGGAACGATGCAACGAAGGAACGAAGGAACGAAGGAACGAAGGAACGAAGGAACGAAGGAAGGAAAGAACGAAGGAACGAAGGAAGGAAGGAACGAAGGAACGAAGGAACGAAGGACCGAAGGAAGGAAGGATCGAAGGAAGGAAGGAACGAAGGAACGGATGAACGAAGGAAGGAAGGAACGAAGGAAGGAAGGAACGAAGGAACGAAGGAACGAAGGAACGAAGGAACGAAGGAGCGAAGGAACGAAGGAACGAACGTACGAACGAACGAACGAACGAAGGAAAGAACGAACGAACGAACGAACGAACGAACGAACGAACGAACGAACGAACGAACGAACGAACGAACGAACGAACGAACGAACGAACGAACGAACGAACGAACGAACGAACGAAGGAACGAACGAACGAAGGAACGAAGGAACGAAGGAACGAAGGAACGAAGGAACGAAGGAACGAAGGAACGAAGGAACGAAGGAATGAAGGAACGAAGGTTCGAAGGTACGAAGGAAAGAAGCAACGAAGCAACGAAGGAACGAAGCAACGAAGGAACGAAGGATCGTAGGAACGACGGAACGAAGGAACGAAGGAGTGAAGGAACGAAGGAGCGAAGGAACGAAGGAGCGGAGGAACGAAGGAACGAAGGAACGAAGGAACGAATGAACGAAGGAACGAAGGAACGAAGGAACGAAGGAACGAAGGAACGAAGGAACGAAGGAACGATGGAACGAAGGAACGAAGGAACGAAGGAACGAAGGAACGAAGGAGCGAAGGAACGAAGGGACGATGGAACGAAGGAACGAAGGAACGAAGGAACGAAGGAAGGAAGGAACGAAGGAACGAAGGAACGAAGGAACGAAGGAACGAAGGAACGATGGAAGGAAGGAACGAAGGAAGGAAGGAACGAAGGAACGAAGGAACGAAGGAAGGAAGGAACGAAGGAAGGAAGGAACGAAGGAACGAAGGAACGACGGAACGAAGGAACGCAGGAACGAAGGAACGAAGGAACGAAGGAACGAAGGAACGAAGGAACGAAGGAACGAAGGAACGAAGGAACGAAGGAACGTAGGAAGGAAGGAACGGAGGAACGAAGGGACGAAGGAACGAAGGAACGAAGGAACGAAGGAACGAAGGAACGATGGAAGGAAGGAACGAAGGAAGGAAGGAACGAAGGAACGAAGGAAGGACGGAACGAAGGAAGGAAGGAACGAAGGAACGAAGGAACGACGGAACGAAGGAACGAAGGAACGAAGGAACGAAGGAACGAAGGAACGAAGGAACGATGGAACGATGGAACGAAGGAACGAAGGAACGAAGGATCGAAGGAACGAAGGAACGAATCAACGAAGCAACGAAGGAACGAAGCAACGAAGGAACGAAGGAACGAAGGAACGAACGAACGAAGGAACGAAGCAACGAAGGAACGAAGGAACGAAGCAACGAAGGAACGAAGGAACGAAGGAACGAAGGAACGAAGGAACGAAGGAACGAAGGAACGAAGGAACGAAGGAACGAAGGAACGATGGAACGTAGGAACGAAGGAACGAAGGGACGAAGGAACGAAGGAACGAAGGAACGAAGGAACGAAGGAACGATGGAACGAAGGAACGAAGGAACGAAGGAACGAAGGAACGAAGGAACGAAGGAAAGAAGGAACGAAGGAACGAAGGAACGAAGGAACGTAGGAAGGAAGGAACGAAGGAACGAAGGGACGAAGGAACGAAGGAACGAAGGAACGAAGGAACGAGGGAACGAAGGAACGATGGAAGGAAGGAACGAAGGAAGGAAGGAACGAAGGAACGAAGGAAGGAAGGAACGAAGGAAGGAAGGAACGAAGGAACGAAGGAACGACGGAACGAAGGAACGCAGGAACGAAGGAACGAAGGAACGAAGGAACGAAGGAACGAAGGAACGAAGGAACGATGGAACGAAGGAACGAAGGATCGAAGGAACGAAGGAACGAATCAACGAATCAACGAAGCAACGAAGGAACGAAGCAACGAAGGAACGAAGGAACGAAGGAACGAACGAACGAAGGACGAAGCAACGAAGGAACGAAGGAACGAAGGAACGAAGGAACGAAGGAACGAAGGAACGAAGGAACGAAGGAACGAAGGAACGAAGGAACGAAGGAACGAAGGAACGAAGGAACGAAGGAACGAAGGAACGATGGAAAGTAGGAGCGAAGGAACGAAGGGACGAAGGAACGAAGGAACGAAGGAACGAAAGTACGAAGGAACGAAGATACGAAGGAACGTAGGAACGAAGGAACGAAGGAACGAAGGAACGAAGGAACGAAGGAACGAAGGAACGAAGGAAGGAAGGAACGAAGGAACGAAGGAACGAAGGAACGAAGGAAGGAAGGGACGAAGGAACGAAGGAACGAAGGAAGGAAGGAACGAAGGAAGGAAGGAACGAAGGAAGGAAGGAACGAAGGAACGAAGGAAGGAAGGAATGAAGGAAGGAAGGAACGAAGGAACGAAGGAACGAAGGAAGGAAGGAACGAAGGAAGGAAGGAACGACGGAACGAAGGAAAGAAGGAACGACGGAACGAAGGAACGAAGGAACGAAGGAACGAAGGAACGAAGGTACGAAGGAACGAAGGAACGAAGGAACGAAGGAAAGAAGGAACGAAGGAACGAAGGAACGAAGGAACGAAGGAAGGAAGGAACGAAGGAACCAAGGAACGAAGGAACGTAGGAACGAAGGAACGAAGCAACGAAGGAACGAAGGAACGAAGCAACGAAGCAACGAAGGAACGAAGGAACGAAGGAACGAAGGAACGAAGGAACGAAGGAACGAAGGAACGAAGGAACGAAGGAACGAAGGAACGAAGGAACGAAGGAACGAAGGAACGAAGGAACGAAGGAACGAAGGAACGAAGGAACGAAGGAAGGAAGGAACGAAGGAACCAAGGAACGAAGGAACGTAGGAACGAAGGAACGAAGGAACGAAGGGACGAAGTAACGAAGGAACGAAGGAACGAAGGAACGAAGGAACGAAGGAACGAAGGAACGAAGGAACGAAGGAACGAAGGAACGAAGGAACGAAGGAACGAAGGAACGAACGAACGAACGAACGAACGAATGAACGCAGGAACGAAGGAACGAAGGAAGGAAGGAACGAAGGAAAGAAGGAACGAAGGAACGAAGGACCGAAGGAAGGAAGGGACGAAGGAAGGAAGGAACGAAGGAACGAAGGAACGAAGTAAGGAAGGAACGAAGGAAGGAAGGAACGAAGGAAGGAAGGACCGAAGGAAGGAAGGAACGAAGGAACGAAGCAACGAAGGAACGAAGGAACGAAGGAACGAAAGAACGAAGGAACGAAGGAACGAAGGAACGAAGGAACGAAGGATCGAAGGAACGAAGGAAGGAAGGAACGAAGGAACGAAGGAACGAAGGAACGAAGGAACGAAGGAACGAAGGAAGGAAGGAACGAAGGAAGGAAGGAACAAAGGAACGACGGCCCGAAGGAAGGAAGGAACGAAGGAAGGAAGGAACGAAGGAACGAAGTAACGAAGGAACGAAGGAACGAAGTAACGAAGGATCGAAAGAACGAAAGAACGAAGGAACGAAGCAACGAAGGAAAGAAGGAACGAAGGAACTAAGGAACGAAGGAACGAAGGAACGAAGGAACGAAGGAACGAAGGAAGGAAGGAACGAAGGAACGAAGGAACGAAGGAATGAAGGAAGGAAGGATCGAAAAAACGAAGGAACGAAGGACCGAAGGAACGAAGGAACGAAGGAACGTAGGAACGAAGGAACGAAGGAACGAAGGAACGAAGGAACGAAGGAACGAAGGAACGATGGAACGAAGGAACGAAGGAACGAAGGAACGAAGGAACGAAGGAACGAATGAACGAAGGAAGGAAGGAACGAAGGAAGGAAGGAACGAAGGAATGAAGGAAGGAAGGAACGAAGGAAGGAAGAAACGAAGGAACGAAGGAACGAAGGAACGAAGGATCGAAGGAACGAATTAACGAAGGAACGAGGGAACGAAGGAACGAAGGATCGAAGGAACGAAGGAACGAAGCAACGAAGTAACGAAGCAACGAAGGAACGAAGCAACGAAGGAACGAATGAACGAAGGAACGAAGGAACGAAGGAACGAATTAACGAAGGAACGAAGGAACGAAGGTACGAAGGAACGTAGGAAAGAAGGAACGAAGGAACGAAGGAACGAAGGAACGAAGGAACGAAGGAACGAAGGAACGAAGGAAGGAAGGAACGAAGGAACGAAGGAACGAAGGAACGAAGGAAGGAAGGAAGGAAGGGACGAAGGAACGAAGGAACGAAGGAAGGAAGGAACGAAGGAACGAATGAAGGAAGGAAGGAACGAAGGAACGAAAGAACGAAGGAAGGAAGGAACGAAGGAAGGAAGGAACGAACGAACGAACGAACGAACGAACGAACGAACGGACGAACGAACGAACGAACGAACGAACGAACGAACGAACGAACGAACGAACGAAAGAACGAACGAACGAACGAACGAACGAACGAACGAACGAACGAAAGAACGAACGAACGAACGAACGAACGATCGAACGAACGAACGAACGATCGAACGAACGAACCAACGGACGAACGAACGAACGAACGAACGAACGAACGAACGAACGTACGAAGGAACGAAGGAAAGAACGAAGGAAAGATCGAGCAAACGAACGAACGAACGAACGAACGAACGAAGGAACGAACGAACGAACGAACGAACGAACGAAGAAACGAAGGAACGAAGGAACGAAGGAACGAAGGAACGAAGGAACGAAGGAACGAAGGAACGAAGGAACGAAGGAATGAAGGAACGAAGGAACGAAGGATCGAAGGAACGAAGGAAAGAAGCAACGAAGCAACGAAGGAACGAAGCAACGAAGGAACGAAGGAACGAAGGAACGAAGGAACGAAGGAACGAAGGAACGAAGGAGCGAAGGAACGAAGGAACGAAGGAACGAAGGAACGAAGGAACGAATGAACGAAGGAACGAAGGAAGGAAGGAACGAAGGAAGGAAGGAACGAAGGAACGAAGGAACGAAGGAACGAAGGAACGAAGGAACGAAGGAACGAAGGAACGAAGGAACGAAGGAACCAAGGAACGAAGGAACGAATGAACGAATGAACGAAGGAACGAAGGAACGAAGGAACGAAGGAACGAAGGAAGGAAGGAACGAAGGAACGAAGGAAGGAAGGAACGAAGGAAGTAAGGAACGAAGGAACGAATGAACGAAGGAATGAAGGAACGAAGGAACGAAGGAACGAAGGAACGAAGGAACGAAGGAACGAAGGAAGGATGGAACGAAGGAACGAAGGAACGAAGGAAGGAAGGAAAGAAGGAACGAAGGAACGAAGGAACGAAGGAACGAAGGAACGAAGGACCGAAGGAACGAAGGAACGAAGGAACGAAGGAACGAAGGAACGAAGGAACGAATGAACGAAGGAACGAAGGATCGAAGGAACGAAGGAACGAAGGAACGAAGGAACGAAGGATCGAAGGAACGAAGGAACGAAGGAACGAAGGAACGAAGGAAAGAAGGAACGAAGGATCGAAAGAACGAAGGAACGAAGCAACGAAGCAACGAAGCACCGAAGGAACGAAGGAACGAAGGAACGAAGGAACGAAAGAACGAAGGAACGATGCAACGAAGGAACGAAGGAACGAAGGAACGAAGGAACGAGGGAAGGAAGGAACGAAGGAACGAAGGAACGAAGGAAGGAAGGAACGAAGGAACGAAGGAACGAAGGACCGAAGGAAGGAAGGATCGAAGGAAGGAAGGAACGAAGGAACGGATGAACGAAGGAAGGAAGGAACGAAGGAAGGAAGGAACGAAGGAACGAAGGAGCGAAGGAACGAAGGAACGAACGTACGAACGAACGAACGAACGAAGGAAAGAACGAAGGAACGAACGAACGAACGAACGAACGAACGAACGAACGAACGAACGAACGAACGAACGAACGAACGAACGAACGAACGAACGAACGAAGGAACGAACGAACGAAGGAACGAAGGAACGAAGGAACGAAGGAACGAAGGAACGAAGGAACGAAGGAACGAAGGAACGAAGGAACGAAGGAACGAAGGAACGAAGGAACGAAGGAACGAAGGAACGAAGGAACGAAGGTTCGAAGGTACGAAGGAAAGAAGCAACGAAGCAACGAAGGAACGAAGCAACGAAGGAACGAAGGATCGTAGGAACGAAGGAACGACGGAACGAAGGAACGAAGGAGCGAAGGAACGAAGGAGCGAAGGAACGAAGGAGCGGAGGAACGAAGGAACGAAGGAACGAATGAACGAAGGAACGAAGGAACGAAGGAACGTAGGAAGGAAGGAACGAAGGAACGAAGGGACGAAGGAACGAAGGAACGAAGGAACGAAGGAACGAAGGAACGAAGGAACGATGGAAGGAAGGAACGAAGGAAGGAAGTAACGAAGGAACGAAGGAACGAAGGAAGGAAGGAACGAAGGAAGGAAGGAACGAAGGAACGAAGGAACGACTTAACGAAGGAACGCAGGAACGAAGGAACGAAGGAACGAAGGAACGAAGGAACGAAGGAACGAAGGAACGATGGAACGAAGGAACGAAGGAACGAAGGATCGAAGGAACGAAGGAACGAATCAACGAAGCAACGAAGGAACGAAGCAACGAAGGAACGAAGGAACGAAGGAACGAACGAACGAAGGAACGAAGCAACGAAGGAACGAAGGAACGAAGCAACGAAGGAACGAAGGAACGAAGGAACGAAGGAACGAAGGAACGAAGGAACGAAGGAACGAAGGAACGAAGGAACGAAGGAACGAAGGAACGAAGGAACGAAGGAACGAAGGAACGATGGAACGTAGGAACGAAGGAACGAAGGGACGAAGGAACGAAGGAACGAAGGAACGAAGGAACGAAGGAACGAAGGAACGAAGGAACGAAGGAACGAAGGAACGAAGGAACGTAGGAAGGAAGGAACGAAGGAACGAAGGGACGAAGGAACGAAGGAACGAAGGAACGAAGGAACGAAGGAACGAAGGAACGATGGAAGGAAGGAACGAAGGAAGGAAGGAACGAAGGAACGAAGGAACGAAGGAAGGAAGGAACGAAGGAAGGAAGGAACGAAGGAACGAAGGAACGACGGAACGAAGGAACGCAGGAACGAAGGAACGAAGGAACGAAGGAACGAAGGAACGAAGGAACGAAGGAACGATGGAACGAATTAACGAAGGAACGAAGGATCGAAGGAACGAAGGAACGAATCAACGAATCAACGAAGCAACGAAGGAACGAAGCAACGAAGGAACGAAGGAACGAAGGAACGAACGAACGAAGGACGAAGCAACGAAGGAACGAAGGAACGAAGCAACGAAGGAACGAAGGAACGAAGGAACGAAGGAACGAAGGAACGAAGGAACGAAGGAACGAAGGAACGAAGGAACGAAGGAACGAAGGAACGAAGGAACGAAGGAACGAAGGAACGAAGGAACGATGGAACGTAGGAACGAAGGAACGAAGGGACGAAGGAACGAAGGAACGAAGGAACGAAGGAACGAAGGTACGAAGGAACGAAGATACGAAGGAACGAAGGAACGAAGGAACGAAGGACCGAAGGAACGAAGGAAGGAAGGAACGAAGGAAGGAAGGAACGAAGGAAGGAAGCTACGAAGGAAGGAAGGAACGAAGGAAGGAAGGAACGAAGGAACGAAGGAACGAAGGAAGGAAGGAACGAAGGAAGGAAGGAACGAAGGAAGGAAGGAACGAAGGAAGGAAGGAACGAAGGAAGGAAGGATCGAAGGAAGGAAGGAACGAAGGAACGAAGGAAAGAAGGAAGAAAGGAACGAAGGAACGAAGGAAAGAAGGAACGAAGGAACGAAGGAACGAAGGAACGATGGAACGAAGGAACGAAGGAACGAAGGAACGAAGGAACGAAGGAACGAAGGAACGAAGGAAAGAAGGAACGAAGGATCGAAAGAACGAAGGAACGATGCAACGAAGCAACGAAGGAACGAAGGAACGAAGGAACGAATGAACCAAGGAACGAAGGAACGAAGGAACGAAAGAACGAAGGAACGAAGGAACGAGGGAACGAAGGAACGAACGAACGAAGGATCGAAAGAACGAAGGAACGAAGCAACGAAGGAACGAAGGAAAGAAGGAACGAAGGAACGAAGCAACGAAGGAACGAAGGAATGAATGAACGAAGGAACGAAGGAACGAAGGAACGAAGGAACGACGGAATGAAGGAACGAAGGAACGAAGGAACGAAGGAACGAAGGAACGTAGGAACGAAGGAACGAAGGAACGAAGGAACGAAGGAACGAAAGAACGAAGGAACGAAGGAACCAAGGAACGAAGGAACGATGGAACGAAGGAACGAAGGAACGAAGGAACGAAGGAAGGAAGGAACGAAGGAACGAAGGAACGAAGGAACGAAGGAACGAAGGAACGAAGGAACGAAGCAACGAAGGAACGAAGGAACGAAGCAACGAAGGAACAAAGGAACGAAGGAACGAAGGAACGAAGGAACGAAGGAACGAAGGAACGAAGGAACGAAGGAACGAAGGAACGAAGGAACGAAGGAACGCAGGAACGAAGGAACGAAGGAACGAAGGAACCAAGGAACGAAGGAACGTAGGAACGAAGGAACGAAGGAACGAAGGCACGAAGTAACGAAGGAACGAAGGAACGAAGGAACGAAGGAACGAAGGAACGAAGGAACTAAGGAACGAAGGAAGGAAGGAACGAAGGAACGAACGAACGAACGAACGAACGAATGAACGCAGGAACGAAGGAAAGAAGGAAGGAAGGAACGAAGGAACGAAGGAACGAAGGACCGAAGGAAGGAAGGGACGAAGGAAGGAAGGAACGAAGGAACGAAGGAACGAAGTAAGGAAGGAACGAAGGAAGGAAGGAACGAAGGAAGGAAGGACCGAAGGAAGGAAGGAACGAAGGAACGAAGCAACGAAGGAACGAAGGAACGAAGGAACGAAAGAACGAAGGAACGAAGGAACGAAGGAACGAAGGAACGAAGGATCGAAGGAACGAAGGAAGGAAGGAACGAAGGAACGAAGGAACGAAGGAACGAAGGAACGAAGGAAGGAAGGAACGAAGGAAGGAAGGAACAAAGGAACGACGGCCCGAAGGAAGGAAGGAACGAAGGAAGGAAGGAACGAAGGAACGAAGGAACGAAGTAACGAAGGAACGAAGGAACGAAGTAACGAAGGATCGAAAGAACGAAAGAACGAAGGAACGAAGCAACGAAGGAAAGAAGGAACGAAGGAACTAAGGAACGAAGGAACGAAGGAACGAAGGAACGAAGGAACGAAGGAACGAAGGAAGGAAGGAACGAAGGAACGAAGGAACGAAGGAATGAAGGAAGGAAGGATCGAAAAAACGAAGGAACGAAGGAACGAAGGACCGAAGGAACGAAGGAACGAAGGAACGTAGGAACGAAGGAACGAAGGAACGAAGGAACGAAGGAACGAAGGAACGAAGGAACGATGGAACGAAGGAACGAAGGAACGAAGGAACGAAGGAACGAAGGAACGAAGGAACGAAGGAACGAAGGAACGAAGGAACGAAGGAACGAAGAAACGAAGGAACGAAGGAACGAAGGAACGAAGGAACGAAGGAAGGAAGGAACGAAGGAAGGAAGGAACGAAGGAACGAAGGAAAGAAGGAACGAAGGAACGAAGGAACGAAGGAACGAAGGAACGAAGGAACGAAGGAAGGAAGGAACGAAGGAACGAAGGAACGAAGGAAGGAAGGAACGAAGGAAGGAATGAAGGAAGGAACGAAGGAATGAAGTAACGAAGGAACGAAGGAACGAAGGAACGAAGGAAAGAAGGAACGAAGGATCGAAAGAACGAAGGAACGAAGCAACGAAGGAACGAAGGAACGAAGGAACGAAGGAACGAAGGAACAAAGGAACGAAGGAACGAAGGAACGAAGAAACGAAGGAACGAAGCAACGAAGGAACGAAGTAACGAAGGAACGATGGAACGAAGGAACGAAGGAACGAAGGAACGAAGAAACGAAGGAACGAAGGAACGAAGTAACGAAGGAACGATGGAACGAAGGAACGAAGGAACGAAGGATCGAAGGAACGAAGGAACGAAGGAACGAAGGAAGGAAGGAACGAAGGAACGAAGGAAGGAAGGAACGAAGGAAGGAATGAAGGAAGGAACGAAGGAATGAAGTAACGAAGGAACGAAGGAACGAAGGAACGAAGGAAAGAAGGAACGAAGGATCGAAAGAACGAAGGAACGAAGCAACGAAGGAACGAAGGAACGAAGGAACGAAGGAACGAAGGAACAAAGGAACGAAGGAACGAAGGAACGAAGAAACGAAGGAACGAAGCAACGAAGGAACGAAGTAACGAAGGAACGATGGAACGAAGGAACGAAGGAACGAAGGAACGAAGAAACGAAGGAACGAAGGAACGAAGTAACGAAGGAACGATGGAACGAAGGAACGAAGGAACGAAGGATCGAAGGAACGAAGGAACGAAGGAACGAAGGAACAAAGGAACGAAGGAACGAAGGAACGAAGGAACGAAGGAACGAAGGTACGAAGGAACGTAGGAACGAAGGAACGGAGGAACGAAGCAACGAAGGAACGAAGGAACGAAGGAACGAAGGAACGAAGGAACGAAGGAACGAAGGAACGAAGGAACGAAGGAACGAAGGAACGAAGGAACGAAGGAGCGAAGGAACGAAGGAAGGAAGGAACGAAGGAACGAAGGAACGAAGGAAGGAAGGGACGAAGGAACGAAGGAAGGAAGGAACGAAGGAAGGAAGGATCGAAGGAACGAAGGAACGAAGGAAAGAAGGGACGAAGGATCGAAAGAACGAAGGAAGGAAGGAACGAAGGAAGGAAGGAACGACGGAACGAAGGAAAGAAGGAACGACGGAACGAAGGAACGAAGGAACTAAGGAACGAAGGAACGAAGGAAGGAAGGAACGAAGGAACGAAGGAACGATGGAACGAAGGAACGAAGGAACGAAGGAACGAAGCAACGAAGGAACGAAGGAACGAAGGAACGAAGGAACGAAGGAACGAAGGAACGAAGGAACGAAGGAACGAAGGAACGAAGGAACGAAGGAACGAAGGAGCGAAGGAACGAAGGAACGAAGGAACGAAGGAACGAAGGAACGAAGGAACGAAGGAACGAAGGAACGAAGGAACGTAGGAACGAAGGAACGAAGGAACGAAGGGACGAAGGAACGAAGGAACGAAGGAACGAAGGAACGAAGGAACGAAGAAACGAAGGAAGGAAGGAAAAAAGGAACGAAGGACCGAAGGAAGGAAGGAACGAAGGAAGGAAGGAATGAAGGAACGGAGGAACGAAGGAAGGAAGGAACGAAGGAACGAAGGAACGTAGGAACGAAGGAACGAAGGAACGAAGGAACGAAGGAACGAAGGAACGAAGGAACGAAGGAAAGAAGGAACGAAGGAACGAAGGAACGAAGGAACGAAGGAACGAAGGAACGAAGGAACGAAGGAACGAAGGAACGAAGGAACGAAGGAACGAAGGAACGAAGGAACGAAGGAACGAAGGAACGAAGGATCGAAGGAACGAAGGAACGAAGCAACGAAGGAACGAAGGAACGAAGCAACGAAGGAACGAGGGAACGAAGGAACGAAGGAACGAAGGAACGAAGCAACGAAGGAACGAAGGAACGAAGTAACGAAGCAACTAAGGAACGAAGGAACGAAGGAACGAAGGAACGAAGGAACGAAGGAACGAAGGAACGAAGGAACGAAGGAACGAAGGAACGAAGGAACGGAGGAACGAAGGGACGAAGGAACGAAGGAGGGAAGGAACGAAGGAACGAAGGAACGAAGGAACGAAGGAACAAAGGAACGAACGAACGAAGGAACGATGGAACGAAGGAACGAAGGAACGAAGGAACCAAGCAACTAAGGAACGAAGGAACGAAGGAACGAAGGAACGAAGGAACGATGGAACGAAGCAACGAAGGAACGAAGGAACGAAGGAACGAAGGAACGAAGGAACGAAGGAATGATGGAACGAAGGAAGGAAGGAACGAAGGAACGAAGGAACGAACGAACGAACGAACGAAGGAACGAAGGAACGAAGGAAGGAAGGAACGATGGAAGGAAGGAACGAAGGAACGAAGGACCGAAGGAAGGAAGGAACGAAGGAAGGAAGGAACGAAGGAACGAAGGAACGAAGTAAGGAAGGAACGAAGGAAGGAAGGAACGAAGGAAGGAAGGAGCGAAGGAAGGAAGGAACGAAGGAACGAAGCAACGAAGGAACGAAGGAACGAAGGAACGAAGAAACGAAGGAACGAAGGAACGAAGGAACGAAGGAATGAAGGAACGAAGGAACGAAGCAACGAATGAACGAAGGAACGAAGGAACGAAGGAACGAAGGAATGAAGGAACGAAGGAACGAAGGAACGAAGGAACGAAGGAACGAAGGAACGAAGGAACGAAGGAAGGAAGGAAGGAAGGAACGAAAGAACGAAGGAACGAAGGCAGGAAGGAACGAAGGAAGGAAGGAACAAAGTAACGAAGGACCGAAGGAAGGAAGGAACGAAGGAAGGAAGGAACGAAGGAAGGAAGGAACGAAGGAACGAAGGAACGAAGGAACGAAGGAACGAAGGAACGAAGGAACGAAGGAACGAAGAAACGAAGGATCGAAAGAACGAAGGAACGAAGCAACGAAGGAACGAAGGAACGAAGGAACGAAGGAACGAAGGAACGAAGGAACGAAGGAACGAAGGAACGAAGTAACGAAGGAACGAAGGAATGAAGGAAGGAAGGAACGAAGAAACGAAGGAACGAAGGAACGAAGGAACGAAGGAACGAAGGAACGAAGGGACGAAGAAACGAAGGAACGAAGGAACGAAGGAACGAAGGAACGAAGGAACGAAGGAACGAAGGAACGAAGGAACGAAGGAACGAAGGAACGAAGGAAGGAAGGAACGAAGGAACGAAGGAACGAAGGAAGGAAGGAACGAAGGAAGGAAGGAAGGAAGGAACGAAGGAATGAAGGAACGAAGGAACGAAGGAACGAAGGAAAGAAGGAACGAAGGATCGAAAGAACGAAGGAACGAAGCAACGAAGGAACGAAGGAACGAAGGAACGAAGGAACGAAGGAACAAAGGAACGAAGGAACAAAGGAACGAAGGAACAAAGGAACGAAGGAACGAAGGAACGAAGAAACGAAGGAACGAAGCAACGAAGGAACGAAGGAACGATGGAACGAAGGAACGAAGGAACGAAGGAACGAAGAAACGAAGGAACGAAGCAACGAAGGAACGAAGTAACGAAGGAAGGAAGGAACGAAGGAACGAAGGAAGGAAGGAACGAAGGAACGAAGGAACGAAGGAACGAAAGAAGGAAGGAACGAAGGAACGAAGGAACGAAGGAACGAAGGAACGAAGGAAGGATGGGACGAAGGAACGAAGGAACGAAGGAAGGAAGGAACAAAGGAAGGAAGGAACGACGGAACGAAGGAAAGAAGGAACGACGGAACGACGGAACGAAGGAACGAAGGAACGAAGGAACGAAGGAACGAAGGAACGAAGGAACGAAGGAAAGAAGGAACGAAGGATCGAAAGAACGAAGGAACGAAGCACCGAAGGAACGAAGGAACGAAGGAACAAAGGAACGAAGGAACGAAGGAACGAAGAAACGAAGGAACGAAGCAACGAAGGAACGAAGTAACGAAGGAACGATGGAACGAAGGAACGAAGGAACGAAGGATCGAAGGAACGAAGGAACGAAGGAACGAAGGAACGAAGGAACGAAGGAACGAAGGAACGAACGAACGAACGAACGAACGAAGGAACGAAGGAACGAAGGAAGGAAGGAACGAAGGAAGGAAGGAACGAAGGAACGAAGTACCGAAGAAAGGAAGGAACGAAGGAAGGAAGGAACGAAGGAACGAAGGAACGAAGTAAGGAAGGAACGAAGGAAGGAAGGAACGAAGGAAGGAAGGAACGAAGGAAGGAAGGAACGAAGCAACGAAGGAACGAAGGAACGAAGGAACGAAGGAACGAAGGAACGAAGGAACGAAGGAACGAAGGAACGAAGGAACGAAGGAACGAAGGAACGAAGGAACGAAGGAACGAAGGATCGAAGGAACGAAGGAACGAAGCAACGAATGAACGAAGGAACGAAGGAACGAAGGAGTGAAGGAACGAAGGAACGAAGGAACGAAGGAACGAAGGAACGAAGGAACGAAGGAAGGAAGGAACGAAGGAACGAAGGAAGGAAGGAACGAAGGAACGAAGGAACGAAGGAAGGAAGGAAGGAAGGAACAAAGGAACGAAGGACCGAAGGAAGGAAGGAAGGAAGGAACGAAGGAAGGAAGGAACGAAGGAAGGAAGGAACGAAGGAACGAAGGAACGAAGACACGAAGGAACGAAGAAACGAAGGATCGAAATAACGAAAGAACGAAAGAACGAAGCAACGAAGGAACGAAGGAACGAAGGAACGAAGGAACGAAGAAACGAAGGAACGAAGGAAGGAATGAACGAAGGAACGAAGGAATGAAGGAAGGAAGGAAAGAAGAAACGAAGGAACGAAGGAACGAAGGAACGAAGGAACGAAGGAACGTAGGAACGAAGGAACGAAGGAACGAAGGAACGAAGGAACGAAGGAACGAAGGAACGAAGGAACGAAGGAACGAAGGAACGAGGGAACGAAGGAACGAAGGAACGACGGAACGAAGGAACGAAGGAACGAAGGATCGAAAGAACGAAGGAACGAAGCAACGAAGCAACGAAGGAACGAAGGAACGAAGGCACGAAGGAACGAAGGAACGAAGCAACGAAGGATCGAAGCAACGAAGCAACGAAGGAACGAAGGAACGAAGGAACGAAGGAACGAAGGAACGAAGGAACGCAGGAACGAAGGAACGAAGGAACGAAGGAACGAAGGAACGAAGGAACGAAGAAACGAAGGAACGAAGGAACGAAGGAACGAAGGAACGAAGGAACGAAGGAACGAAGGAACGAAGGAACGAAGGAATGAAGGAACGAAGGAACGAAGGAACGAAGGAACGAAGGAACGAAGGAACGAAGGAACGAAGGAACGAAGGAAGGAAGGAACGAAATAACGAAGGAACGAAGGCAGGAAGGAACGAAGGAAGGATGGAACAAAGTAACGAAGGACAGAGGGAAGGAAGGAACGAAGGAAGGAAGGAACGAAGGAACGAAGGAACGAAGGAACGAAGGAACGAAGGAACGAAGGAACGAAGAAACGAAGGATCGAAAGAACGAAGGAACGAAGCAACGAAGGAACGAAGGAACGAAGGAACGAAGGAACGAAGGAACGAAGGAACGAAGGAACGAAGTAACGAAGGAACGAAGGAATGAAGGAAGGAAGGAACGAAGAAACGAAGGAACGAAGGAACGAAGGAACGAAGGAACGAAGGAACGAAGGAACGTAGGAACGAAGGGACGAAGAAGCGAAGGAACGAAGGAACGAAGGAACGAAGGAACGAAGGCACGAAGGAACGAAGGAACTAAGGAACGAAGGAACGAAGGAACGAAGGAACGAAGGAACGAAGGAACGAAGGAAGGAAGGAACGAAGGAACGAAGGAACGAAGGAAGGAAGGAACGAAGGAAGGAATGAAGGAAGGAATGAAGTAACGAAGGAACGAAGGAACGAAGGAACGAAGGAAAGAAGGAACGAAGGATCGAAAGAACGAAGGAACGAAGCAACGAAGGAACGAAGGAACGAAGGAACGAAGGAACGAAGGAACAATGGAACGAAGGAACGAAGGAACGAAGAAACGAAGGAACGAAGCAACGAAGGAACGAAGTAACGAAGGAACGATGGAACGAAGGAACGAAGGAACGAAGGAACGAAGGAACGAAGGTACGAAGGAACGTAGGAACGAAGGAACGGAGGAACGAAGCAACGAAGGAACGAAGGAACGAAGCAACGAAGGAACGAAGGAACGAAGGAACGAAGGAACGAAGGAACGAAGGAACGAAGGAACGAAGGAACGAAGGAACGAAGGAACGAAGGAACGAAGGAGCGAAGGAACGAAGGAAGGAAGGAACGAAGGAACGAAGGAACGAAGGAAGGAAGGGACGAAGGAACGAAGGAAGGAAGGAACGAAGGAAGGAAGGATCGAAGGAACGAAGGAACGAAGGAAAGAAGGGACGAAGGATCGAAAGAACGAAGGAAGGAAGGAACGAAGGAAGGAAGGAACGACGGAACGAAGGAAAGAAGGAACGACGGAACGAAGGAACGAAGGAACGAAGGAACGAAGGAACGAAGGAAGGAAGGAACGAAGGAACGAAGGAACGATGGAACGAAGGAACGAAGGAACGAAGGAACGAAGCAACGAAGGAACGAAGGAACGAAGGAACGAAGGAACGAAGGAACGAAGGAACGAAGGAACGAAGGAACGAAGGAACGAAGGAACGAAGGAACGAAGGAACGAAGGAGCGAAGGAACGAAGGAACGAAGGAACGAAGGAACGAAGGAACGAAGGAACGAAGGAACGAAGGAACGAAGGAACGAAGGAACGAAGGAACGTAGGAACGAAGGAACGAAGGAACGAAGGGACGAAGGAACGAAGGAACGAAGGAACGAAGGAACGAAGGAACGAAGAAACGAAGGAAGGAAGGAAAAAAGGAACGAAGGACCGAAGGAAGGAAGGAACGAAGGATGGAAGGAATGAAGGAACGGAGGAACGAAGGAAGGAAGGAACGAAGGAACGAAGGAACGTAGGAACGAAGGAACGAAGGAACGAAGGAACGAAGGAACGAAGGAACGAAGGAAAGAAGGAACGAAGGAACGAAGGAACGAAGGAACGAAGGAACGAAGGAACGAAGGAACGAAGGAACGAAGGAACGAAGGAACGAAGGAACGAAGGAACGAAGGAACGAAGGATCGAAGGAACGAAGGAACGAAGCAACGAAGGAACGAAGGAACGAAGCAACGAAGGAACGAGGGAACGAAGGAACGAAGGAACGAAGGAACGAAGCAACGAAGGAACGAAGGAACGAAGTAACGAAGCAACTAAGGAACGAAGGAACGAAGGAACGAAGGAACGAAGGAACGAAGGAACGAAGGAACGAAGGAACGAAGGAACGAAGGAACGGAGGAACGAAGGGACGAAGGAACGAAGGAGGGAAGGAACGAAGGAACGAAGGAACGAAGGAACGAAGGAACAAAGGAACGAACGAACGAAGGAACGATGGAACGAAGGAACGAAGGAACGAAGGAACCAAGCAACTAAGGAACGAAGGAACGAAGGAACGAAGGAACGAAGGAACGATGGAACGAAGCAACGAAGGAACGAAGGAACGAAGGAACGAAGGAACGAAGGAACGAAGGAATGATGGAACGAAGGAAGGAAGGAACGAAGGAACGAAGGAACGAACGAACGAACGAACGAAGGAACGAAGGAACGAAGGAAGGAAGGAACGATGGAAGGAAGGAACGAAGGAACGAAGGACCGAAGGAAGGAAGGAACGAAGGAAGGAAGGAACGAAGGAACGAAGGAACGAAGTAAGGAAGGAACGAAGGAAGGAAGGAACGAAGGAAGGAAGGAGCGAAGGAAGGAAGGAACGAAGGAACGAAGCAACGAAGGAACGAAGGAACGAAGGAACGAAGGAACGAAGAAACGAAGGAACGAAGGAACGAAGGAACGAAGGAACGAAGGAACGAAGGAACGAAGGAACGAAGCAACGAATGAACGAAGGAACGAAGGAACGAAGGAACGAAGGAATGAAGGAACGAAGGAACGAAGGAACGAAGGAACGAAGGAACGAAGGAACGAAGGAACGAAGGAACGAAGGAACGAAGGAAGGAAGGAAGGAAGGAACGAAGGAACGAAGGAACGAAGAAACGAAGGAAGGAAGGAAAAAAGGAACGAAGGACCGAAGGAAGGAAGGAACGAAGGAAGGAAGGAATGAAGGAACGGAGGAACGAAGGAAGGAAGGAACGAAGGAACGAAGGAACGTAGGAACGAAGGAACGAAGGAACGAAGGAACGAAGGAACGAAGGAACGAAGGAACGAAGGAAAGAAGGAACGAAGGAACGAAGGAACGAAGGAACGAAGGAACGAAGGAACGAAGGAACGAAGGAACGAAGGAACGAAGGAACGAAGGAACGAAGGAACGAAGGAACGAAGGAACGAAGGAACGAAGGAACGAAGGATCGAAGGAACGAAGGAACGAAGCAACGAAGGAACGAAGGAACGAAGCAACGAAGGAACGAGGGAACGAAGGAACGAAGGAACGAAGGAACGAAGCAACGAAGGAACGAAGGAACGAAGTAACGAAGCAACTAAGGAACGAAGGAACGAAGGAACGAAGGAACGAAGGAACGAAGGAACGAAGGAACGAAGGAACGAAGGAACGAAGGAACGAAGGAACGAAGGAACGGAGGAACGAAGGGACGAAGGAACGAAGGAGGGAAGGAACGAAGGAACGAAGGAACGAAGGAACGAAGGAACAAAGGAACGAACGAACGAAGGAACGATGGAACGAAGGAACGAAGGAACGAAGGAACCAAGCAACTAAGGAACGAAGGAACGAAGGAACGAAGGAACGAAGGAACGATGGAACGAAGCAACGAAGGAACGAAGGAACGAAGGAACGAAGGAACGAAGGAACGAAGGAATGATGGAACGAAGGAAGGAAGGAACGAAGGAACGAAGGAACGAACGAACGAACGAACGAAGGAACGAAGGAACGATGGAAGGAAGGAACGAAGGAACGAAGGACCGAAGGAAGGAAGGAACGAAGGAAGGAAGGAACGAAGGAACGAAGGAACGAAGTAAGGAAGGAACGAAGGAAGGAAGGAACGAAGGAAGGAAGGAGCGAAGGAAGGAAGGAACGAAGGAACGAAGCAACGAAGGAACGAAGGAACGAAGGAACGAAGGAACGAAGAAACGAAGGAACGAAGGAACGAAGGAACGAAGGAACGAAGGAACGAAGGAACGAAGGAACGAAGCAACGAATGAACGAAGGAACGAAGGAACGAAGGAACGAAGGAATGAAGGAACGAAGGAACGAAGGAACGAAGGAACGAAGGAACGAAGGAACGAAGGAACGAAGGAAGGAAGGAAGGAAGGAACGAAAGAACGAAGGAACGAAGGCAGGAAGGAACGAAGGAAGGAAGGAACAAAGTAACGAAGGACCGAAGGAAGGAAGGAACGAAGGAAGGAAGGAACGAAGGAAGGAAGGAACGAAGGAACGAAGGAACGAAGGAACGAAGGAACGAAGGAACGAAGAAACGAAGGATCGAAAGAACGAAGGAACGAAGCAACGAAGGAACGAAGGAACGAAGGAACGAAGGAACGAAGGAACGAAGGAACGAAGGAACGAAGGAACGAAGTAACGAAGGAACGAAGGAATGAAGGAAGGAAGGAACGAAGAAACGAAGGAACGAAGGAACGAAGGAACGAAGGAACGAAGGAACGAAGGGACGAAGAAACGAAGGAACGAAGGAACGAAGGAACGAAGGAACGAAGGAACGAAGGAACGAAGGAACGAAGGAACGAAGGAACGAAGGAACGAAGGAACGAAGGAAGGAAGGAACGAAGGAACGAAGGAACGAAGGAAGGAAGGAACGAAGGAAGGAAGGAAGGAAGGAACGAAGGAATGAAGGAACGAAGGAACGAAGGAACGAAGGAAAGAAGGAACGAAGGATCGAAAGAACGAAGGAACGAAGCAACGAAGGAACGAAGGAACGAAGGAACGAAGGAACGAAGGAACAAAGGAACGAAGGAACAAAGGAACGAAGGAACAAAGGAACGAAGGAACGAAGGAACGAAGAAACGAAGGAACGAAGCAACGAAGGAACGAAGGAACGATGGAACGAAGGAACGATGGAACGAAGGAACGAAGAAACGAAGGAACGAAGTAACGAAGGAACGAAGTAACGAAGGAAGGAAGGAACGAAGGAACGAAGGAAGGAAGGAACGAAGGAACGAAGGAACGAAGGAACGAAAGAAGGAAGGAACGAAGGAACGAAGGAACGAAGGAACGAAGGAACGAAGGAAGGATGGGACGAAGGAACGAAGGAACGAAGGAAGGAAGGAACGAAGGAAGGAAGGAACGACGGAACGAAGGAAAGAAGGAACGACGGAACGACGGAACGAAGGAACGAAGGAACGAAGGAACGAAGTAACGAAGGAACGAAGGAACGAAGGAAAGAAGGAACGAAGGATCGAAAGAACGAAGGAACGAAGCACCGAAGGAACGAAGGAACGAAGGAACAAAGGAACGAAGGAACGAAGGAACGAAGAAACGAAGGAACGAAGCAACGAAGGAACGAAGTAACGAAGGAACGATGGAACGAAGGAACGAAGGAACGAAGGATCGAAGGAACGAAGGAACGAAGGAACGAAGGAACGAAGGAACGAAGGAACGAAGGAACGAAGGAACGAACGAACGAACGAAGGAACGAAGGAACGAAGGAAGGAAGGAACGAAGGAAGGAAGGAACGAAGGAACGAAGTACCGAAGAAAGGAAGGAACGAAGGAAGGAAGGAACGAAGGATCGAAGGAACGAAGTAAGGAAGGAACGAAGGAAGGAAGGAACGAAGGAAGGAAGGAACGAAGGAAGGAAGGAACGAAGCAACGAAGGAACGAAGGAACGAAGGAACGAAGGAACGAAGGAACGAAGGAACGAAGGAACGAAGGAACGAAGGAACGAAGGAACGAAGGAACGAAGGAACGAAGGAACGAAGGAACGAAGGAACGAAGGAACGAAGGAACGAAGGATCGAAGGAACGAAGGAACGAAGCAACGAATGAACGAAGGAACGAAGGAACGAAGGAGTGAAGGAACGAAGGAACGAAGGAACGAAGGAACGAAGGAACGAAGGAACGAAGGAAGGAAGGAACGAAGGAACGAAGGAAGGAAGGAACGAAGGAACGAAGGAACGAAGGAAGGAAGGAAGGAAGGAACAAAGGAACGAAGGACCGAAGGAAGGAAGGAAGGAAGGAACGAAGGAAGGAAGGAACGAAGGAAGGAAGGAACGAAGGAACGAAGGAACGAAGACACGAAGGAACGAAGAAACGAAGGATCGAAATAACGAATGAACGAAGGAACGAAGCAACGAAGGAACGAAGGAACGAAGGAACGAAGGAACGAAGAAACGTAGGAACGAAGGAAGGAATGAACGAAGGAACGAAGGAATGAAGGAAGGAAGGAAAGAAGAAACGAAGGAACGAAGGAACGAAGGAACGAAGGAACGAAGGAACGTAGGAACGAAGGAACGAAGGAACGAAGGAACGAAGGAACGAAGGAACGAAGGAACGAAGGAACGAAGGAACGAAGGAACGAGGGAACGAAGGAACGAAGGAACGACGGAACGAAGGAACGAAGGAACGAAGGATCGAAAGAACGAAGGAACGAAGCAACGAAGCAACGAAGGAACGAAGGAACGAAGGCACGAAGGAACGAAGGAACGAAGCAACGAAGGATCGAAGCAACGAAGCAACGAAGGAACGAAGGAACGAAGGAACGAAGGAACGAAGGAACGAAGGAACGCAGGAACGAAGGAACGAAGGAACGAAGGAACGAAGGAACGAAGGAACGAAGAAACGAAGGAACGAAGGAACGAAGGAACGAAGGAACGAAGGAACGAAGGAACGAAGGAACGAAGGAACGAAGGAATGAAGGAACGAAGGAACGAAGGAACGAAGGAACGAAGGAACGAAGGAACGAAGGAACGAAGGAACGAAGGAACGAAGGAACGAAGGAAGGAAGGAACGAAAGAACGAAGGAACGAAGGCAGGAAGGAACGAAGGAAGGAAGGAACAAAGTAACGAAGGACCGAGGGAAGGAAGGAACGAAGGAAGGAAGGAACGAAGGAACGAAGGAACGAAGGAACGAAGGAACGAAGGAACGAAGGAACGAAGAAACGAAGGATCGAAAGAACGAAGGAACGAAGCAACGAAGGAACGAAGGAACGAAGGAACGAAGGAACGAAGGAACGAAGGAACGAAGGAACGAAGTAACGAAGGAACGAAGGAATGAAGGAAGGAAGGAACGAAGAAACGAAGGAACGAAGGAACGAAGGAACGAAGGAACGAAGGAACGAAGGAACGAAGTAAGGAAGGAACGAAGGAAGGAAGGAACGAAGGAAGGAAGGAACGAAGGAAGGAAGGAACGAAGCAACGAAGGAACGAAGGAACGAAGGAACGAAGGAACGAAGGAACGAAGGAACGAAGGAACGAAGGAACGAAGGAACGAAGGAACGAAGGAACGAAGGAACGAAGGAACGAAGGAACGAAGGAACGAAGGAACGAAGGAACGAAGGATCGAAGGAACGAAGGAACGAAGCAACGAATGAACGAAGGAACGAAGGAACGAAGGAGTGAAGGAACGAAGGAACGAAGGAACGAAGGAACGAAGGAACGAAGGAACGAAGGAACGAAGGAAGGAAGGAACGAAGGAAGGAAGGAACGAAGGAACGAAGGAACGAAGGAAGGAAGGAAGGAAGGAAGGAAGGAACAAAGGAACGAAGGACCGAAGGAAGGAAGGAAGGAAGGAACGAAGGAAGGAAGGAACGAAGGAAGGAAGGAACGAAGGAACGAAGGAACGAAGACACGAAGGAACGAAGAAACGAAGGATCGAAATAACGAAAGAACGAAGGAACGAAGCAACGAAGGAACGAAGGAACGAAGGAACGAAGGAACGAAGAAACGAAGGAACGAAGGAAGGAATGAACGAAGGAACGAAGGAATGAAGGAAGGAAGGAAAGAAGAAACGAAGGAACGAAGGAACGAAGGAACGAAGGAACGAAGGAACGTAGGAACGAAGGAACGAAGGAACGAAGGAACGAAGGAACGAAGGAACGAAGGAACGAAGGAACGAAGGAACGAAGGAACGAGGGAACGAAGGAACGAAGGAACGACGGAACGAAGGAACGAAGGAACGAAGGATCGAAAGAACGAAGGAACGAAGCAACGAAGCAACGAAGGAACGAAGGAACGAAGGCACGAAGGAACGAAGGAACGAAGCAACGAAGGATCGAAGCAACGAAGCAACGAAGGAACGAAGGAACGAAGGAACGAAGGAACGAAGGAACGAAGGAACGCAGGAACGAAGGAACGAAGGAACGAAGGAACGAAGGAACGAAGGAACGAAGAAACGAAGGAACGAAGGAACGAAGGAACGAAGGAACGAAGGAACGAAGGAACGAAGGAACGAAGGAACGAAGGAATGAAGGAACGAAGGAACGAAGGAACGAAGGAACGAAGGAACGAAGGAACGAAGGAACGAAGGAACGAAGGAACGAAGGAACGAAGGAACGAAGGAAGGAAGGAACGAAAGAACGAAGGAACGAAGGCAGGAAGGAACGAAGGAAGGAAGGAACAAAGTAACGAAGGACCGAGGGAAGGAAGGAACGAAGGAAGGAAGGAACGAAGGAACGAAGGAACGAAGGAACGAAGGAACGAAGGAACGAAGGAACGAAGAAACGAAGGATCGAAAGAACGAAGGAACGAAGCAACGAAGGAACGAAGGAACGAAGGAACGAAGGAACGAAGGAACGAAGGAACGAAGGAACGAAGTAACGAAGGAACGAAGGAATGAAGGAAGGAAGGAACGAAGAAACGAAGGAACGAAGGAACGAAGGAACGAAGGAACGAAGGAACGAAGGAACGTAGGAACGAAGGGACGAAGAAGCGAAGGAACGAAGGAACGAAGGAACGAAGGAACGAAGGCACGAAGGAACGAAGGAACTAAGGAACGAAGGAACGAAGGAACGAAGGAACGAAGGAACGAAGGAACGAAGGAAGGAAGGAACGAAGGAACGAAGGAACGAAGGAAGGAAGGAACGAAGGAAGGAATGAAGGAAGGAACGAAGGAATGAAGTAACGAAGGAACGAAGGAACGAAGGAACGAAGGAAAGAAGGAACGAAGGAACGAAGGATCGAAGGAACGAAGGAACGAAGGAACGAAGGAACGAAGGAACGAAGGAACGAAGGAACGAAGGAACGAAGGTACGAAGGAACGTAGGAACGAAGGAACGGAGGAACGAAGCAACGAAGGAACGAAGGAACGAAGCAACGAAGGAACGAAGGAACGAAGGAACGAAGGAACGAAGGAACGAAGGAACGAAGGAACGAAGGAACGAAGGAACGAAGGAACGAAGGAACGAAGGAACGAAGGAGCGAAGGAACGAAGGAAGGAAGGAACGAAGGAACGAAGGAACGAAGGAAGGAAGGGACGAAGGAACGAAGGAAGGAAGGAACGAAGGAAGGAAGGATCGAAGGAACGAAGGAACGAAGGAAAGAAGGGACGAAGGATCGAAAGAACGAAGGAAGGAAGGAACGAAGGAAGGAAGGAACGACGGAACGAAGGAAAGAAGGAACGACGGAACGAAGGAACGAAGGAACGAAGGAACGAAGGAACGAAGGAAGGAAGGAACGAAGGAACGAAGGAACGATGGAACGAAGGAACGAAGGAACGAAGGAACGAAGCAACGAAGGAACGAAGGAACGAAGGAACGAAGGAACGAAGGAACGAAGGAACGAAGGAACGAAGGAACGAAGGAACGAAGGAACGAAGGAGCGAAGGAACGAAGGAACGAAGGAACGAAGGAACGAAGGAACGAAGGAACGAAGGAACGAAGGAACGAAGGAACGAAGGAACGAAGGAACGTAGGAACGAAGGAACGAAGGAACGAAGGGACGAAGGAACGAAGGAACGAAGGAACGAAGGAACGAAGGAACGAAGAAACGAAGGAAGGAAGGAAAAAAGGAACGAAGGACCGAAGGAAGGAAGGAACGAAGGAAGGAAGGAATGAAGGAACGGAGGAACGAAGGAAGGAAGGAACGAAGGAACGAAGGAACGTAGGAACGAAGGAACGAAGGAACGAAGGAACGAAGGAACGAAGGAACGAAGGAAAGAAGGAACGAAGGAACGAAGGAACGAAGGAACGAAGGAACGAAGGAACGAAGGAACGAAGGAACGAAGGAACGAAGGAACGAAGGAACGAAGGAACGAAGGAACGAAGGAACGAAGGAACGAAGGATCGAAGGAACGAAGGAACGAAGCAACGAAGGAACGAAGGAACGAAGCAACGAAGGAACGAGGGAACGAAGGAACGAAGGAACGAAGGAACGAAGCAACGAAGGAACGAAGGAACGAAGTAACGAAGCAACTAAGGAACGAAGGAACGAAGGAACGAAGGAACGAAGGAACGAAGGAACGAAGGAACGAAGGAACGAAGGAAGGAAGGAACGTAGGAACGAAGGGACGAAGGAACGAAGGAGGGAAGGAACGAAGGAACGAAGGAACGAAGGAACGAAGGAACAAAGGAACGAACGAACGAAGGAACGATGGAACGAAGGAACGAAGGAACGAAGGAACCAAGCAACTAAGGAACGAAGGAACGAAGGAACGAAGGAACGAAGGAACGAAGGAACGATGGAACGAAGCAACAAAGGAACGAAGGAACGAAGGAACGAAGGAACGAAGGAACGAAGGAATGATGGAACGAAGGAAGGAAGGAACGAAGGAACGAAGGAACGAACGAACGAACGAACGAAGGAACGAAGGAACGAAGGAAGGAAGGAACGATGGAAGGAAGGAACGAAGGAACGAAGGACCGAAGGAAGGAAGGAACGAAGGAAGGAAGGAACGAAGGAACGAAGGAACGAAGTAAGGAAGGAACGAAGGAAGGAAGGAACGAAGGAAGGAAGGAGCGAAGGAAGGAAGGAACGAAGGAACGAAGCAACGAAGGAACGAAGGAACGAAGGAACGAAGGAACGAAGAAACGAAGGAACGAAGGAACGAAGGAACGAAGGAACGAAGGAACGAAGGAACGAAGGAACGAAGCAACGAATGAACGAAGGAACGAAGGAACGAAGGAACGAAGGAATGAAGGAACGAAGGAACGAAGGAACGAAGGAACGAAGGAACGAAGGAACGAAGGAACGAAGGAACGAAGGAACGAAGGAAGGAAGGAAGGAAGGAACGAAAGAACGAAGGAACGAAGGCAGGAAGGAACGAAGGAAGGAAGGAACAAAGTAACGAAGGACCGAAGGAAGGAAGGAACGAAGGAAGGAAGGAACGAAGGAAGGAAGGAACGAAGGAACGAAGGAACGAAGGAACGAAGGAACGAAGGAACGAAGAAACGAAGGATCGAAAGAACGAAGGAACGAAGCAACGAAGGAACGAAGGAACGAAGGAACGAAGGAACGAAGGAACGAAGGAACGAAGGAACGAAGGAACGAAGTAACGAAGGAACGAAGGAATGAATGAAGGAAGGAACGAAGAAACGAAGGAACGAAGGAACGAAGGAACGAAGGAACGAAGGAACGAAGGGACGAAGAAACGAAGGAACGAAGGAACGAAGGAACGAAGGAACGAAGGAACGAAGGAACGAAGGAACGAAGGAACGAAGGAACGAAGGAACGAAGGAACGAAGGAAGGAAGGAACGAAGGAACGAAGGAAGGAAGGAACGAAGGAAGGAAGGAAGGAAGGAACGAAGGAATGAAGGAACGAAGGAACGAAGGAACGAAGGAAAGAAGGAACGAAGGATCGAAAGAACGAAGGAACGAAGCAACGAAGGAACGAAGGAACGAAGGAACGAAGGAACGAAGGAACAAAGGAACGAAGGAACGAAGGAACGAAGGAACAAAGGAACGAAGGAACGAAGGAACGAAGAAACGAAGGAACGAAGCAACGAAGGAACGAAGTAACGAAGGAACGATGGAACGAAGGAACGAAGGAACGAAGGAACGAAGAAACGAAGGAACGAAGCAACGAAGTAACGAAGGAACGAAGGAACGAAGGAAGGAAGGAACGAAGGAACGAAGGAAGGAAGGAACGAAGGAACGAAGGAACGAAGGAACGAAAGAAGGAAGGAACGAAGGAACGAAGGAACGAAGGAACGAAGGAAGGATGGGACGAAGGAACGAAGGAACGAAGGAAGGAAGGAACGAAGGAAGGAAGGAACGACGGAACGAAGGAAAGAAGGAACGACGGAACGACGGAACGAAGGAACGAAGGAACGAAGGAACGAAGGAACGAAGGAACGAAGGAACGAAGGAAAGAAGGAACGAAGGATCGAAAGAACGAAGGAACGAAGCACCGAAGGAACGAAGGAACGAAGGAACAAAGGAACGAAGGAACGAAGGAACGAAGAAACGAAGGAACGAAGCAACGAAGGAACGAAGTAACGAAGGAACGATGGAACGAAGGAACGAAGGAACGAAGGATCGAAGGAACGAAGGAACGAAGGAACGAAGGAACGAAGGAACGAAGGAACGAAGGAACGAAGGAAAGAACGAACGAACGAAGGAACGAAGGAACGAAGGAAGGAAGGAACGAAGGAAGGAAGGAACGAAGGAACGAAGTACCGAAGAAAGGAAGGAACGAAGGAAGGAAGGAACGAAGGAACGAAGGAACGAAGTAAGGAAGGAACGAAGGAAGGAAGGAACGAAGGAAGGAAGGAACGAAGGAAGGAAGGAACGAAGCAACGAAGGAACGAAGGAACGAAGGAACGAAGGAACGAAGGAACGAAGGAACGAAGGAACGAAGGAACGAAGGAACGAAGGAACGAAGGAACGAAGGAACGAAGGAACGAAGGAACGAAGGAACGAAGGAACGAAGGAACGAAGGAACGAAGGAACGAAGGAACGAAGGAACGAAGGATCGAAGGAACGAAGGAACGAAGCAACGAATGAACGAAGGAACGAAGGAACGAAGGAATGAAGGAACGAAGGAACGAAGGAACGAAGGAACGAAGGAACGAAGGAACGAAGGAACGAAGGAACGAAGGAATTAAGGAACGAAGGAACGAAGGAAGGAAGGAACGAAGGAACGAAGGAACGAAGGAAGGAAGGAAGGAAGGAACAAAGGAACGAAGGACCGAAGGAAGGAAGGAAGGAAGGAACGAAGGAACGAAGGAACGAAGGAACGAAGACACGAAGGAACGAAGAAACGAAGGATCGAAATAACGAAAGAACGAAGGAACGAAGCAACGAAGGAACGAAGGAACGAAGGAACGAAGGAACGAAGAAACGAAGGAACGAAGGAAGGAATGAACGAAGGAACGAAGGAATGAAGGAAGGAAGGAAAGAAGAAACGAAGGAACGAAGGAACGAAGGAACGAAGGAACGAAGGAACGTAGGAACGAAGGAACGAAGGAACGAAGGAACGAAGGAACGAAGGAACGAAGGAAGGAAGGATCGAAGGAACGAAGGAACGAAGGAAAGAAGGGACGAAGGATCGAAAGAACGAAGGAAGGAAGGAACGAAGGAAGGAAGGAACGACGGAACGAAGGAAAGAAGGAACGACGGAACGAAGGAACGAAGGAACGAAGGAACGAAGGAACGAAGGAAGGAAGGAACGAAGGAACGAAGGAACGATGGAACGAAGGAACGAAGGAACGAAGCAACGAAGGAACGAAGGAACGAAGGAACGAAGGAACGAAGGAACGAAGGAACGAAGGAACGAAGGAACGAAGGAACGAAGGAACGAAGGAACGAAGGAGCGAAGGAACGAAGGAACGAAGGAACGAAGGAACGAAGGAACGAAGGAACGAAGGAACGAAGGAACGAAGGAACGAAGGAACGAAGGAACGTAGGAACGAAGGAACGAAGGAACGAAGGGACGAAGGAACGAAGGAACGAAGGAACGAAGGAACGAAGGAACGAAGAAACGAAGGAAGGAAGGAAAAAAGGAACGAAGGACCGAAGGAAGGAAGGAACGAAGGAAGGAAGGAATGAAGGAACGGAGGAACGAAGGAAGGAAGGAACGAAGGAACGAAGGAACGTAGGAACGAAGGAACGAAGGAACGAAGGAACGAAGGAACGAAGGAACGAAGGAAAGAAGGAACGAAGGAACGAAGGAACGAAGGAACGAAGGAACGAAGGAACGAAGGAACGAAGGAACGAAGGAACGAAGGAACGAAGGAACGAAGGAACGAAGGAACGAAGGAACGAAGGAACGAAGGATCGAAGGAACGAAGGAACGAAGCAACGAAGGAACGAAGGAACGAAGCAACGAGGGAACGAAGGAACGAAGGAACGAAGGAACGAAGCAACGAAGGAACGAAGGAACGAAGTAACGAAGTAACGAAGCAACTAAGGAACGAAGGAACGAAGGAACGAAGGAACGAAGGAACGAAGGAACGAAGGAACGAAGGAACGAAGGAACGAAGGAACGGAGGAACGAAGGGACGAAGGAACGAAGGAGGGAAGGAACGAAGGAACGAAGGAACGAAGGAACAAAGGAACGAACGAACGAAGGAACGATGGAACGAAGGAACGAAGGAACGAAGGAACCAAGCAACTAAGGAACGAAGGAACGAAGGAACGAAGGAACGAAGGAACGATGGAACGAAGCAACGAAGGAACGAAGGAACGAAGGAACGAAGGAACGAAGGAACGAAGGAATGATGGAACGAAGGAAGGAAGGAACGAAGGAACGAAGGAACGAACGAACGAACGAACGAAGGAACGAAGGAACGAAGGAAGGAAGGAACGATGGAAGGAAGGAACGAAGGAACGAAGGACCGAAGGAAGGGAGGAACGAAGGAAGGAAGGAACGAAGGAACGAAGGAACGAAGTAAGGAAGGAACGAAGGAAGGAAGGAACGAAGGAAGGAAGGAGCGAAAGAAGGAAGGAACGAAGGAACGAAGCAACGAAGGAACGAAGGAACGAAGGAACGAAGGAACGAAGAAACGAAGGAACGAAGGAACGAAGGAACGAAGGAACGAAGGAACGAAGGAACGAAGGAACGAAGCAACGAATGAACGAAGGAACGAAGGAACGAAGGAACGAAGGAATGAAGGAACGAAGGAACGAAGGAACGAAGGAACGAAGGAACGAAGGAACGAAGGAACGAAGGAAGGAAGGAAGGAAGGAACGAAAGAACGAAGGAACGAAGGCAGGAAGGAACGAAGGAAGGAAGGAACAAAGTAACGAAGGACCGAAGGAAGGAAGGAACGAAGGAAGGAAGGAACGAAGGAAGGAAGGAACGAAGGAACGAAGGAACGAAGGAACGAAGGAACGAAGGAACGAAGAAACGAAGGATCGAAAGAACGAAGGAACGAAGCAACGAAGGAACGAAGGAACGAAGGAACGAAGGAACGAAGGAACGAAGGAACGAAGGAACGAAGGACCGAAGTAACGAAGGAACGAAGGAATGAAGGAAGGAAGGAACGAAGAAACGAAGGAACGAAGGAACGAAGGAACGAAGGAACGAAGGAACGAAGGGACGAAGAAACGAAGGAACGAAGGAACGAAGGAACGAAGGAACGAAGGAACGAAGGAACGAAGGAACGAAGGAACGAAGGAACGAAGGAAGGAAGGAACGAAGGAACGAAGGAACGAAGGAAGGAAGGAACGAAGGAAGGAAGGAAGGAAGGAACGAAGGAATGAAGGAACGAAGGAACGAAGGAACGAAGGAAAGAAGGAACGAAGGATCGAAAGAACGAAGGAACGAAGCAACGAAGGAACGAAGGAACGAAGGAACGAAGGAACGAAGGAACAAAGGAACGAAGGAACAAAGGAACGAAGGAACAAAGGAACGAAGGAACGAAGGAACGAAGAAACGAAGGAACGAAGCAACGAAGGAACGAAGGAACGATGGAACGAAGGAACGAAGGAACGAAGGAACGAAGAAACGAAGGAAGGAAGGAACGAAGGAACGAAGGAAGGAAGGAACGAAGGAACGAAGGAACGAAAGAAGGAAGGAACGAAGGAACGAAGGAACGAAGGAACGAAGGAAGGATGGGACGAAGGAACGAAGGAACGAAGGAAGGAAGGAACGAAGGAAGGAAGGAACGACGGAACGAAGGAAAGAAGGAACGACGGAACGACGGAACGAAGGAACGAAGGAACGAAGGAACGAAGGAACGAAGGAACGAAGGAACGAAGGAAAGAAGGAACGAAGGATCGAAAGAACGAAGGAACGAAGCACCGAAGGAACGAAGGAACGAAGGAACAAAGGAACGAAGGAACGAAGGAACGAAGAAACGAAGGAACGAAGCAACGAAGGAACGAAGTAACGAAGGAACGATGGAACGAAGGAACGAAGGAACGAAGGATCGAAGGAACGAAGGAACGAAGGAACGAAGGAACGAAGGAACGAAGGAACGAAGGAACGAAGGAACGAACGAACGAACGAAGGAACGAAGGAACGAAGGAAGGAAGGAACGAAGGAAGGAAGGAACGAAGGAACGAAGTACCGAAGAAAGGAAGGAACGAAGGAAGGAAGGAACGAAGGAACGAAGGAACGAAGTAAGGAAGGAACGAAGGAAGGAAGGAACGAAGGAAGGAAGGAGCGAAGGAAGGAAGGAACGAAGCAACGAAGGAACGAAGGAACGAAGGAACGAAGGAACGAAGGAACGAAGGAACGAAGGAACGAAGGAACGAAGGAACGAAGGAACGAAGGAACGAAGGAACGAAGGAACGAAGGAACGAAGGAACGAAGGAACGAAGGAACGAAGGATCGAAGGAACGAAGGAACGAAGCAACGAATGAACGAAGGAACGAAGGAACGAAGGAATGATGGAACGAAGGAACGAAGGAACGAAGGAACGAAGGAACGAAGGAACGAAGGAACGAAGGAACGAAGGAAGGAAGGAACGAAGGAACGAAGGAAGGAAGGAACGAAGGAACGAAGGAACGAAGGAAGGAAGGAAGGAAGGAACAAAGGAACGAAGGACCGAAGGACCGAAGGAAGGAAGGAAGGAAGGAACGAAGGAACGAAGGAACGAAGGAACGAAGACACGAAGGAACGAAGAAACGAAGGATCGAAATAACGAAAGAACGAAGGAACGAAGCAACGAAGGAACGAAGGAACGAAGGAACGAAGAAACGTAGGAACGAAGGAAGGAATGAACGAAGGAACGAAGGAACGAAGGAATGAAGGAAGGAAGGAAAGAAGAAACGAAGGAACGAAGGAACGAAGGAACGAAGGAATGAAGGAACGTAGGAACGAAGGAACGAAGGAACGAAGGAACGAAGGAACGAAGGAACGAAGGAACGAAGGAAGGAAGGATCGAAGGAACGAAGGAACGAAGGAAAGAAGGGACGAAGGATCGAAAGAACGAAGGAAGGAAGGAACGAAGGAAGGAAGGAACGACGGAACGAAGGAAAGAAGGAACGACGGAACGAAGGAACGAAGGAACGAAGGAACGAAGGAACGAAGGAAGGAAGGAACGAAGGAACGAAGGAACGATGGAACGAAGGAACGAAGGAACGAAGCAACGAAGGAACGAAGGAACGAAGGAACGAAGGAACGAAGGAACGAAGGAACGAAGGAACGAAGGAACGAAGGAACGAAGGAACGAAGGAACGAAGGAGCGAAGGAACGAAGGAACGAAGGAACGAAGGAACGAAGGAACGAAGGAACGAAGGAACGAAGGAACGAAGGAACGAAGGAACGAAGGAACGAAGGAACGAAGGAACGAAGGGACGAAGGAACGAAGGAACGAAGGAACGAAGGAACGAAGGAACGAAGAAACGAAGGAAGGAAGGAAAAAAGGAACGAAGGACCGAAGGAAGGAAGGAACGAAGGAAGGAAGGAATGAAGGAACGGAGGAACGAAGGAAGGAAGGAACGAAGGAACGAAGGAACGTAGGAACGAAGGAACGAAGGAACGAAGGAACGAAGGAACGAAGGAACGAAGGAAAGAAGGAACGAAGGAACGAAGGAACGAAGGAACGAAGGAACGAAGGAACGAAGGAACGAAGGAACGAAGGAACGAAGGAACGAAGGAACGAAGGAACGAAGGAACGAAGGAACGAAGGATCGAAGGAACGAAGGAACGAAGCAACGAAGGAACGAAGGAACGAAGCAACGAAGGAACGAGGGAACGAAGGAACGAAGGAACGAAGGAACGAAGCAACGAAGGAACGAAGGAACGAAGTAACGAAGCAACTAAGGAACGAAGGAACGAAGGAACGAAGGAACGAAGGAACGAAGGAACGAAGGAACGAAGGAACGAAGGAACGAAGGAACGAAGGAACGGAGGAACGAAGGGACGAAGGGACGAAGGAGGGAAGGAACGAAGGAACGAAGGAACGAAGGAACAAAGGAACGAACGAACGAAGGAACGATGGAACGAAGGGACGAAGGAACGAAGGAACCAAGCAACTAAGGAACGAAGGAACGATGGAACGAAGGAACGAAGGAACGATGGAACGAAGCAACGAAGGAACGAAGGAACGAAGGAACGAAGGAACGAAGGAACTAAGGAATGATGGAACGAAGGAAGGAAGGAACGAAGGAACGAAGGAACGAACGAACGAACGAACGAAGGAACGAAGGAACGAAGGAAGGAAGGAACGATGGAAGGAAGGAACGAAGGAACGAAGGACCGAAGGAAGGAAGGAACGAAGGAAGGAAGGAACGAAGGAACGAAGGAACGAAGTAAGGAAGGAACGAAGGAAGGAAGGAACGAAGGAAGGAAGGAGCGAAGGAAGGAAGGAACGAAGGAACGAAGCAACGAAGGAACGAAGGAACGAAGGAACGAAGAAACGAAGGAACGAAGGAACGAAGGAACGAAGGAACGAAGGAACGAAGGAACGAAGCAACGAATGAACGAAGGAACGAAGGAACGAAGGAACGAAGGAATGAAGGAACGAAGGAACGAAGGAACGAAGGAACGAAGGAACGAAGGAACGAAGGAACGAAGGAAGGAAGGAAGGAAGGAACGAAAGAACGAAGGAACGAAGGCAGGAAGGAACGAAGGAAGGAAGGAACAAAGTAACGAAGGACCGAAGGAAGGAAGGAACGAAGGAAGGAAGGAACGAAGGAAGGAAGGAACGAAGGAACGAAGGAACGAAGGAACGAAGGAACGAAGGAACGAAGAAACGAAGGATCGAAAGAACGAAGGAACGAAGCAACGAAGGAACGAAGGAACGAAGGAACGAAGGAACGAAGGAACGAAGGAACGAAGGAACGAAGGAACGAAGTAACGAAGGAACGAAGGAATGAAGGAAGGAAGGAACGAAGAAACGAAGGAACGAAGGAACGAAGGAACGAAGGAACGAAGGAACGAAGGGACGAAGAAACGAAGGAACGAAGGAACGAAGGAACGAAGGAACGAAGGAACGAAGGAACGAAGGAACGAAGGAACGAAGGAACGAAGGAAGGAAGGAACGAAGGAACGAAGGAACGAAGGAAGGAAGGAACGAAGGAAGGAAGGAAGGAAGGAACGAAGGAATGAAGGAACGAAGGAACGAAGGAACGAAGGAAAGAAGGAACGAAGGATCGAAAGAACGAAGGAACGAAGCAACGAAGGAACGAAGGAACGAAGGAACGAAGGAACGAAGGAACAAAGGAACGAAGGAACAAAGGAACGAAGGAACAAAGGAACGAAGGAACGAAGGAACGAAGAAACGAAGGAACGAAGCAACGAAGGAACGAAGGAACGAAGGAACGAAGGAACGAAGAAACGAAGGAACGAAGCAACGAAGGAACGAAGTAACGAAGGAAGGAAGGAACGAAGGAACGAAGGAAGGAAGGAACGAAGGAACGAAGGAACGAAGGAACGAAAGAAGGAAGGAACGAAGGAACGAAGGAACGAAGGAACGAAGGGACGAAGAAACGAAGGAACGAAGGAACGAAGGAACGAAGGAACGAAGGAACGAAGGAACGAAGGAACGAAGGAACGAAGGAACGAAGGAAGGAAGGAACGAAGGAACGAAGGAACGAAGGAAGGAAGGAACGAAGGAAGGAAGGAAGGAAGGAACGAAGGAATGAAGGAACGAAGGAACGAAGGAACGAAGGAAAGAAGGAACGAAGGATCGAAAGAACGAAGGAACGAAGCAACGAAGGAACGAAGGAACGAAGGAACGAAGGAACGAAGGAACAAAGGAACGAAGGAACAAAGGAACGAAGGAACAAAGGAACGAAGGAACGAAGGAACGAAGAAACGAAGGAACGAAGCAACGAAGGAACGAAGGAACGAAGGAACGAAGGAACGAAGAAACGAAGGAACGAAGCAACGAAGGAACGAAGTAACGAAGGAAGGAAGGAACGAAGGAACGAAGGAAGGAAGGAACGAAGGAACGAAGGAACGAAGGAACGAAAGAAGGAAGGAACGAAGGAACGAAGGAACGAAGGAACGAAGGAACGAAGGAAGGATGGGACGAAGGAACGAAGGAACGAAGAAAGGAAGGAACGAAGGAAGGAAGGAACGACGGAACGAAGGAAAGAAGGAACGACGGAACGACGAAACGATGGAACGAAGGAACGAAGGAACGAAGGAACGAAGGAACGAAGGAACGAAGGAAAGAAGGAACGAAGGATCGAAAGAACGAAGGAACGAAGCACCGAAGGAACGAAGGAACGAAGGAACAAAGGAACGAAGGAACGAAGGAACGAAGAAACGAAGGAACGAAGCAACGAAGGAACGAAGTAACGAAGGAACGATGGAACGAAGGAACGAAGGAACGAAGGATCGAAGGAACGAAGGAACGAAGGAACGAAGGAACGAAGGAACGAAGGAACGAAGTAACGAAGGAACGAACGAACGAACGAAGGAACGAAGGAACGAAGGAAGGAAGGAACGAAGGAAGGAAGGAACGAAGGAACGAAGTACCGAAGAAAGGAAGGAACGAAGGAAGGAAGGAACGAAGGAACGAAGGAACGAAGTAAGGAAGGAACGAAGGAAGGAAGGAAGGAAGGAACGAAGGAAGGAAGGAACGAAGCAACGAAGGAACGAAGGAACGAAGGAACGAAGGAACGAAGGAACGAAGGAACGAAGGAACGAAGGAACGAAGGAACGAAGGAACGAAGGAACGAAGGAACGAAGGAACGAAGGAACGAAGGAACGAAGGAACGAAGGATCGAAGGAACGAAGGAACGAAGCAACGAATGAACGAAGGAACGAAGGAACGAAGGAGTGAAGGAACGAAGGAACGAAGGAACGAAGGAACGAAGGAACGAAGGAACGAAGGAACGAAGGAACGAAGGAAGGAAGGAACGAAGGAACGAAGGAAGGAAGGAACGAAGGAACGAAGGAACGAAGGAAGGAAGGAAGGAAGGAACAAAGGAACGAATGACCGAAGGAAGGAAGGAAGGAAGGAACGAAGGAAGGAAGGAACGAAGGAAGGAAGGAACGAAGGAACGAAGGAACGAAGACACGAAGGAACGAAGAAACGAAGGATCTAAATAACGAAAGAACGAAGGAACGAAGCAACGAAGGAACGAAGGAACGAAGGAACGAAGGAACGAAGAAACGAAGGAACGAAGGAAGGAATGAACGAAGGAACGAAGGAATGAAGGAAGGAAGGAAAGAAGAAACGAAGGAACGAAGGAACGAAGGAACGAAGGAACGAAGGAACGTAGGAACGAAGGAACGAAGGAACGAAGGAACGAAGGAACGAAGGAACGAAGGAACGAAGGAACGAAGGAACGAAGGAACGAGGGAACGAAGGAACGAAGGAACGACGGAACGAAGGAACGAAGGAACGAAGGATCGAAAGAACGAAGGAACGAAGCAACGAAGCAACGAAGGAACGAAGGAACGAAGGCACGAAGGAACGAAGGAACGAAGCAACGAAGGATCGAAGCAACGAAGCAACGAAGGAACGAAGGAACGAAGGAACGAAGGAACGAAGGAACGAAGGAACGCAGGAACGAAGGAACGAAGGAACGAAGGAACGAAGGAACGAAGAAACGAAGGAACGAAGGAACGAAGGAACGAAGGAACGAAGGAACGAAGGAACGAAGGAACGAAGGAACGAAGGAACGAAGGAATGAAGGAACGAAGGAACGAAGGAACGAAGGAACGAAGGAACGAAGGAACGAAGGAACGAAGGAACGAAGGAACGAAGGAACGAAGGAACGAAGGAAGGAAGGAACGAAAGAACGAAGGAACGAAGGCAGGAAGGAACGAAGGAAGGAAGGAACAAAGTAACGAAGGACCGAGGGAAGGAAGGAACGAAGGAAGGAAGGAACGAAGGAACGAAGGAACGAAGGAACGAAGGAACGAAGGAACGAAGGAACGAAGAAACGAAGGATCGAAAGAACGAAGGAACGAAGCAACGAAGGAACGAAGGAACGAAGGAACGAAGGAACGAAGGAACGAAGGAACGAAGTAACGAAGGAACGAAGGAATGAAGGAAGGAAGGAACGAAGAAACGAAGGAACGAAGGAACGAAGGAACGAAGGAACGAAGGAACGTAGGAACGAAGGGACGAAGAAGCGAAGGAACGAAGGAACGAAGGAACGAAGGAACGAAGGCACGAAGGAACGAAGGAACGAAGGAACTAAGGAACGAAGGAACGAAGGAACGAAGGAACGAAGGAACGAAGGAACGAAGGAAGGAAGGAACGAAGGAACGAAGGAACGAAGGAAGGAAGGAACGAAGGAAGGAATGAAGGAAGGAACGAAGGAATGAAGTAACGAAGGAACGAAGGAACGAAGGAACGAAGGAAAGAAGGAACGAAGGATCGAAAGAACGAAGGAACGAAGCAACGAAGGAACGAAGGAACGAAGGAACGAAGGAACGAAGGAACAAAGGAACGAAGGAACGAAGGAACGAAGAAACGAAGGAACGAAGGAACGAAGCAACGAAGGAACGAAGTAACGAAGGAACGATGGAACGAAGGAACGAAGGAACGAAGGAACGAAGAAACGAAGGAACGAAGGAACGAAGTAACGAAGGAACGATGGAACGAAGGAACGAAGGAACGAAGGATCGAAGGAACGAAGGAACGAAGGAACGAAGGAACGAAGGAACGAAGGAACGAAGGAACGAAGGTACGAAGGAACGTAGGAACGAAGGAACGGAGGAACGAAGCAACGAAGGAACGAAGGAACGAAGCAACGAAGGAACGAAGGAACGAAGGAACGAAGGAACGAAGGAACGAAGGAACGAAGGAACGAAGGAACGAAGGAACGAAGGAACGAAGGAACGAAGGAACGAAGGAGCGAAGGAACGAAGGAAGGAAGGAACGAAGGAACGAAGGAACGAAGGAAGGAAGGGACGAAGGAACGAAGGAAGGAAGGATCGTAGGAACGAAGGAACGAAGGAAAGAAGGGACGAAGGATCGAAAGAACGAAGGAAGGAAGGAACGAAGGAAGGAAGGAACGACGGAACGAAGGAAAGAAGGAACGACGGAACGAAGGAACGAAGGAACGAAGGAACGAAGGAACGAAGGAAGGAAGGAACGAAGGAACGAAGGAACGATGGAACGAAGGAACGAAGGAACGAAGGAACGAAGCAACGAAGGAACGAAGGAACGAAGGAACGAAGGAACGAAGGAACGAAGGAACGAAGGAACGAAGGAACGAAGGAACGAAGGAACGAAGGAGCGAAGGAACGAAGGAACGAAGGAACGAAGGAACGAAGGAACGAAGGAACGAAGGAACGAAGGAACGAAGGAAGGAAGGAACGAAGGAACGAAGGAACGAAGGAAGGAAGGAACGAAGGAAGGAATGAAGGAAGGAACGAAGGAATGAAGTAACGAAGGAACGAAGGAACGAAGGAACGAAGGAAAGAAGGAACGAAGGATCGAAAGAACGAAGGAACGAAGCAACGAAGGAACGAAGGAACGAAGGAACGAAGGAACGAAGGAACAAAGGAACGAAGGAACGAAGGAACGAAGAAACGAAGGAACGAAGGAACGAAGCAACGAAGGAACGAAGTAACGAAGGAACGATGGAACGAAGGAACGAAGGAACGAAGGAACGAAGAAACGAAGGAACGAAGGAAAGAAGGAACGAAGGAACGAAGGAACGAAGGAACGAAGGAACGAAGGAACGAAGGAACGAAGGAACGAAGGAACGAAGGAACGAAGGAACGAAGGAACGAAGGAACGAAGGAACGAAGGAACGAAGGAACGAAGGATCGAAGGAACGAAGGAACGAAGCAACGAAGGAACGAAGGAACGAAGCAACGAAGGAACGAGGGAACGAAGGAACGAAGGAACGAAGGAACGAAGCAACGAAGGAACGAAGGAACGAAGTAACGAAGCAACTAAGGAACGAAGGAACGAAGGAACGAAGGAACGAAGGAACGAAGGAACGAAGGAACGAAGGAACGAAGGAACGAAGGAACGAAGGGACGAAGGAACGAAGGAGGGAAGGAACGAAGGAACGAAGGAACGAAGGAACGAAGGAACAAAGGAACGAACGAACGAAGGAACGATGGAACGAAGGAACGAAGGAACGAAGGAACCAAGCAACTAAGGAACGAAGGAACGAAGGAACGAAGGAACGAAGGAACGATGGAACGAAGCAACGAAGGAACGAAGGAACGAAGGAACGAAGGAACGAAGGAACGAAGGAATGATGGAACGAAGGAAGGAAGGAACGAAGGAACGAAGGAACGAACGAACGAACGAACGAAGGAACGAAGGAACGAAGGAAGGAAGGAACGATGGAAGGAAGGAACGAAGGAACGAAGGACCGAAGGAAGGAAGGAACGAAGGAAGGAAGGGACGAAGGAACGAAGGAACGAAGTAAGGAAGGAACGAAGGAAGGAAGGAACGAAGGAAGGAAGGAGCGAAGGAAGGAAGGAACGAAGGAACGAAGCAACGAAGGAACGAAGGAACGAAGGAACGAAGGAACGAAGAAACGAAGGAACGAAGGAACGAAGGAACGAAGGAACGAAGGAACGAAGGAACGAAGGAACGAAGCAACGAATGAACGAAGGAACGAAGGAACGAAGGAACGAAGGAATGAAGGAACGAAGGAACGAAGGAACGAAGGAACGAAGGAACGAAGGAACGAAGGAAGGAAGGAAGGAAGGAACGAAAGAACGAAGGAACGAAGGCAGGAAGGAACGAAGGAAGGAAGGAACAAAGTAACGAAGGACCGAAGGAAGGAAGGAACGAAGGAAGGAAGGAACGAAGGAAGGAAGGAACGAAGGAACGAAGGAACGAAGGAACGAAGGAACGAAGGAACGAAGAAACGAAGGATCGAAAGAACGAAGGAACGAAGCAACGAAGGAACGAAGGAACGAAGGAACGAAGGAACGAAGGAACGAAGGAACGAAGGAACGAAGTAACGAAGGAACGAAGGAATGAATGAAGGAAGGAACGAAGAAACGAAGGAACGAAGGAACGAAGGAACGAAGGAACGAAGGAACGAAGGGACGAAGAAACGAAGGAACGAAGGAACGAAGGAACGAAGGAACGAAGGAACGAAGGAACGAAGGAACGAAGGAACGAAGGAACGAAGGAACGAAGGAACGAAGGAACGAAGGAACGAAGGAACGAAGGAAGGAAGGAACGAAGGAAGGAAGGAAGGAAGGAACGAAGGAATGAAGGAACGAAGGAACGAAGGAACGAAGGAAAGAAGGAACGAAGGATCGAAAGAACGAAGGAACGAAGCAACGAAGGAACGAAGGAACGAAGGAACGAAGGAACGAAGGAACAAAGGAACGAAGGAACGAAGGAACGAAGGAACAAAGGAACGAAGGAACGAAGGAACGAAGAAACGAAGGAACGAAGCAACGAAGGAACGAAGTAACGAAGGAACGATGGAACGAAGGAACGAAGGAACGAAGGAACGAAGAAACGAAGGAACGAAGCAACGAAGGAACGAAGTAACGAAGGAACGAAGGAACGAAGGAAGGAAGGAACGAAGAAACGAAGGAAGGAAGGAACGAAGGAACGAAGGAACGAAGGAACGAAAGAAGGAAGGAACGAAGGAACGAAGGAACGAAGGAACGAAGGAAGGATGGGACGAAGGAACGAAGGAACGAAGGAAGGAAGGAACGAAGGAAGGAAGGAACGACGGAACGAAGGAAAGAAGGAACGACGGAACGACGGAACGAAGGAACGAAGGAACGAAGGAACGAAGGAACGAAGGAACGAAGGAACGAAGGAAAGAAGGAACGAAGGATCGAAAGAACGAAGGAACGAAGCACCGAAGGAACGAAGGAACGAAGGAACAAAGGAACGAAGGAACGAAGGAACGAAGAAACGAAGGAACGAAGCAACGAAGGAACGAAGGAACGATGGAACGAAGGAACGAAGGAACGAAGGATCGAAGGAACGAAGGAACGAAGGAACGAAGGAACGAAGGAACGAAGGAACGAAGGAACGAACGAACGAACGAAGGAACGAAGGAACGAAGGAAGGAAGGAACGAAGGAAGGAAGGAACGAAGGAACGAAGTACCGAAGAAAGGAAGGAACGAAGGAAGGAAGGAACGAAGGAACGAAGGAACGAAGTAAGGAAGGAACGAAGGAAGGAAGGAACGAAGGAAGGAAGGAACGAAGGAAGGAAGGAACGAAGCAACGAAGGAACGAAGGAACGAAGGAACGAAGGAACGAAGGAACGAAGGAACGAAGGAACGAAGGAACGAAGGAACGAAGGAACGAAGGAACGAAGGAACGAAGGAACGAACGAACGAAGGAACGAAGGAACGAAGGAACGAAGGATCGAAGGAATGAAGGAACGAAGCAACGAATGAACGAAGGAACGAAGGAACGAAGGAATGAAGGAACGAAGGAACGAAGGAACGAAGGAACGAAGGAACGAAGGAACGAAGGAACGAAGGAACGAAGGAACGAAGGAACGAAGGAACGAAGGAAGGAAGGAACGAAGGAACGAAGGAAGGAAGGAACGAAGGAACGAAGGAACGAAGGAAGGAAGGAAGGAAGGAACAAAGGAACGAAGGACCGAAGGAAGGAAGGAAGGAAGGAACGAAGGAACGAAGGAACGAAGGAACGAAGACACGAAGGAACGAAGAAACGAAGGATCGAAATAACGAAAGAACGAAGGAACGAAGCAACGAAGGAACGAAGGAACGAAGGAACGAAGGAACGAAGAAACGAAGGAACGAAGGAAGGAATGAACGAAGGAACGAAGGAATGAAGGAAGGAAGGAAAGAAGAAACGAAGGAACGAAGGAACGAAGGAAGGAAGGAACGAAGGAACGAAGGAACGATGGAACGAAGGAACGAAGGAACGAAGGAACGAAGCAACGAAGGAACGAAGGAACGAAGGAACGAAGGAACGAAGGAACGAAGGAACGAAGGAACGAAGGAACGAAGGAACGAAGGAACGAAGGAACGAAGGAGCGAAGGAACGAAGGAACGAAGGAACGAAGGAACGAAGGAACGAAGGAACGAAGGAACGAAGGAACGAAGGAACGAAGGAACGTAGGAACGAAGGAACGAAGGAACGAAGGGACGAAGGAACGAAGGAACGAAGGAACGAAGGAACGAAGGAACGAAGAAACGAAGGAAGGAAGGAAAAAAGGAACGAAGGACCGAAGGAAGGAAGGAACGAAGGAAGGAAGGAATGAAGGAACGGAGGAACGAAGGAAGGAAGGAACGAAGGAACGAAGGAACGTAGGAACGAAGGAACGAAGGAACGAAGGAACGAAGGAACGAAGGAACGAAGGAACGAAGGAACGAAGGAACGAAGGATCGAAGGAACGAAGGAACGAAGCAACGAAGGAACGAAGGAACGAAGCAACGAAGGAACGAGGGAACGAAGGAACGAAGGAACGAAGGAACGAAGCAACGAAGGAACGAAGCAACGAAGGAACGAAGGAACGAAGCAACGAAGGAACGAGGGAACGAAGGAACGAAGGAACGAAGGAACGAAGGAACGAAGGAACGAAGGAACGAAGGAACGAAGGAACGAAGGAACGAAGGAACGAAGGAACGAAGGAACGAAGGAACGAAGGAACGAAGGAACGAAGGAACGAAGGAACGAAGGATCGAAGGAACGAAGGAACGAAGCAACGAAGGAACGAAGGAACGAAGCAACGAAGGAACGAGGGAACGAAGGAACGAAGGAACGAAGGAACGAAGCAACGAAGGAACGAAGGAACGAAGTAACGAAGCAACTAAGGAACGAAGGAACGAAGGAACGAAGGAACGAAGGAACGAAGGAACGAAGGAACGAAGGAACGAAGGAACGAAGGAACGGAGGAACGAAGGGACGAAGGAACGAAGGAGGGAAGGAACGAAGGAACGAAGGAACGAAGGAACGAAGGAACAAAGGAACGAACGAACGAAGGAACGATGGAACGAAGGAACGAAGGAACGAAGGAACCAAGCAACTAAGGAACGAAGGAACGAAGGAACGAAGGAACGAAGGAACGATGGAACGAAGCAACGAAGGAACGAAGGAACGAAGGAACGAAGGAACGAAGGAACGAAGGAATGATGGAACGAAGGAAGGAAGGAACGAAGGAACGAAGGAACGAACGAACGAACGAACGAAGGAACGAAGGAACGAAGGAACGATGGAAGGAAGGAACGAAGGAACGAAGGACCGAAGGAAGGAAGGAACGAAGGAAGGAAGGAACGAAGGAACGAAGGAACGAAGTAAGGAAGGAACGAAGGAAGGAAGGAACGAAGGAAGGAAGGAGCGAAGGAAGGAAGGAACGAAGGAACGAAGCAACGAAGGAACGAAGGAACGAAGGAACGAAGGAACGAAGAAACGAAGGAACGAAGGAACGAAGGAACGAAGGAACGAAGGAACGAAGGAACGAAGGAACGAAGCAACGAATGAACGAAGGAACGAAGGAACGAAGGAACGAAGGAATGAAGGAACGAAGGAACGAAGGAACGAAGGAACGAAGGAACGAAGGAACGAAGGAACGAAGGAAGGAAGGAAGGAAGGAACGAAAGAACGAAGGAACGAAGGCAGGAAGGAACGAAGGAAGGAAGGAACAAAGTAACGAAGGACCGAAGGAAGGAAGGAACGAAGGAAGGAAGGAACGAAGGAAGGAAGGAACGAAGGAACGAAGGAACGAAGGAACGAAGGAACGAAGGAACGAAGAAACGAAGGATCGAAAGAACGAAGGAACGAAGCAACGAAGGAACGAAGGAACGAAGGAACGAAGGAACGAAGGAACGAAGGAACGAAGGAACGAAGTAACGAAGGAACGAAGGAATGAATGAAGGAAGGAACGAAGAAACGAAGGAACGAAGGAACGAAGGAACGAAGGAACGAAGGAACGAAGGGACGAAGAAACGAAGGAACGAAGGAACGAAGGAACGAAGGAACGAAGGAACGAAGGAACGAAGGAACGAAGGAACGAAGGAACGAAGGAACGAAGGAACGAAGGAACGAAGGAAGGAAGGAACGAAGGAAGGAAGGAACGAAGGAAGGAAGGAAGGAAGGAACGAAGGAATGAAGGAACGAAGGAACGAAGGAACGAAGGAAAGAAGGAACGAAGGATCGAAAGAACGAAGGAACGAAGCAACGAAGGAACGAAGGAACGAAGGAACGAAGGAACGAAGGAACAAAGGAACGAAGGAACGAAGGAACGAAGGAACAAAGGAACGAAGGAACGAAGGAACGAAGAAACGAAGGAACGAAGCAACGAAGGAACGAAGTAACGAAGGAACGATGGAACGAAGGAACGAAGGAACGAAGGAACGAAGAAACGAAGGAACGAAGCAACGAAGGAACGAAGTAACGAAGGAACGAAGGAACGAAGGAAGGAAGGAACGAAGAAACGAAGGAAGGAAGGAACGAAGGAACGAAGGAACGAAGGAACGAAAGAAGGAAGGAACGAAGGAACGAAGGAACGAAGGAACGAAGGAAGGATGGGACGAAGGAACGAAGGAACGAAGGAAGGAAGGAACGAAGGAAGGAAGGAACGACGGAACGAAGGAAAGAAGGAACGACGGAACGACGGAACGAAGGAACGAAGGAACGAAGGAACGAAGGAACGAAGGAACGAAGGAACGAAGGAAAGAAGGAACGAAGGATCGAAAGAACGAAGGAACGAAGCACCGAAGGAACGAAGGAACGAAGGAACAAAGGAACGAAGGAACGAAGGAACGAAGAAACGAAGGAACGAAGCAACGAAGGAACGAAGTAACGAAGGAACGATGGAACGAAGGAACGAAGGAACGAAGGATCGAAGGAACGAAGGAACGAAGGAACGAAGGAACGAAGGAACGAAGGAACGAAGGAACGAAGGAACGAACGAACGAACGAAGGAACGAAGGAACGAAGGAAGGAAGGAACGAAGGAAGGAAGGAACGAAGGAACGAAGTACCGAAGAAAGGAAGGAACGAAGGAAGGAAGGAACGAAGGAACGAAGGAACGAAGTAAGGAAGGAACGAAGGAAGGAAGGAACGAAGGAAGGAAGGAACGAAGCAACGAAGGAACGAAGGAACGAAGGAACGAAGGAACGAAGGAACGAAGGAACGAAGGAACGAAGGAACGAAGGAACGAAGGAACGAAGGAACGAAGGAACGAAGGAACGAAGGAACGAAGGAACGAAGGAACGAAGGAACGAAGGAACGAAGGAACGAAGGAACGAAGGAACGAAGGAACGAAGGATCGAAGGAACGAAGGAACGAAGGAACGAAGCAACGAATGAACGAAGGAACGAAGGAACGAAGGAATGAAGGAACGAAGGAACGAAGGAACGAAGGAACGAAGGAACGAAGGAACGAAGGAACGAAGGAACGAAGGAACGAAGGAACGAAGGAAGGAAGGAACGAAGGAACGAAGGAAGGAAGGAACGAAGGAACGAAGGAACGAAGGAAGGAAGGAAGGAAGGAACAAAGGAACGAAGGACCGAAGGAAGGAAGGAAGGAAGGAACGAAGGAACGAAGGAACGAAGGAACGAAGACACGAAGGAACGAAGAAACGAAGGATCGAAATAACGAAAGAACGAAGGAACGAAGCAACGAAGGAACGAAGGAACGAAGGAACGAAGGAACGAAGAAACGAAGGAACGAAGGAAGGAATGAACGAAGGAACGAAGGAATGAAGGAAGGAAGGAAAGAAGAAACGAAGGAACGAAGGAACGAAGGAACGAAGGAACGAAGGAACGAAGGAACGAAGGAACGTAGGAACGAAGGAACGAAGGAACGAAGGAACGAAGGAACGAAGGAACGAAGGAACGAAGGAACGAAGGAACGAGGGAACGAAGGAACGAAGGAACGACGGAACGAAGGAACGAAAGAACGAAGGAACGAAGGATCGAAAGAACGAAGGAACGAAGCAACGAAGCAACTAAGGAACGAAGGAACGAAGGCACGAAGGAACGAAGGAACGAAGCAACGAAGGATCGAAGCAACGAAGGAACGAAGGAACGAAGGAACGAAGGAACGAAGGAACGAAGGAACGCAGGAACGAAGGAACGAAGGAACGAAGGAACGAAGGAACGAAGGAACGAAGAAACGAAGGAACGAAGAAACGAAGGATCGAAAGAACGAAGGAACGAAGCAACGAAGGAACGAAGGAACGAAGGAACGAAGGAACGAAGGAACGAAGGAACGAAGTAACGAAGGAACGAAGGAATGAAGGAAGGAAGGAACGAAGAAACGAAGGAACGAAGGAACGAAGGAACGAAGGAACGAAGGAACGAAGGAACGTAGGAACGAAGGGACGAAGAAGCGAAGGAACGAAGGAACGAAGGAACGAAGGAACGAAGGCACGAAGGAACGAAGGAACGAAGGAACGAAGGAACGAAGGAACGAAGGAACGAAGGAAGGAAGGAACGAAGGAACGAAGGAACGAAGGAAGGAAGGAACGAAGGAAGGAATGAAGGAAGGAACGAAGGAATGAAGTAACGAAGGAACGAAGGAACGAAGGAACGAAGGAAAGAAGGAACGAAGGATCGAAAGAACGAAGGAACGAAGCAACGAAGGAACGAAGGAACGAAGGAACGAAGGAACAAAGGAACGAAGGAACGAAGGAACGAAGAAACGAAGGAACGAAGCAACGAAGGAACGAAGTAACGAAGGAACGATGGAACGAAGGAACGAAGGAACGAAGGAACGAAGAAACGAAGGAACGAAGGAACGAAGTAACGAAGGAACGATGGAACGAAGGAACGAAGGAACGAAGGATCGAAGGAACGAAGGAACGAAGGAACGAAGGAACGAAGGAACGAAGGAACGAAGGAACGAAGGTACGAAGGAACGTAGGAACGAAGGAACGGAGGAACGAAGCAACGAAGGAACGAAGGAACGAAGGAACGAAGCAACGAAGGAACGAAGGAACGAAGGAACGAAGGAACGAAGGAACGAAGGAACGAAGGAACGAAGGAACGAAGGAACGAAGGAACGAAGGAACGAAGGAACGAAGGAACGAAGGAACGAAGGAGCGAAGGAGCGAAGGAACGAAGGAAGGAAGGAACGAAGGAACGAAGGAACGAAGGAAGGAAGGGACGAAGGAACGAAGGAAGGAAGGAACGAAGGAAGGAAGGATCGAAGGAACGAAGGAACGAAGGAAAGAAGGGACGAAGGATCGAAAGAACGAAGGAAGGAAGGAACGAAGGAAGGAAGGAACGACGGAACGAAGGAAAGAAGGAACGACGGAACGAAGGAACGAAGGAACGAAGGAACGAAGGAAGGAAGGAACGAAGGAACGAAGGAACGATGGAACGAAGGAACGAAGGAACGAAGGAACGAAGCAACGAAGGAACGAAGGAACGAAGGAACGAAGGAACGAAGGAACGAAGGAACGAAGGAACGAAGGAACGAAGGAACGAAGGAACGAAGGAGCGAAGGAACGAAGGAACGAAGGACCGAAGGAACGAAGGAACGAAGGAACGAAGGAACGAAGGAACGAAGGAACGAAGGAACGAAGGAACGTAGGAACGAAGGAACGAAGGAACGAAGGGACGAAGGAACGAAGGAACGAAGGAACGAAGGAACGAAGGAACGAAGAAACGAAGGAAGGAAGGAAAAAAGGAACGAAGGACCGAAGGAAGGAAGGAACGAAGGAACGAAGGAACAAAGGAACGAACGAACGAAGGAACGATGGAACGAAGGAACGAAGGAACGAAGGAACCAAGCAACTAAGGAACGAAGGAACGAAGGAACGAAGGAACGAAGGAACGATGGAACGAAGCAACGAAGGAACGAAGGAACGAAGGAACGAAGGAACGAAGGAACGAAGGAATGATGGAACGAAGGAAGGAAGGAACGAAGGAACGAAGGAACGAACGAACGAACGAACGAAGGAACGAAGGAACGAAGGAAGGAAGGAACGATGGAAGGAAGGAACGAAGGAACGAAGGACCGAAGGAAGGAAGGAACGAAGGAAGGAAGGAACGAAGGAACGAAGGAACGAAGTAAGGAAGGAACGAAGGAAGGAAGGAACGAAGGAAGGAAGGAGCGAAGGAAGGAAGGAACGAAGGAACGAAGCAACGAAGGAACGAAGGAACGAAGGAACGAAGGAACGAAGAAACGAAGGAACGAAGGAACGAAGGAACGAAGGAACGAAGGAACGAAGGAACGAAGGAACGAAGGAACGAAGCAACGAATGAACGAAGGAACGAAGGAACGAAGGAACGAAGGAATGAAGGAACGAAGGAACGAAGGAACGAAGGAACGAATGAACGAAGGAACGAAGGAACGAAGGAAGGAAGGAAGGAAGGAACGAAAGAACGAAGGAACGAAGGAACGAAGGAACGAAGGAACGAAGGAACGAAGGAACGAAGGAACGAAGGAACGAAGGAACGAAGGAACGAAGGAACGAAGGAACGAAGGAACGAAGGAGCGAAGGAGCGAAGGAACGAAGGAAGGAAGGAACGAAGGAACGAAGGAACGAAGGAAGGAAGGGACGAAGGAACGAAGGAAGGAAGGAACGAAGGAAGGAAGGATCGAAGGAACGAAGGAACGAAGGAAAGAAGGGACGAAGGATCGAAAGAACGAAGGAAGGAAGGAACGAAGGAAGGAAGGAACGACGGAACGAAGGAAAGAAGGAACGACGGAACGAAGGAACGAAGGAACGAAGGAACGAAGGAAGGAAGGAACGAAGGAACGAAGGAAAGATGGAACGAAGGAACGAAGGAACGAAGGAACGAAGCAACGAAGGAACGAAGGAACGAAGGAACGAAGGAACGAAGGAACGAAGGAACGAAGGAACGAAGGAACGAAGGAACGAAGGAACGAAGGAGCGAAGGAACGAAGGAACGAAGGACCGAAGGAACGAAGGAACGAAGGAACGAAGGAACGAAGGAACGAAGGAACGAAGGAACGAAGGAACGTAGGAACGAAGGAACGAAGGAACGAAGGGACGAAGGAACGAAGGAACGAAGGAACGAAGGAACGAAGGAACGAAGAAACGAAGGAAGGAAGGAAAAAAGGAACGAAGGACCGAAGGAAGGAAGGAACGAAGGAACGAAGGAACAAAGGAACGAACGAACGAAGGAACGATGGAACGAAGGAACGAAGGAACGAAGGAACCAAGCAACTAAGGAACGAAGGAACGAAGGAACGAAGGAACGAAGGAACGATGGAACGAAGCAACGAAGGAACGAAGGAACGAAGGAACGAAGGAACGAAGGAACGAAGGAATGATGGAACGAAGGAAGGAAGGAACGAAGGAACGAAGGAACGAACGAACGAACGAACGAAGGAACGAAGGAACGAAGGAAGGAAGGAACGATGGAAGGAAGGAACGAAGGAACGAAGGACCGAAGGAAGGAAGGAACGAAGGAAGGAAGGAACGAAGGAACGAAGGAACGAAGTAAGGAAGGAACGAAGGAAGGAAGGAACGAAGGAAGGAAGGAGCGAAGGAAGGAAGGAACGAAGGAACGAAGCAACGAAGGAACGAAGGAACGAAGGAACGAAGGAACGAAGAAACGAAGGAACGAAGGAACGAAGGAACGAAGGAACGAAGGAACGAAGGAACGAAGGAACGAAGGAACGAAGCAACGAATGAACGAAGGAACGAAGGAACGAAGGAACGAAGGAATGAAGGAACGAAGGAACGAAGGAACGAAGGAACGAATGAACGAAGGAACGAAGGAACGAAGGAAGGAAGGAAGGAAGGAACGAAAGAACGAAGGAACGAAGGCAGGAAGGAACGAAGGAAGGAAGGAACAAAGTAACGAAGGACCGAAGGAAGGAAGGAACGAAGGAAGGAAGGAACGAAGGAAGGAAGGAACGAAGGAACGAAGGAACGAAGGAACGAAGAAACGAAGGATCGAAAGAACGAAGGAACGAAGCAACGAAGGAACGAAGGAACGAAGGAACGAAGGAACGAAGGAACGAAGGAACGAAGGAACGAAGGAACGAAGTAACGAAGGAACGAAGGAATGAAGGAAGGAAGGAACGAAGAAACGAAGGAACGAAGGAACGAAGGAACGAAGGAACGAAGGAACGAAGGGACGAAGAAACGAAGGAACGAAGGAACGAAGGAACGAAGGAACGAAGGAACGAAGGAACGAAGGAACGAAGGAACGAAGGAACGAAGGAACGAAGGAAGGAAGGAACGAAGGAACGAAGGAACGAAGGAAGGAAGGAACGAAGGAAGGAAGGAAGGAAGGAACGAAGGAAGGAAGGAACGAAGGAACGAAGGAACGAAGGAAAGAAGGAACGAAGGATCGAAAGAACGAAGGAACGAAGCAACGAAGGAACGAAGGAACGAAGGAACGAAGGAACGAAGGAACAAAGGAACGAAGGAACGAAGGAACGAAGGAACGAAGGAACGAAGGAACGAAGGAACGAAGAAACGAAGGAACGAAGCAACGAAGGAACGAAGTAACGAAGGAACGATGGAACGAAGGAACGAAGGAACGAAGGAACGAAGAAACGAAGGAACGAAGCAACGAAGGAACGAAGTAACGAAGGAACGATGGAACGAAGGAACGAAGGAACGAAGGATCGAAGGAACGAAGGAACGAAGGAACGAAGGAACGAAGGAACGTAGGAACGAAGGAACGAAGGAACGAAGGGACGAAGGAACGAAGGAACGAATTAACGAAGGAACGAACGTACGAAGGAACGTAGGAAAGAAGGAACGAAGGAATGAAGGAACGAAGGAACGAAGGAACGAAGGAACGAAAGAAGGAAGGAACGAAGGAACGAAGGAACGAAGGAACGAAGGAACGAAGGAACGAAGGAAGGAAGGAAGGATGGGACGAAGGAACGAAGGAACGAAGGAAGGAAGGAACGAAGGAAGGAAGGAACGACGGAACGAAGGAAAGAAGGAACGACGGAACGACGGAACGAAGGAACGAAGGAACGAAGGAACGAAGGAACGAAGGAACGAAGGAACGAAGGAAAGAAGGAACGAAGGATCGAAAGAACGAAGGAACGAAGCACCGAAGGAACGAAGGAACGAAGGAACGAAGGAACAAAGGAACGAAGGAACGAAGGAACGAAGAAACGAAGGAACGAAGCAACGAAGGAACGAAGTAACGAAGGAACGATGGAACGAAGGAACGAAGGAACGAAGGATCGAAGGAACGAAGGAACGAAGGAACGAAGGAACGAAGGAACGAAGGAACGAAGGAACGAAGGAACGAACGAACGAACGAAGGAACGAAGGAACGAAGGAAGGAAGGAACGAAGGAACGAAGGAACGAAGGAACGAAGTACCGAAGAAAGGAAGGAACGAAGGAAGGAAGGAACGAAGGAACGAAGGAACGAAGTAAGGAAGGAACGAAGGAAGGAAGGAACGAAGGAAGGAAGGAACGAAGGAAGGAAGGAACGAAGCAACGAAGGAACGAAGGAACGAAGGAACGAAGGAACGAAGGAACGAAGGAACGAAGGAACGAAGGAACGAAGGAACGAAGGAACGAAGGAACGAAGGATCGAAGGAACGAAGGAACGAAGCAACGAATGAACGAAGGAACGAAGGAACGAAGGAATGAAGGAACGAAGGAACGAAGGAACGAAGGAACGAAGGAACGAAGGAACGAAGGAACGAAGGAACGAAGGAACGAAGGAAGGAAGGAACGAAGGAACGAAGGAACGAAGGAAGGAAGGAAGGAAGGAAGGAAGGAACAAAGGAACGAAGGACCGAAGGAAGGAAGGAACGAAGGAAGGAAGGAACGAAGGAAGGAAGGAACGAAGGAACGAAGGAACGAAGACACGAAGGAACGAAGAAACGAAGGATCGATATAACGAAAGAACGAAGGAACGAAGCAACGAAGGAACGAAGGAACGAAGGAACGAAGAAACGAAGGAACGAAGGAACGAAGGAAGGAATGAACGAAGGAACGAAGGAATAAAGGAAGGAAGGAAAGAAGAAACGAAGGAACGAAGGAACGAAGGAACGAAGGAACGAAGGAACGAAGGAACGTAGGAACGAAGGAACGAAGGAACGAAGGTACGAAGGAACGAAGGAACGAAGGAACGAAGGAACGAATGAACGAAGGAAGGAAGGAACGAAGGAAGGAAGGAACGAAGGAACGAAGGAATGAAGGAAGGAAGGAACGAAGGAAGGAAGGAACGAAGGAACGAAGGAACGAAGGAACGAAGGAACGAAGGAACGAAGGAACGAAGGAACGAGGGAACGAAGGAACGAAGGAACGACGGAACGAAGGAACGAAAGAACGAAGGAACGAAGGATCGAAAGAACGAAGGAACGAAGCAACGAAGCAACGAAGGAACGAAGGAACGAAGGCACGAAGGAACGAAGGAACGAAGCAACGAAGGATCGAAGCAACGAAGCAACGAAGGAACGAAGGAACGAAGGAACGAAGGAACGAAGGAACGCAGGAACGAAGGAACGAAGGAACGAAGGAACGAAGGAACGAAGGAACGAAGAAACGAAGGAACGAAGGAACGAAGGAACGAAGGAACGAAGGAACGAAGGAACGAAGGAACGAAGGAACGAAGGAACGAAGGAACGAAGGAACGAAGGAACGAAGGAACGAAGGAACGAAGGAACGAAGGAACGAAGGAACGAAGGAACGAAGGAACGAAGGAAGGAAGGAACGAAAGAACGAAGGAACGAAGGCAGGAAGGAACGAAGGAAGGAAGGAACAAAGTAACGAAGGACCGAGGGAAGGAAGGAACGAAGGAAGGAAGGAACGAAGGAACGAAGGAACGAAGGAACGAAGGAACGAAGGAACGAAGGAACGAAGAAACGAAGGATCGAAAGAACGAAGGAACGAAGCAACGAAGGAACGAAGGAACGAAGGAACGAAGGAACGAAGGAACGAAGGAACGAAGGAACGAAGGAACGAAGTAACGAAGGAACGAAGCAACGAAGGAACGAAGGAACGAAGGAACGAAGGAACGAAGAAACGAAGGAACGAAGGAACGAAGGAAGGAATGAACGAAGGAACGAAGGAATGAAGGAAGGAAGGAAAGAAGAAACGAAGGAACGAAGGAACGAAGGAACGAAGGAACGAAGGAACGAAGGAACGTAGGAACGAAGGAACGAAGGAACGAAGGAACGAAGGAACGAAGGAACGAAGGAACGAATGAACGAAGGAAGGAAGGAACGAAGGAAGGAAGGAACGAAGAAACGAAGGAATGAAGGAAGGAAGGAACGAAGGAACGAAGGAACGAAGGAACGAAGGAACGAAGGAACGAAGGAACGAAGGAACGAAGGAACGAAGGAACGAAGGAACGAGGGAACGAAGGAACGAAGGAACGACGGAACGACGGAACGAAGGAACGAAAGAACGAAGGAACGAAGGAACGAAGGAACGAAGGATCGAAAGAACGAAGGAACGAAGCAACGAAGCAACGAAGGAACGAAGGCACGAAGGAACGAAGGAACGAAGCAACGAAGGAACGAAGCAACGAAGGAACGAAGGAACGAAGGAACGAAGGAACGAAGGAACGAAGGAACGCAGGAACGAAGGAACGAAGGAACGAAGGAACGAAGGAATGACGGAACGAAGGAACGTAGGAACGAAGGAACGAAGGAACGAAGGAACGAAGGGACGAAGGAACGAAGGAACGAAGGAACGAAGGAACGAAGGAACGAAGGAACGAAGGAACGAAGGAACGAAGGAACGAAGGAAGGAAGGAACGAAGGTAGGAAGGAAGGAAGGAACGAAGGAAGGAAGGAACGAAGGAAGGAAGGAACGATGGAACGAAGGAACGACGGAACGACGGAACGAAGGAACGAAGGAACGAAGGAACGAAGGAACGAAGGAACGAAGGAACGAAGGAACGAAGGAACGAACGAACGAAGCAACGAAGGAACGAAGGAACGAAGCAACGAAGGAACGAGGGAACGAAGGAACGAAGGAACGAAGGAACGAAGGAACGAAGCAACGAAGGAACGAAGCAATGAAGCAATGAAGGAATGAAGGGACGAAGGAACGAAGGAACGAAGGAACGAAGGAACGAAGGAACGAAGGAACGAAGGAACGAAGGAACGAAGGAACGAAGGAACGAAGGAACGAAGGAACGAAGGAACGAAGGAACGAAGGAACGAAGGAACGAAGGAACGAAGGAACGAAGGATCGAAGGAACGAAGGAACGTAGGAACGAAGGAACGAAGGGCCGAAGGAACGAAGGAACGAAGGAACGGAGGAACGGAGGAACGAAGGAACGAAGGAACGAAGGAACGAAGGAAAGAAGGAACTAAGGAAGGAAGGAACGAAGGAACGAAGGAAGGAAGGAACGAAGGAAGGAAGGAACGAAGGAACGAAGGAACGACGGAACGAAGGAACGAAGGAACGAAGGAACGAAGGAACGAAGGAACGAAGGAACGAAGGAACGAAGGAACGAAGGAACGAAGGAACGAAGGATCGAAGGAACGAAGGAACGAAGCAACGAAGCAACGAAGGAACGAAGCAACGAAGGAACGAAGCAACGAAGGAACGAAGGAACGAAGGAACGAAGGAACGAAGGAACGAAGGAACGAAGGAACGAAGGAACGAAGGAACGAAGCAACGAAGCAACGAAGGAACGAAGGAACGAAGGAACGAAGGAACGAAGCAACGAAGGAACGAAGGAACGAAGGAACGAAGGAACGAAGGAACGAAGGAACGAACGAACGAAGGAACGATGGAACGAAGGAACGAAGGAACGTAGGAACGAAGGAACGAAGGAACGAAGGGACGAAGGAACGAAGGAACGAAGGAACGAAGGAACGAAGGGACGAAGGAACGAAGGAACGAAGGAACGAAGGAACGAAGGAACGAAGGAACGAAGGAACGAAGATACGAAGGAACGTAGGAACGAAGGAACGAAGGAACGAAGGAACGAATTAACGAAGGAACGAAGGAACGAAGGAACGAAGGAAGGAAGGAACGAAGGAACGAAGGAACGAAGGAAGGAAGGGACGAAGGAACGAAGGAAGGAAGGAACGAAGGAAGGAAGGAACGAAGGAAGGAAGGAACGAAGGAACGAAGGAACGAAGGAATGAAGGAAGGAAGGAACGAAGGAACGAAGTAACGAAGGAAGGAAGGAAGGAAGGAAGGAAGGAACGACGGAACGAAGGAAAGAAGGAAAGAAGGAACGACGGAACGAAGGAACGAAGGAACGAAGGAACGAAGGAACGAAGGAACGAAGGAAGGAAGGAACGAAGGAACGAACGAACGAACGAACGAACGAAGGAACGAAGGAACGAAGGAACGAAGGAAGGAAGGAACGAAGGAAGGAAGGAACGAAGGAACGAAGGACCGAAGGAAGGAAGGAACGAAGGAAGGAAGGAACGAAGGAACGAAGGAACGAAGTAAGGAAGGAACGAAGGAACGAAGGAAGGAAGGAACGAAGGAAGGAAGGAACGAAGGAACGAAGCAACGAAGGAACGAAGGAACGAAGGAACGAAGGAAGGAAGGAACGAAGGAACGAAGGAACGAAGGAAAGAAGGAACGAAGGAACGAAGGAACGAAGGAACGAAGCAACGAAGGAACGAAGGAACGAATGAACGAATGAACGAAGGAACGAAGGAACGAAGGAAAGAAGGAAAGAAGGAACGAAGGAACGAAGGAACGAAGGAACGAAGGAACGAAGGAACGAAGGAAGGAAGGAACGAAGGAACGAAGGAACGAAGGAACGAAGGAACGAAGGCAGGAAGGAACGAAGGAACGAAGGAACGAAGGAAGGAAGGAAGGAAGGAACGAAGAAACGAAGGAACGAAGGAACGAAGGACCGAAGGAACGAAGGAACGTAGGAACGAAGGAACGAAGGGACGAAGGAACGAAGGAACGAAGGAACGAAGGAACGAAGGGACGAAGGAACGAAGGAACGATGGAACGAAGGAACGAAGGAACGAAGGAACGAAGGAACGAAGGAACGAAGGAACGAATGAACGAAGGAACGAAGGAAGGAAGGAACGAAGGAAGGAAGGAACGAAGGAACGAAGGAACGAAGGAACGAAGGATCGAAGGAACGAAGGAACGAAGGAACGAGGGAACGAAGGAACGAAGGAACGAAGGAACGAAGGAACGAAGGAACGAAGAAACGAAGGAACGAAGAAACGAAGGAACGAAGGAACGAAGGAACGAAGGAACGTAGGAACGAAGGAACGAAGCAACGAAGGAACGAAGCAACGAAGGAACGAAGGAACGAAGGAACGAAGAAACGAAGGAACGAAGGAACGAAGGAACGAAGGAACGAAGGAACGAAGGAACGAAGGAACGAAGGAACGAAGGAACGAAGGAACGAAGGAACGAAGGAACGAAGGAGCGAAGGAACGAAGGAAGGAAGGAACGAAGGAACGAAGGAACGAAGGAACGAAGGAACGAAGGAAGGAAGGGACGAAGGAACGAAGGGACGAAGGAACGAAGGAAGGAAGGAAGGAAGGAATGAAGGAACGAAGGAACTAATGAAGGAAGGAATGAAGGAAGGAAGGAACGAAGGAACGAAGGAAGGAAGGTACGAAGGAAGGAAGGAACGACGGAACGAAGGAAAGAAGGAACGACGGAACGAAGGAACGAAGGAACGAAGGAACGAAGGAAAGAAGGAACGAAGGATCGAAAGAACGAAGGAACGAAGCAACGAAGCAACGAAGGAACGAAGGAACGAAGGAACGAAGGAACAAAGGAACGAAGCAACGAATGAACGAAGCAACGAAGGAACGAAGGAACGAAGGAAGGAAGGAACGAAGGAAGGAAGGAACGAAGGAATGAAGGAACGAAGGAACGAAGGAACGAAGGAACGAAGGAACGAAGGAAAGAAGGAACGAAGGATCGAAAGAACGAAGGAACGAAGGAACGAAGGAACGAAGGAACGAAGGAACGAAGCAACGAAGGAACGAAGGAACGAAGGAACGAAGCAACGAAGGAACGAAGGAACGAAGGAACGAAGGAACGAAGGAAGGAAGGAAGGATGGGACGAAGGAACGAAGGAACGAAGGAAGGAAGGAACGAAGGAAGGAAGGAACGACGGAACGAAGGAAAGAAGGAACGACGGAACGACGGAACGAAGGAACGAAGGAACGAAGGAACGAAGGAACGAAGGAACGAAGGAACGAAGGAAAGAAGGAACGAAGGATCGAAAGAACGAAGGAACGAAGCACCGAAGGAACGAAGGAACGAAGGAACGAAGGAACAAAGGAACGAAGGAACGAAGGAACGAAGAAACGAAGGAACGAAGCAACGAAGGAACGAAGTAACGAAGGAACGATGGAACGAAGGATCGAAGGAACGAAGGAACGAAGGAACGAAGGAACGAAGGAACGAAGGAACGAAGGAACGAAGGAACGAAGGAACGAACGAACGAACGAAGGAACGAAGGAAGGAAGGAACGAAGGAAGGAAGGAACGAAGGAACGAAGTACCGAAGAAAGGAAGGAATGAAGGAAGGAAGGAACGAAGGAACGAAGGAACGAAGTAAGGAAGGAACGAAGGAAGGAAGGAACGAAGGAAGGAAGGAACGAAGGAAGGAAGGAACGAAGCAACGAAGGAACGAAGGAACGAAGGAACGAAGGAACGAAGGAACGAAGGAACGAAGGAACGAAGGAACGAAGGAACGAAGGAACGAAGGATCGAAGGAACGAAGGAACGAAGCAACGAATGAACGAAGGAACGAAGGAACGAAGGAATGAAGGAACGAAGGAACGAAGGAACGAAGGAACGAAGGAACGAAGGAACGAAGGAACGAAGGAAGGAAGGAACGAAGGAACGAAGGAAGGAAGGAACGAAGGAACGAAGGAACGAAGGAAGGAAGGAAGGAAGGAAGGAAGGAACAAAGGAACGAAGGACCGAAGGAAGGAAGGAACGAAGGAAGGAAGGAACGAAGGAAGGAAGGAACGAAGGAACGAAGACACGAAGGAACGAACAAACGAAGGATCGAAATAACGAAAGAACGAAGGAACGAAGCAACGAAGGAACGAAGGAACGAAGGAACGAAGAAACGAAGGAACGAAGGAACGAAGGAAGGAATGAACGAAGGAACGAAGGAATAAAGGAAGGAAGGAAAGAAGAAACGAAGGAACGAAGGAACGAAGGAACGAAGGAACGAAGGAACGAAGGAACGTAGGAACGAAGGAACGAAGGAACGAAGGTACGAAGGAACGAAGGAACGAAGGAACGAAGGAACGAATGAACGAAGGAAGGAAGGAACGAAGGAAGGAAGGAACGAAGGAACGAAGGAATGAAGGAAGGAAGGAACGAAGGAAGGAAGGAACGAAGGAACGAAGGAACGAAGGAACGAAGGAACGAAGGAACGAAGGAACGAAGGAACGAGGGAACGAAGGAACGAAGGAACGACGGAACGAAGGAACGAAAGAACGAAGGAACGAAGGATCGAAAGAACGAAGGAACGAAGCAACGAAGCAACGAAGGAACGAAGGAACGAAGGCACGAAGGAACGAAGGAACGAAGCAACGAAGGATCGAAGCAACGAAGCAACGAAGGAACGAAGGAACGAAGGAACGAAGGAACGAAGGAACGAAGGAACGCAGGAACGAAGGAACGAAGGAACGAAGGAACGAAGGAACGAAGGAACGAAGAAACGAAGGAACGAAGGAACGAAGGAACGAAGGAACGAAGGAACGAAGGAACGAAGGAACGAAGGAACGAAGGAATGAAGGAACGAAGGAACGAAGGAACGAAGGAACGAAGGAACGAAGGAACGAAGGAACGAAGGAACGAGGGAACGAAGGAACGAAGGAACGACGGAACGAAGGAACGAAAGAACGAAGGAACGAAGGATCGAAAGAACGAAGGAACGAAGCAACGAAGCAACGAAGGAACGAAGGAACGAAGGCACGAAGGAACGAAGAAACGAAGGAACGAAGGAACGAAGGAAGGAATGAACGAAGGAACGAAGGAATGAAGGAAGGAAGGAAAGAAGAAACGAAGGAACGAAGGAACGAAGGAACGAAGGAACGAAGGAACGAAGGAACGTAGGAACGAAGGAACGAAGGAACGAAGGAACGAAGGAACGAAGGAACGAAGGAACGAATGAACGAAGGAAGGAAGGAACGAAGGAAGGAAGGAACGAAGGAACGAAGGAATGAAGGAAGGAAGGAACGAAGGAACGAAGGAACGAAGGAACGAAGGAACGAAGGAACGAAGGAACGAAGGAACGAAGGAACGAAGGAACGAGGGAACGAAGGAACGAAGGAACGACGGAACGACGGAACGAAGGAACGAAAGAACGAAGGAACGAAGGAACGAAGGAACGAAGGATCGAAAGAACGAAGGAACGAAGCAACGAAGCAACGAAGGAACGAAGGCACGAAGGAACGAAGGAACGAAGCAACGAAGGAACGAAGCAACGAAGGAACGAAGGAACGAAGGAACGAAGGAACGAAGGAACGAAGGAACGCAGGAACGAAGGAACGAAGGAACGAAGGAACGAAGGAATGACGGAACCAAGGAACGTAGGAACGAAGGAACGAAGGAACGAAGGAACGAAGGGACGAAGGAACGAAGGAACGAAGGAACGAAGGAACGAAAGAACGAAGGAACGAAGGAGCGAAGGAACGAAGGAAGGAAGGAACGAAGGAACGAAGGAAGGAAGGGACGAAGGAACAAAGGAACGAAGGAACGAAGGAACGAAGGAACGAAGGAACGAAGGAACGAAGGAACGAAGGAACGAAGGAACGAAGGAACGAAGGAAGGAAGGAACGAAGGAACGAAGGAACGAAGGAACGAAGGAACGAAGGAACGTAGGAACGAAGGAACGAAGGAACGAAGGGACGAAGGAACGAAGGAACGAAGGAACGAAGGAACGAAGAAACGAAGGAACGAAGGAACGAAGGAACGAAGGAAGGAAGGAACGAAGGTAGGAAGGAAGGAAGGAACGAAGGAAGGAAGGAACGAAGGAAGGAAGGAACGAAGGAACGAAGGAACGACGGAACGACGGAACGAAGGAACGAAGGAACGAAGGAACGAAGGAACGAAGGAACGAAGGAACGAAGGAACGAACGAACGAAGCAACGAAGGAACGAAGGAACGAAGGAACGAAGCAACGAAGAAACGAGGGAACGAAGGAACGAAGGAACGAAGGAACGAAGCAACGAAGGAACGAAGCAATGAAGCAATGAAGGAATGAAGGGACGAAGGAACGAAGGAACGAAGGAACGAAGGAACGAAGGAACGAAGGAACGAAGGAACGAAGGAACGAAGGAACGAAGGAACGAAGGAACGAAGGAACGAAGGAACGAAGGAACGAAGGAACGAAGGAACGAAGGAACGAAGGAACGAAGGAACGAAGGATCGAAGGAACGAAGGAACGTAGGAACGAAGGAACGAAGGAACGAAGGGCCGAAGGAACGAAGGAACGAAGGAACGGAGGAACGAAGGAACGAAGGAACGAAGGAACGAAGGAACGAAGGAAAGAAGGAACTAAGGAAGGAAGGAACGAAGGAACGAAGGAACGAAGGAAGGAAGGAACGAAGGAAGGAAGGAACGAAGGAACGAAGGAACGACGGAACGAAGGAACGAAGGAACGAAGGAACGAAGGAACGAAGGAACGAAGGAACGAAGGAACGAAGGAACGAAGGAACGAAGGATCGAAGGAACGAAGGAACGAAGCAACGAAGTAACGAAGGAACGAAGCAACGAAGGAACGAAGCAACGAAGGAACGAAGGAACGAAGGAACGAAGGAACGAAGGAACGAAGGAACGAAGGAACGAAGCAACGAAGGAACGAAGGAACGAAGCAACGAAGGAACGAAGGAACGAAGGAACGAAGCAACGAAGGAACGAAGGAACGAAGGAACGAAGGAACGAAGGAACGAAGGAACGAACGAACGAAGGAACGATGGAACGAAGGAACGAAGGAACGTAGGAACGAAGGAACGAAGGAACGAAGGGACGAAGGAACGAAGGAACGAAGGAACGAAGGAACGAAGGGACGAAGGAACGAAGGAACGAAGGAACGAAGGAACGAAGGAACGAAGGAACGAAGGAACGAAGATACGAAGGAACGTAGGAACGAAGGAACGAAGGAACGAAGGAACGAATTAACGAAGGAACGAAGGAACGAAGGAACGAAGGAACGAAGGAAGGAAGGAACGAAGGAACGAAGGAACGAAGGAAGGAAGGGACGAAGGAACGAAGGAACGAAGGAAGGAAGGAACGAAGGAAGGAAGGAACGAAGGAAGGAAGGAACGAAGGAACGAAGGAATGAAGGAAGGAAGGAACGAAGGAACGAAGGAACGAAGGAAGGAAGGAAGGAAGGAAGGAAGGAACGACGGAACGAAGGAAAGAAGGAACGACGGAACGAAGGAACGAAGGAACGAAGGAACGAAGGAACGAAGGAACGAAGGAACGAAGGAACGAAGGAACGAACGAACGAACGAACGAACGAAGGAACGAAGGAACGAAGGAACGAAGGAAGGAAGGAACGAAGGAAGGAAGGAACGAAGGAACGAAGGACCGAAGGAAGGAAGGAACGAAGGAAGGAAGGAACGAAGGAACGAAGGAACGAAGTAAGGAAGGAACGAAGGAACGAAGGAAGGAAGGAACGAAGGAAGGAAGGAACGAAGGAACGAAGCAACGAAGGAACGAAGGAACGAAGGAACGAAGGAACGAAGGAACGAAGGAACGAAGGAACGAAGGAAAGAAGGAACGAAGGAACGAATGAACGAAGGAACGAAGCAACGAAGGAACGAAGGAACGAATGAACGAATGAACGAAGGAACGAAGGAACGAAGGAAAGAAGGAAAGAAGGAACGAAGGAACGAAGGAACGAAGGAACGAAGGAACGAAGGAACGAAGGAAGGAAGGAACGAAGGAACGAAGGAACGAAGGAGCGAAGGAACGAAGGCAGGAAGGAACGAAGGAACGAAGGAACGAAGGAAGGAAGGAAGGAAGGAACGAAGAAACGAAGGAACGAAGGAACGAAGGACCGAAGGAACGAAGGAACGTAGGAACGAAGGAACGAAGGGACGAAGGAACGAAGGAACGAAGGAACGAAGGAACGAAGGGACGAAGGAACGAAGGAACGATGGAACGAAGGAACGAAGGAACGAAGGAACGAAGGAACGAAGGAACGAAGGAACGAATGAACGAAGGAACGAAGGAAGGAAGGAACGAAGGAAGGAAGGAACGAAGGAACGAAGGAACGAAGAAACGAAGGATCGAAGGAACGAAGGAACGAAGGAACGAGGGAACGAAGGAACGAAGCAACGAAGCAACGAAGCAACGAAGGAACGAAGCAACGAAGGAACGAAGGAACGAAGGAACGTAGGAACGAAGGAACGAAGCAACGAAAGAACGAAGCAACGAAGGAACGAAGGAACGAAGAAACGAAGGAACGAAGGAACGAAGGAACGAAGTAACGAAGGAAGGAAGGAAGGAAGGAACGAAGGAAGGAGGGAACGAAGGAACGAAGGAACGAAGGAACGAAGGAACGAAGGAACGAAGGAACGAAGGAACGAAGAAACGAAGGAACGAAGAAACGAAGGAACGAAGGAACGAAGGAACGAAGGAACGTAGGAACGAAGGAACGAAGGAACGAAGCAACGAAGGAACGAAGCAACGAAGGAACGAAGGAACGAAGGAACGAAGAAACGAAGGAACGAAGGAACGAAGGAACGAAGGAACGAAGGAACGAAGGAACGAAGGAACGAAGGAACGAAGGAACGAAGGAACGAAGGAGCGAAGGAACGAAGGAAGGAAGGAACGAAGGAACGAAGGAACGAAGGAACGAAGGAACGAAGGAACGAAGGAAGGAAGGGACGAAGGAACGAAGGGACGAAGGAACGAAGGAAGGAAGGAAGGAAGGAATGAAGGAACGAAGGAACTAATGAAGGAAGGAATGAAGGAAGGAAGGAACGAAGGAACGAAGGAAGGAAGGTACGAAGGAAGGAAGGAACGACGGAACGAAGGAAAGAAGGAACGACGGAACGAAGGAACGAAGGAACGAAGGAACGAAGGAAAGAAGGAACGAAGGATCGAAAGAACGAAGGAACGAAGCAACGAAGCAACGAAGGAACGAAGGAACGAAGGAACGAAGGAACAAAGGAACGAAGCAACGAAGGAACGAAGCAACGAAGGAACGAAGGAACGAAGGAAGGAAGGAACGAAGGAAGGAAGGAACGAAGGAAGGAAGGAACGAAGGAACGAAGGAACGAAGGAACGAAGGAACGAAGGAACGAAGGAACGAAGGAACGAAGGAACGAAGGAAAGAAGGAACGAAGGATCGAAAGAACGAAGGAACGAAGGAACGAAGGAACGAAGGAACGAAGGAACGAAGCAACGAAGGAACGAAGGAACGAAGGAACGAAGCAACGAAGGAACGAAGGAACGAAGGAACGAAGGAACGAAGGAACGAAGGAACGAAGGAACGAAGGAGCGAAGGAACGAAGGAAGGAAGGAACGAAGGAACGAAGGAACGAAGGAACGAAGGAACGAAGGAACGAAGGAAGGAAGGGACGAAGGAACGAAGGGACGAAGGAACGAAGGAAGGAAGGAAGGAAGGAACGAAGGAACGAAGGAACTAATGAAGGAAGGAATGAAGGAAGGAAGGAACGAAGGAACGAAGGAAGGAAGGTACGAAGGAAGGAAGGAACGACGGAACGAAGGAAAGAAGGAACGACGGAACGAAGGAACGAAGGAACGAAGGAACGAAGGAAAGAAGGAACGAAGGATCGAAAGAACGAAGGAACGAAGCAACGAAGCAACGAAGGAACGAAGGAACGAAGGAACGAAGGAACAAAGGAACGAAGCAACGAAGGAACGAAGCAACGAAGGAACGAAGGAACGAAGGAAGGAAGGAACGAAGGAAGGAAGGAACGAAGGAATGAAGGAACGAAGGAACGAAGGAACGAAGGAACGAAGGAACGAAGGAACGAAGGAAAGAAGGAACGAAGGATCGAAAGAACGAAGGAACGAAGGAACGAAGGAACGAAGGAACGAAGGAACGAAGCAACGAAGGAACGAAGGAACGAAGGAACGAAGCAACGAAGGAACGAAGGAACGAAGGAACGAAGGAACGAAGGAACGAAGGAACGAAGGAACGAACGAACGAAGGAACGATGGAACGAAGGAACGAAGGAACGAAGGAACGTAGGAACGAAGGAACGAAGGAACGAAGGGACGAAGGAACGAAGGAACGAAGGAACGAAGGAACGAAGGGACGAAGGAACGAAGGAACGAAGGAACGAAGGAACGAAGGAACGAAGGAACGAAGGAACGAATATACGAAGGAACGTAGGAACGAAGGAACGAAGGAACGAATTAACGAAGGAACGAAGGAACGAGGGAACGAAGGAACGAAGGAACGAAGGAACGAAGGAAGGAAGGAACGAAGGAATGAAGGAACGAAGGGACGAAGGAAGGAAGGGACGAAGGAACGAAGGAACGAAGGAAGGAAGGAACGAAGGAAGGAAGGAACGAAGGAAGGAAGGAACGAAGGAACGAAGGAACGAAGGAATGAAGGAAGGAAGGAACGTAGGAACGAAGGAACGAAGGAAGGAAGGAACGAAGGAAGGAAGGAACGACGGAACGAAGGAAAGAAGGAACGACGGAACGAAGGAACGAAGGAACGAAGGAACGAAGGAACGAAGGAACGAAGGAACGAACGAACGAACGAACGAACGAAGGAACGAAGGAACGAAGGAAGGAAGGAACGAAGGAAGGAAGGAAGGAAGGAAGGAACGAAGGAACGAAGGACCGAAGGAAGGAAGGAACGAAGGAAGGAAGGAACGAAGGAACGAAGGAACGAAGTAAGGAAGGAACGAAGGAAGGAAGGAACGAAGGAAGGAAGGAACGAAGGAAGGAAGGAACGAAGGAACGAAGCAACGAAGGAACGAAGGAACGAAGGAACGAAGGAACGAAGGAACGAAGGAACGAAGGAACGAAGGAACGATGGAACGAAGGAACGAAGGAACGAAGGAACGAAGGAACGAAGGAACGAATGAACGAAGGAAGGAAGGAACGAAGGAACGAAGGAACGAAGGAACGAAGGATCTAAGGATCGAAGGAACGAAGGAACGAGGGAACGAAGGAACCAAGGAACGAAGGAACGAAGGAACGAAGCAACGAAGCAACGAAGCAACGAAGGAACGAAGCAACGAAGGAACGAAGGAACGAAGGAACGTAGGAACGAAGGAACGAAGCAACGAAGGAACGAAGCAACGAAGGAACGAAGGAACGAAGAAACGAAGGAACGAAGGAACGAAGGAACGAAGGAACGAAGGAAGGAAGGAAGGAAGGAACGAAGGAACGAAGGAACGAAGGAACGAAGGAACGAAGGAACGAAGGAACGAAGGAACGAAGGAACGAAGAAACGAAGGAACGAAGAAACGAAGGAACGAAGGAACGAAGGAACGAAGGGAAAAAGGAACGAAGGAACGAAGGATCGAAAGAACGAAGGAACGAAGCAACGAAGCAACGAAGGAACGAAGGAACGAAGGAACGAAGGAACGAAGGAACGAAGCAACGAAGGAACGAAGGAACGAAGGAACGTAGGAACGAATGAACGAAGCAACGAAGGAACGAAGCAACGAAGGAACGAAGGAACGAAGGAACGAAGAAACGAAGGAACGAAGGAACGAAGGAACGAAGGAACGAAGGAACGAAGGAACGAAGGAACGAAGGAACGAAGGAGCGAAGGAACGAAGGAAGGAAGGAACGAAGGAACGAAGGAACGAAGGAAGGAAGGGACGAAGGAACGAAGGAAGGAAGGAACGAAGGAAGGAAGGAACGAAGGAACGAAGGAACTAATGAAGGAAGGAATGAAGGAAGGAAGGAACGAAGGAACGAAGGAACGAAGGAAGGAAGGTACGAAGGAAGGAAGGAACGACGGAACGAAGGAAAGAAGGAACGACGGAACGAAGGAACGAAGGAACGAAGGAACGAAGGAAAGAAGGAACGAAGGATCGAAGGAACGAAGGAACGAAGCAACGAAGCAACGAAGGAACGAAGGAACGAAGGAACGAAGGAACAAAGGAACGAAGCAACGAAGGAACGAAGCAACGAAGGAACGAAGGAACGAAGGAACGAAGGAAGGAAGGAACGAAGGAAGGAAGGAACGAAGGAATGAAGGAACGAAGGAACGAAGGAACGAAGGAACGAAGGAACGAAGGAACGAAGGAACGAAGGAACGAAGGAAAGAAGGAACGAAGGATCGAAAGAACGAAGGAACGAAGCAACGAAAGAACGAAGGAACGAAGGAACGAAGGAACAAAGGAACGAAGGAACGAAGGAACGAAGCAACGAAGGAACGAAGTAACGAAGGAACGATGGAACGAAGGAACGAAGGAACGAAGAAACGAAGGAACGAAGCAACGAAGGAACGAAGTAACGAAGGAACGATGGAACGAAGGAACGAAGGATCGAAGGAACGAAGGAACGAAGGAACGAAGGAACGAAGAAACGAAGGAACGTAGGAACGAAGGAACGAAGGAACGAAGGGACGAAGGAACGAAGGAACGAATTAACGAAGGAACGAAGGAACGAAGGTACGAAGGAACGTAGGAAAGAAGGAACGAAGGAACGAAGGATCGAAGGAACGAAGGAACGAAGGAACGAAGGAACGAAGGAACGAAGGAAGGAAGGAACGAAGGAACGAAGGAACGAAGGAACGAAGGAACGAAGGAAGGAAGGAAGGAAGGGAGGAAGGGACGAAGGAACGAAGGAACGAAGGAAGGAAGGAACGAAGGAACGAATGAAGGAAGGAATGAAGGAAGGAAGGAACGAAGGAACGAAAGAACGAAGGAAGGAAGGAACGAAGGAAGGAAGGAACGAAGGAACGAAGGAACGAACGAACGAACGAACGATCGAACGGACGAACGGACGAACGGACGAACGGACGAACGGACGAACGGACGAACGAACGAACGAACGAACGAACGAACGAACGAACGAACGAACGAACGAACGAACGGACGAACGAACGAACGAACGAACGAACGAACGAACGAACGAACGAACGAACGAAAGAACGAACGTACGAACGAACGAACGAACGAACGAACGAACGAACGAACGAACGAAAGAACGAACGAACGAACGAACGATCGAACGAACGAACGAACGATCGAACGAACGAACGAACGGACGAACGAACGAACGAACGAACGAACGAACGTACGAAGGAACGAAGGAAAGAACGAAGGAACGAACGAGCAAACGAACGAACGAACGAACGAAGGAACGAACGAACGAACGAACGAACGAAGAAACGAAGGAACGAAGGAACGAAGGAACGAAGGAAGGAAGGTACGAAGGAAGGAAGGAACGACGGAACGAAGGAAAGAAGGAACGACGGAACGAAGGAACGAAGGAACGAAGGAACGAAGGAAAGAAGGAACGAAGGATCGAAAGAACGAAGGAACGAAGCAACGAAGCAACGAAGGAACGAAGGAACGAAGGAACAAAGGAACGAAGCAACGAAGGAACGAAGCAACGAAGGAACGAAGGAACGAAGGAACGAAGGAAGGAAGGAACAAAGGAAGGAAGGAACGAAGGAATGAAGGAACGAAGGAACGAAGGAACGAAGGAACGAAGGAACGAAGGAACGAAGGAAAGAAGGAACGAAGGATCGAAAGAACGAAGGAACGAAGCAACGAACGAACGAAGGAACGAAGGAACGAAGGAACAAAGGAACGAAGGAACGAAGGAACGAAGAAACGAAGGAACGAAGCAACGAAGGAACGAAGTAACGAAGGAACGATGGAACGAAGGAACGAAGGAACGAAGAAACGAAGGAACGAAGCAACGAAGGAACGAAGTAACGAAGGAACGATGGAACGAAGGAACGAAGGAACGAAGGATCGAAGGAACGAAGGAATGAAGGAACGAAGGAACGAAGAAACGAAGGAACGTAGGAACGAAGGAACGAAGGAACGAAGGGACGAAGGAACGAAGGAACGGATTAACGAAGGAACGAAGGAACGAAGGTACGAAGGAACGTAGGAAAGAAGGAACGAAGGAACGAAGGATCGAAGGAACGAAGGAACGAAGGAACGAAGGAACGAAGGAACGAAGGAAGAAAGGAACGAAGGAACGAAGGAAGGAAGGAAGGAAGGGACGAAGGAACGAAGGAACGAAGGAAGGAAGGAACGAAGGAACGAATGAAGGAAGGAATGAAGGAAGGAAGGAACGAAGGAACGAAAGAACGAAGGAAGGAAGGAACGAAGGAAGGAAGGAACGAAGGAACGAAGGAACGAAGGAACGAACGAACGAACGAACGATCGAACGGAAGAACGGACGAACGGACGAACGGACGAACGGACGAACGGACGAACGAACGAACGAACGAACGAACGAACGAACGAACGAAAGAACGAACGAACGGACGAACGAACGAACGAACGAACGAACGAACGAACGAACGAACGAACGAACGAACGAACGAAAGAACGAACGAACGAACGAACGAACGAACGAACGAACGAACGAACGAACGAAAGAACGAACGAACGAACGAATGATCGAACGAACGAACGAACGATCGAACGAACGAACGAACGGACGAACGAACGAACGAACGAACGAACGAACGTACGAAGGAACGAAGGAAAGAACGAAGGAACGAACGAGCAAACGAACGAACGAACGAACGAAGGAACGAACGAACGAACGAAGAAACGAAGGAACGAAGGAACGAAGGAACGAAGGAACGAAGGAACGAAGGAACGAAGGAACGAAGGAACGAAGGAACGAAGGAACGAAGGAACAAAGGAACGAAGGAACGAAGGAACGAAGGAACGAAGGAACGAAGGATCGAAGGAACGAAGGAACGTAGGAACGAAGGAACGAAGGAACGAAGGGCCGAAGGAACGAAGGAACGAAGGAACGGAGGAACGAAGGAACGAAGGAACGAAGGAACGAAGGAACGAAGGAAAGAAGGAACTAAGGAAGGAAGGAACGAAGGAACGAAGAAAGGAAGGAACGAAGGAAGGAAGGAACGAAGGAACGAAGGAACGACGGAACGAAGGAACGAAGGAACGAAGGAACGAAGGAACGAATTAACGAAGGAACGAAGGAACGAAGGAACGAAGGAACGAAGGATCGAAGGAACGAAGGAACGAAGCAACGAAGCAACGAAGGAACGAAGCAACGAAGGAACGAAGCAACGAAGGAACGAAGGAACGAAGGAACGAAGGAACGAAGGAACGAAGGAACGAAGCAACGAAGGAACGAAGGAACGAAGCAACGAAGGAACGAAGGAACGAAGGAACGAAGGAACGAAGCAACGAAGGAACGAAGGAACGAAGGAACGAACGAACGAAGGAACGAACGAACGAAGGAACGATGGAACGAAGGAACGAAGGAACGTAGGAACGAAGGAACGAAGGAACGAAGGGACGAAGGAACGAAGGAACGAAGGAACGAAGGAACGAAGGGACGAAGGAACGAAGGAACGAAGGAACGAAGGAACGAAGGAACGAAGGAACGAAGGAACGAAGATACGAAGGAACGTAGGAACGAAGGAACGAAGGAACGAAGGAACGAATTAACGAAGGAACGAAGGAACGAAGGAACGAAGGAACGAAGGAAGGAAGGAACGAAGGAACGAAGGAACGAAGGAAGGAAGGGACGAAGGAACGAAGGAAGGAAGGAACGAAGGAACGAAGGAAGGAAGGAACGAAGGAACGAAGGAACGAAGGAATGAAGGAAGGAAGGAACGAAGGAACGAAGGAACGAAGGAAGGAAGGAAGGAAGGAAGGAAGGAACGAAGGAACGAAGGAACGAAGGAACGAAGGAACGAAGGAAGGAAGGAACGAAGGAAGGAAGGAACAAAGGAACGACGGCCCGAAGGAAGGAAGGAACGAAGGAAGGAAGGAACGAAGGAACGAAGGAACGAAGTAACGAAGGAACGAAGGAACGAAGTAACGAAGGATCGAAAGAACGAAAGAACGAAGGAACGAAGCAACGAAGGAAAGAAGGAACGAAGGAACTAAGGAACGAAGGAACGAAGGAACGAAGGAACGAAGGAACGAAGGAAGGAAGGAACGAAGGAACGAAGGAACGAAGGAATGAAGGAAGGAAGGATCGAAAAAACGAAGGAACGAAGGAACGAAGGACCGAAGGAACGAAGGAACGAAGGAACGTAGGAACGAAGGAACGAAGGAACGAAGGAACGAAGGAACGAAGGAACGATGGAACGAAGGAACGAAGGAACGAAGGAACGAAGGAACGAATGAACGAAGGAAGGAAGGAACGAAGGAAGGAAGGAACGAAGGAATGAAGGAAGGAAGGAACGAAGGAAGGAAGGAACGAAGGAACGAAGGAACGAAGGATCGAAGGAACGAATTAACGAAGGAACGAGGGAACGAAGGAACGAAGGAACGAAGGAACGAAGGAACGAAGGATCGAAGGAACGAAGGAACGAAGCAACGAAGTAACGAAGCAACGAAGGAACGAAGCAACGAAGGAACGAATGAACGAAGGAACGAAGGAACGAAGGAACGAAGGAACGAAGCAACGAAGGAACGAAGCAACGAAGGAACGAAGGAACGAAGGAACGAAGGAACGAAGGAACGAAGAAACGAAGGAACGAAGGAACGAAGGAACGAAGGAACGAAGGAACGAAGGAACGAAGGAAGGAAGGAACGAAGGAACGAAGGAAAGAAGGAACGAAGGAACGAAGGAACGAAGGAACGAAGGAACGAAGGAACGAAGAAACGAAGGAACGAAGGAACGAAGGAACGAAGGAACGAAGGAACGAAGGAACGAAGGTACGAAGGAACGTAGGAACGAAGGAACGGAGGAACGAAGCAACGAAGGAACGAAGGAACGAAGCAACGAAGGAACGAAGGAACGAAGGAACGAAGGAACGAAGGAACGAAGGAACGAAGGAACGAAGGAACGAAGGAACGAAGGAACGAAGGAACGAAGGAACGAAGGAACGAAGGAGCGAAGGAACGAAGGAAGGAAGGAACGAAGGAACGAAGGAACGAAGGAACGAAGGAAGGAAGGGACGAAGGAACGAAGGAAGGAAGGAACGAAGGAAGGAAGGATCGAAGGAACGAAGGAACGAAGGAAAGAAGGGACGAAGGATCGAAAGAACGAAGGAAGGAAGGAACGAAGGAAGGAAGGAACGACGGAACGAAGGAAAGAAGGAACGACGGAACGAAGGAACGAAGGAACGAAGGAACGAAGGAAGGAAGGAGCGAAGGAACGAAGGAACGATGGAACGAAGGAACGAAGGAACGAAGCAACGAAGGAACGAAGGAACGAAGGAACGAAGGAACGAAGGAACGAAGGAACGAAGGAACGAAGGAACGAAGGAACGAAGGAGCGAAGGAACGAAGGAACGAAGGAACGAAGGAACGAAGGAACGAAGGAACGAAGGAACGAAGGAACGAAGGAACGAAGGAACGAAGGAACGTAGGAACGAAGGAACGAAGGAACGAAGGGACGAAGGAACGAAGGAACGAAGGAACGAAGGAACGAAGAAACGAAGGAAGGAAGGAAAAAAGGAACGAAGGACCGAAGGAAGGAAGGAACGAAGGAAGGATGGAATGAAGGAACGGAGGAACGAAGGAAGGAAGGAACGAAGGAACGAAGGAACGTAGGAACGAAGGAACGAAGGAACGAAGGAACGAAGGAACGAAGGAACGAAGGAAAGAAGGAACGAAGGAACGAAGGAACGAAGGAACGAAGGAACGAAGGAACGAAGGAACGAAGGAACGAAGGAACGAAGGAACGAAGGAACGAAGGAACGAAGGAACGAAGGAACGAAGGAACGAAGGATCGAAGGAACGAAGGAACGAAGGAACGAAGGAACGAAGGAACGAAGCAACGAAGGAACGAGGGAACGAAGGAACGAAGGAACGAAGGAACGAAGGAACGAAGCAACGAAGGAACGAAGGAACGAAGTAACGAAGCAACTAAGGAACGAAGGAACGAAGGAACGAAGGAACGAAGGAACGAAGGAACGAAGGAACGAAGGAACGAAGGAACGAAGGAACGAAGGAACGGAGGAACGAAGGGACGAAGGAACGAAGGAGGGAAGGAACGAAGGAACGAAGGAACGAAGGAACGAAGGAACAAAGGAACGAACGAACGAAGGAACGATGGAACGAAGGAACGAACGAACCAAGCAACTAAGGAACGAAGGAACGAAGGAACGAAGGAACGATGGAACGAAGCAACGAAGGAACGAAGGAACGAAGGAACGAAGGAACGAAGGAACGAAGGAACGAAGGAATGATGGAACGAAGGAAGGAAGGAACGAAGGAACGAAGGAACGAACGAACGAACGAACGAAGGAACGAAGGAACGAAGGAAGGAAGGAACGATGGAAGGAAGGAACGAAGGAACGAAGGACCGAAGGAAGGAAGGAACGAAGGAAGGAAGGAACGAAGGAACGAAGGAACGAAGTAAGGAAGGAACGAAGGAAGGAAGGAACGAAGGAAGGAAGGAGCGAAGGAAGGAAGGAACGAAGGAACGAAGCAACGAAGGAACGAAGGAACGAAGGAACGAAGGAACGAAGAAACGAAGGAACGAAGGAACGAAGGAACGAAGGAACGAAGGAATGAAGGAACGAAGGAACGAAGGAACGAAGGAACGAATGAACGAAGGAACGAAGGAACGAAGGAAGGAAGGAAGGAAGGAACGAAAGAACGAAGGAACGAAGGCAGGAAGGAACGAAGGAAGGAAGGAACAAAGTAACGAAGGACCGAAGGAAGGAAGGAACGAAGGAAGGAAGGAACGAAGGAAGGAAGGAACGAAGGAACGAAGGAACGAAGGAACGAAGAAACGAAGGATCGAAAGAACGAAGGAACGAAGCAACGAAGGAACGAAGGAACGAAGGAACGAAGGAACGAAGGAACGAAGGAACGAAGGAACGAAGGAACGAAGGAACGAAGGAACGAAGGAACGAAGTAACGAAGGAACGAAGGAATGAAGGAAGGAAGGAACGAAGAAACGAAGGAACGAAGGAACGAAGGAACGAAGGAACGAAGGAACGAAGGAACGAAGGGACGAAGAAACGAAGGAACGAAGGAACGAAGGAACGAAGGAACGAAGGAACGAAGGAACGAAGGAACGAAGGAACGAAGGAACGAAGGAACGAAGAAACGAAGGAACGAAGCAACGAAGGAACGAAGTAACGAAGGAACGATGGAACGAAGGAACGAAGGAACGAAGGAACGAAGAAACGAAGGAACGAAGCAACGAAGGAACGAAGTAACGAAGGAACGATGGAACGAAGGAACGAAGGAACGAAGGATCGAAGGAACGAAGGAACGAAGGAACGAAGGAACGAAGGAACGAAGGAACGTAGGAACGAAGGAACGAAGGAACGAAGGGACGAAGGAACGAAGGAACGAATTAACGAATGAACGAACGTACGAAGGAACGTAGGAAAGAAGGAACGAAGGAACGAAGGAACGAAGGAACGAAGGAACGAAGGAACGAAGGAACGAAGGAACGAAGGAACGAAAGAAGGAAGGAACGAAGGAACGAAGGAACGAAGGAACGAAGGAAGGAAGGAAGGATGGGACGAAGGAACGAAGGAACGAAGGAAGGAAGGAACGAAGGAAGGAAGGAACGACGGAACGAAGGAAAGAAGGAACGACGGAACGACGGAACGAAGGAACGAAGGAACGAAGGAACGAAGGAACGAAGGAACGAAGGAACGAAGGAAAGAAGGAACGAAGGATCGAAAGAACGAAGGAACGAAGCACCGAAGGAACGAAGGAACGAAGGAACGAAGGAACAAAGGAACGAAGGAACGAAGGAACGAAGAAACGAAGGAACGAAGCAACGAAGGAACGAAGTAACGAAGGAACGATGGAACGAAGGAACGAAGGAACGAAGGATCGAAGGAAAGAAGGAACGAAGGAACGAAGGAACGAAGGAACGAAGGAACGAAGGAACGAAGGAACGAACGAACGAACGAACGAACGAAGGAACGAAGGAAGGAAGGAACGAAGGAAGGAAGGAACGAAGGAACGAAGTACCGAAGAAAGGAAGGAACGAAGGAAGGAAGGAACGAAGGAACGAAGGAACGAAGTAAGGAAGGAACGAAGGAAGGAAGGAACGAAGGAAGGAAGGAACGAAGGAAGGAAGGAACGAAGCAACGAAGGAACGAAGGAACGAAGGAACGAAGGAACGAAGGAACGAAGGAACGAAGGAACGAAGGAACGAAGGAACGAAGGAACGAAGGAACGAAGGATCGAAGGAACGAAGGAACGAAGCAACGAATGAACGAAGGAACGAAGGAACGAAGGAATGAAGGAACGAAGGAACGAAGGAACGAAGGAACGAAGGAACGAAGGAACGAAGGAACGAAGGAACGAAGGAAGGAAGGAACGAAGGAACGAAGGAAGGAAGGAACGAAGGAACGAAGGAACGAAGGAAGGAAGGAAGGAAGGAAGGAAGGAACAAAGGAACGAAGGACCGAAGGAAGGAAGGAACGAAGGAAGGAAGGAACGAAGGAAGGAAGGAACGAAGGAACGAAGGAACGAAGACACGAAGGAACGAAGAAACGAAGGATCGAAATAACGAAAGAACGAAGGAACGAAGCAACGAAGGAACGAAGGAACGAAGGAACGAAGAAACGAAGGAACGAAGGAACGAAGGAAGGAATGAACGAAGGAACGAAGGAATAAAGGAAGGAAGGAAAGAAGAAACGAAGGAACGAAGGAACGAAGGAACGAAGGAACGAAGGAACGAAGGAACGTAGGAACGAAGGAACGAAGGAACGAAGGTACGAAGGAACGAAGGAACGAAGGAACGAAGGAACGAATGAACGAAGGAAGGAAGGAACGAAGGAAGGAAGGAACGAAGGAACGAAGGAATGAAGGAAGGAAGGAACGAAGGAAGGAAGGAACGAAGGAACGAAGGAACGAAGGAACGAAGGAACGAAGGAACGAAGGAACGAAGGAACGAGGGAACGAAGGAACGACGGAACGAAGGAACGAAAGAACGAAGGAACGAAGGATCGAAAGAACGAAGGAACGAAGCAACGAAGCAACGAAGGAACGAAGGAACGAAGGAACGAAGGCACGAAGGAACGAAGGAACGAAGCAACGAAGGATCGAAGCAACGAAGCAACGAAGGAACGAAGGAACGAAGGAACGAAGGAACGAAGGAACGAAGGAACGCAGGAACGAAGGAACGAAGGAACGAAGGAACGAAGGAACGAAGGAACGAAGAAACGAAGGTACGAAGGAACGAAGGAACGAAGGAACGAAGGAACGAAGGAACGAAGGAACGAAGGAACGAAGGAATGAAGGAACGAAGGAACGAAGGAACGAAGGAACGAAGGAACGAAGGAACGAAGGAACGAAGGAACGAAGGAACGAAGGAAGGAAGGAACGAAAGAACGAAGGAACGAAGGCAGGAAGGAAGGAACAAAGTAACGAAGGACCGAGGGAAGGAAGGAATGAAGGAAGGAAGGAACGAAGGAACGAAGGAACGAAGGAACGAAGGAACGAAGGAACGAAGGAACGAAGAAACGAAGGATCGAAAGAACGAAGGAACGAAGCAACGAAGGAACGAAGGAACGAAGGAACGAAGGAACGAAGGAACGAAGGAACGAAGGAACGAAGGAACGAAGTAAAGAAGGAACGAAGCAACGAAGGAACGAAGGAACGAAGGAACGAAGGAACGAAGAAACGAAGGAACGAAGGAGCGAAGGAAGGAATGAACGAAGGAACGAAGGAATGAAGGAAGGAAGGAAAGAAGAAACGAAGGAACGAAGTAACGAAGGAACGATGGAACGAAGGAACGAAGGAACGAAGGATCGAAGGAACGAAGGAACGAAGGAACGAAGGAACGAAGGAACGAAGGAACGAAGGAACGAAGGAACGAACGAACGAACGAAGGAACGAAGGAACGAAGGAAGGAAGGAACGAAGGAAGGAAGGAACGAAGGAACGAAGTACCGAAGAAAGGAAGGAACGAAGGAAGGAAGGAACGAAGGAACGAAGGAACGAAGTAAGGAAGGAACGAAGGAAGGAAGGAACGAAGGAAGGAAGGAACGAAGGAAGGAAGGAACGAAGCAACGAAGGAACGAAGGAACGAAGGAACGAAGGAACGAAGGAACGAAGGAACGAAGGAACGAAGGAACGAAGGAACGAAGGAACGAAGGAACGAAGGATCGAAGGAACGAAGGAACGAAGCAACGAATGAACGAAGGAACGAAGGAACGAAGGAATGAAGGAACGAAGGAACGAAGGAACGAAGGAACGAAGGAACGAAGGAACGAAGGAACGAAGGAACGAAGGAAGGAAGGAACGAAGGAACGAAGGAAGGAAGGAACGAAGGAACGAAGGAACGAAGGAAGGAAGGAAGGAAGGAAGGAAGGAACAAAGGAACGAAGGACCGAAGGAAGGAAGGAACGAAGGAAGGAAGGAACGAAGGAAGGAAGGAACGAAGGAACGAAGGAACGAAGACACGAAGGAACGAAGAAACGAAGGATCGAAATAACGAAAGAACGAAGGAACGAAGCAACGAAGGAACGAAGGAACGAAGGAACGAAGAAACGAAGGAACGAAGGAACGAAGGAAGGAATGAACGAAGGAACGAAGGAATAAAGGAAGGAAGGAAAGAAGAAACGAAGGAACGAAGGAACGAAGGAACGAAGGAACGAAGGAACGTAGGAACGAAGGAACGAAGGAACGAAGGTACGAAGGAACGAAGGAACGAAGGAACGAAGGAACGAATGAACGAAGGAAGGAAGGAACGAAGGCAGGAAGGAACGAAGGAACGAAGGAATGAAGGAAGGAAGGAACGAAGGAAGGAAGGAACGAAGGAACGAAGGAACGAAGGAACGAAGGAACGAAGGAACGAGGGAACGAAGGAACGAAGGAACGACGGAACGAAGGAACGAAAGAACGAAGGAACGAAGGATCGAAAGAACGAAGGAACGAAGCAACGAAGCAACGAAGGAACGAAGGAACGAAGGCACGAAGGAACGAAGGAACGAAGCAACGAAGGATCGAAGCAACGAAGCAACGAAGGAACGAAGGAACGAAGGAACGAAGGAACGAAGGAACGAAGGAACGCAGGAACGAAGGAACGAAGGAACGAAGGAACGAAGGAACGAAGGAACGAAGAAACGAAGGAACGAAGGAACGAAGGAACGAAGGAACGAAGGAACGAAGGAACGAAGGAACGAAGGAACGAAGGAATGAAGGAACGAAGGAACGAAGGAACGAAGGAACGAAGGAACGAAGGAACGAAGGAACGAAGGAACGAAGGAACGAAGTAACGATGGAACGAAGCAACGAAGGAACGAAGGAACGAAGGAACGAAGGAACGAAGAAACGAAGGAACGAAGGAACGAAGGAAGGAATGAACGAAGGAACGAAGGAATGAAGGAAGGAAGGAAAGAAGAAACGAAGGAACGAAGGAACGAAGGAACGAAGGAACGAAGGAACGAAGGAACGTAGGAACGAAGGAACGAAGGAACGAAGGAACGAAGGAACGAAGGAACGAAGGAACGAATGAACGAAGGAAGGAAGGAACGAAGGAAGGAAGGAACGAAGGAACGAAGGAATGAAGGAAGGAAGGAACGAAGGAAGGAAGGAACGAAGGAACGAAGGAACGAAGGAACGAAGGAACGAAGGAACGAAGGAACGAAGGAACGAAGGAACGAGGGAACGAAGGAACGAAGGAACGACGGAACGACGGAACGAAGGAACGAAAGAACGAAGGAACGAAGGAACGAAGGAACGAAGGATCGAAAGAACGAAGGAACGAAGCAACGAAGCAACGAAGGAACGAAGGAACGAAGGCACGAAGGAACGAAGGAACGAAGCAACGAAGGAACGAAGCAACGAAGGAACGAAGGAACGAAGGAACGAAGGAACGAAGGAACGAAGGAACGCAGGAACGAAGGAACGAAGGAACGAAGGAACGAAGGAATGACGGAACGAAGGAACGTAGGAACGAAGGAACGAAGGAACGAAGGAACGAAGGGACGAAGGAACGAAGGAACGAAGGAACGAAGGAACGAAAGAACGAAGGAACGAAGGAGCGAAGGAACGAAGGAAGGAAGGAACGAAGGAACGAAGGAAGGAAGGGACGAAGGAACGAAGGAACAAAGGAACGAAGGAACGAAGGAACGAAGGAACGAAGGAACGAAGGAACGAAGGAACGAAGGAACAAAGGAACGAAGGAAGGAAGGAACGAAGGAACGAAGGAACGAAGGAACGAAGGAACGTAGGAACGAAGGAACGAAGGAACGAAGGGACGAAGGAACGAAGGAACGAAGGAACGAAGGAACGAAGAAACGAAGGAACGAAGGAACGAAGGAACGAAGGAACGAAGGTAGGAAGGAAGGAAGGAACGAAGGAACGAAGGAACGAAGGAAGGAAGGAACGAAGGAAGGAAGGAACGAAGGAACGAAGGAACGACGGAACGACGGAACGAAGGAACGAAGGAACGAAGGAACGAAGGAACGAAGGAACGAAGGAACGAAGGAACGAAGGAACGAACGAACGAAGCAACGAAGGAACGAAGGAACGAAGCAACGAAGGAACGAGGGAACGAAGGAACGAAGGAACGAAGGAACGAAGGAACGAAGCAACGAAGGAACGAAGCAATGAAGCAATGAAGGAATGAAGGGACGAAGGAACGAAGGAACGAAGGAACGAAGGAACGAAGGAACGAAGGAACGAAGGAACGAAGGAACGAAGGAACGAAGGAACGAAGGAACGAAGGAACGAAGGAACGAAGGAACGAAGGAACGAAGGAACGAAGGAACGAAGGAACGAAGGAACGAAGGAACGAAGGAACGAAGGAACGAAGGAACGAAGGAACGAAGGAACGAAGGAACGAAGGAACGAAGGAACGAAGGAACGAAGGATCGAAGGAACGAAGGAACGAAGGAACGTAGGAACGAAGGAACGAAGGAACGAAGGGCCGAAGGAACGAAGGAACGAAGGAACGGAGGAACGAAGGAACGAAGGAACGAAGGAACGAAGGAACGAAGGAAAGAAGGAACTAAGGAAGGAAGGAACGAAGAAACGAAGGAACGAAGGAACGAAGGAACGAAGGAAGGAAGGAACGAAGGAACGACGGAACGAAGGAACGAAGGAACGAAGGAACGAAGGAACGAAGGAACGAAGGAACGAAGGAACGAAGGAACGAAGGAACGAAGGAACGAAGGAACGAAGGAACGAAGGAACGAAGCAACGAAGCAACGAAGGAACGAAGGAACGAAGCAACGAAGGAACGAAGCAACGAAGGAACGAAGGAACGAAGGAACGAAGGAACGAAGGAACGAAGGAACGAAGCAACGAAGGAACGAAGGAACGAAGCAACGAAGGAACGAAGGAACGAAGGAACGAAGGAACGAAGCAACGAAGGAACGAAGGAACGAAGGAACGAAGGAACGAAGGAACGAAGGAACGAACGAACGAAGGAACGATGGAACGAAGGAACGAAGGAACGTAGGAACGAAGGAACGAAGGAACGAAGGGACGAAGGAACGAAGGAACGAAGGAACGAAGGAACGAAGGGACGAAGGAACGAAGGAACGAAGGAACGAAGGAACGAAGGAACGAAGGAACGAAGGAACGAAGATACGAAGGAACGTAGGAACGAAGGAACGAAGGAACGAAGGAACGAATTAACGAAGGAACGAAGGAACGAAGGAACGAAGGAACGAAGGAAGGAAGGAACGAAGGAACGAAGGAACGAAGGGACGAAGGAACGAAGGAACGAAGGAAGGAAGGAACGAAGGAAGGAAGGAACGAAGGAAGGAAGGAACGAAGGAACGAAGGAACGAAGGAATGAAGGAAGGAAGGAACGAAGGAACGAAGGAACGAAGGAAGGAAGGAAGGAAGGAAGGAAGGAACGAAGGAAAGAAGGAACGACGGAACGAAGGAACGAAGGAACGAAGGAACGAAGGAACGAAGGAAGGAAGGAACGAAGGAACGAACGAACGAACGAACGAACGAAGGAACGAAGGAACGAAGGAACGAAGGAAGGAAGGAACGAAGGAAGGAAGGAACGAAGGAACGAAGGACCGAAGGAAGGAAGGAACGAAGGAAGGAAGGAACGAAGGAACGAAGGAACGAAGTAAGGAAGGAACGAAGGAACGAAGGAAGGAAGGAACGAAGGAAGGAAGGAACGAAGGAACGAAGCAACGAAGGAACGAAGGAACGAAGGAACGAAGGAACGAAGGAACGAAGGAACGAAGGAAAGAAGGAACGAAGGAACGAAGGAACGAAGGAACGAAGCAACGAAGGAACGAAGGAACGAATGAACGAATGAACGAAGGAACGAAGGAACGAAGGAAAGAAGGAAAGAAGGAACGAAGGAACGAAGGAACGAAGGAACGAAGGAACGAAGGAACGAAGGAACGAAGGAACGAAGGAACGAAGGAACGAAGGAACGAAGGCAGGAAGGAACGAAGGAACGAAGGAAGGAAGGAAGGAAGGAACGAAGAAACGAAGGAACGAAGGAACGAAGGACCGAAGGAACGAAGGAACGTAGGAACGAAGGAACGAAGGGACGAAGGAACGAAGGAACGAAGGAACGAAGGAACGAAGGAACGAAGGGACGAAGGAACGAAGGAACGATGGAACGAAGGAACGAAGGAACGAAGGAACGAAGGAACGAAGGAACGAAGGAACGAATGAACGAAGGAACGAAGGAACGAAGGAACGAAGGAAGGAAGGAACGAAGGAACGAAGGAACGAAGGAACGAAGGATCGAAGGAACGAAGGAACGAAGGAACGAGGGAACGAAGGAACGAAGGAACGAAGCAACGAAGCAACGAAGCAACGAAGGAACGAAGGAACGAAGGAACGTAGGAACGAAGGAACGAAGGAACGAAGCAACGAAGGAACGAAGGAACGAATAAACGAAGAAACGAAGGAACGAAGGAACGAAGGAACGAAGGAACGAAGGAACGAAGGAAGGAAGGAAGGAAGGAACGAAGGAAGGAAGGAACGAAGGAACGAAGGAACGAAGGAACGAAGGAACGAAGGAACGAAGGAACGAAGGAACGAAGAAACGAAGGAACGAAGAAACGAAGGAACGAAGGAACGAAGGAACGAAGGAACGAAGGAACGTAGGAACGAAGGAACGAAGCAACGAAGGAACGAAGCAACGAAGGAACGAAGGAACGAAGGAACGAAGAAACGAAGGAACGAAGGAACGAAGGAACGAAGGAACGAAGGAACGAAGGAACGAAGGAACGAAGGAACGAAGGAACGAAGGAACGAAGGAGCGAAGGAACGAAGGAACGAAGGAACGAAGGAACGAAGGAACGAAGGAACGAAGGAACGAAGGAAGGAAGGGACGAAGGAACGAAGGGACGAAGGAACGAAGGAAGGAAGGAAGGAAGGAACGAAGGAACGAAGGAACTAATGAAGGAAGGAAGGAACGAAGGAACGAAGGAAGGAAGGAAGGAAGGTACGAAGGAAGGAAGGAACGACGGAACGAAGGAAAGAAGGAACGACGGAACGAAGGAACGAAGGAACGAAGGAACGAAGGAAAGAAGGAACGAAGGATCGAAAGAACGAAGGAACGAAGCAACGAAGCAACGAAGGAACGAAGGAACGAAGGAACGAAGGAACAAAGGAACGAAGCAACGAAGGAACGAAGCAACGAAGGAACGAAGGAACGAAGGAAGGAAGGAACGAAGGAAGGAAGGAACGAAGGAATGAAGGAACGAAGGAACGAAGGAACGAAGGAACGAAGGAACGAAGGAACGAAGGAAAGAAGGAACGAAGGATCGAAAGAACGAAGGAACGAAGGAACGAAGGAACGAAGGAACGAAGGAACGAAGCAACGAAGGAACGAAGGAACGAAGGAACGAAGCAACGAAGGAACGAAGGAACGAAGGAACGAAGGAACGAAGGAACGAAGGAACGAACGAACGAAGGAACGATGGAACGAAGGAACGAAGGAACGAAGGAACGTAGGAACGAAGGAACGAAGGAACGAAGGGACGAAGGAACGAAGGAACGAAGGAACGAAGGGACGAAGGAACGAAGGAACGAAGGAACGAAGGAACGAAGGAACGAAGGAACGAAGGAACGAAGGAACGAATATACGAAGGAACGTAGGAACGAAGGAACGAAGGAACGAATTAACGAAGGAACGAAGGAACGAAGGAACGAAGGAACGAAGGAACGAAGGAACGAAGGAAGGAAGGAACGAAGGAACGAAGGAACGAAGGGACGAAGGAAGGAAGGGACGAAGGAACGAAGGAACGAAGGAAGGAAGGAACGAAGGAAGGAAGGAACGAAGGAAGGAAGGAACGAAGGAACGAAGGAACGAAGGAATGAAGGAAGGAAGGAACGTAGGAACGAAGGAACGAAGGAAGGAAGGAACGAAGGAAGGAAGGAACGACGGAACGAAGGAAAGAAGGACCGACGGAACGAAGGAACGAAGGAACGAAGGAACGAAGGAACGAAGGAACGAAGGAACGAAGGAACGAAGGAACGAAGGAACGAAGGAACGAAGGAAGGAAGGAACGAAGGAACGAAGGAACGAAGGAAGGAAGGAACGAAGGAAGGAAGGAAGGAAGGAACGAAGGAATGAAGGAACGAAGGAACGAAGGAACGAAGGAAAGAAGGAACGAAGGATCGAAAGAACGAAGGAACGAAGCAACGAAGGAACGAAGGAACGAAGGAACGAAGGAACGAAGGAACAATGGAACGAAGGAATGAAGGAACGAAGGAACAAAGGAACGAAGGAACGAAGGAACGAAGAAACGAAGGAACGAAGCAACGAAGGAACGAAGTAACGAAGGAACGATGGAACGAAGGAACGAAGGAACGAAGGAACGAAGAAACGAAGGAACGAAGCAACGAAGGAACGAAGTAACGAAGGAACGATGGAACGAAGGAACGAAGGAACGAAGGAACGAAGGATCGAAGGAACGAAGGAACGAAGGAACGAAGGAACGAAGGAACGAAGGAACGTAGGAACGAAGGAACGAAGGGACGAAGGAACGAAGGAACGAATTAACGAAGGAACGAAGGTACGAAGGAACGTAGGAAAGAAGGAACGAAGGAACGAAGGAACGAAGGAACGAAGGAACGAAGGAACGAAGGAACGAAAGAAGGAAGGAACGAAGGAACGAAGGAACGAAGGAACGAAGGAAGGAAGGAAGGATGGGACGAAGGAACGAAGGAACGAAGGAAGGAAGGAACGAAGGAAGGAAGGAACGACGGAACGAAGGAAAGAAGGAACGACGGAACGACGGAACGAAGGAACGAAGGAACGAAGGAACGAAGGAAAGAAGGAACGAAGGATCGAAAGAACGAAGGAACGAAGCACCGAAGGAACGAAGGAACGAAGGAACGAAGGAACAAAGGAACGAAGGAACGAAGGAACGAAGAAACGAAGGAACGAAGCAACGAAGGAACGAAGTAACGAAGGAACGATGGAACGAAGGAACGAAGGAACGAAGGATCGAAGGAACGAAGGAACGAAGGAACGAAGGAACGAAGGAACGAAGGAACGAAGGAACGAAGGAACGAACGAACGAACGAAGGAACGAAGGAACGAAGGAAGGAAGGAACGAAGGAAGGAAGGAACGAAGGAACGAAGTACCGAAGAAAGGAAGGAACGAAGGAAGGAAGGAACGAAGGAACGAAGGAACGAAGTAAGGAAGGAACGAAGGAAGGAAGGAACGAAGGAAGGAAGGAACGAAGGAAGGAAGGAACGAACGAACGAAGGAACGAAGGAACGAAGGAACGAAGGAACGAAGGAACGAAGGAACGAAGGAACGAAGGAACGAAGGAACGAAGGAACGAAGGAACGAAGGATCGAAGGAACGAAGGAACGAAGCAACGAATGAACGAAGGAACGAAGGAACGAAGGAACCAAGGAATGAAGGAACGAAGGAACGAAGGAACGAAGGAACGAAGGAACGAAGGAACGAAGGAACGAAGGAACGAAGGAACGAAGGAACGAAGGAACGAAGGAACGAAGGAAGGAAGGAACGAAGGAACGAAGGAACGAAGGAAGGAAGGAAGGAAGGAAGGAAGGAACAAAGGAACGAAGGACCGAAGGAAGGAAGGAACGAAGGAAGGAAGGAACGAAGGAAGGAAGGAACGAAGGAACGAAGGAACGAAGACACGAAGGAACGAAGAAACGAAGGATCGAAATAACGAAAGAACGAAGGAACGAAGCAACGAAGGGACGAAGGAACGAAGGAACGAAGGAACGAAGAAACGAAGGAACGAAGGAACGAAGGAAGGAATGAACGAAGGAACGAAGGAATAAAGGAAGGAAGGAAAGAAGAAACGAAGGAACGAAGGAACGAAGGAACGAAGGAACGAAGGAACGAAGGAACGTAGGAACGAAGGAACGAAGGAACGAAGGAACGAAGGAACGAAGGAACGAAGGAACGAAGGAACGAATGAACGAAGGAAGGAAGGAACGAAGGAAGGAAGGAACGAAGGAACGAAGGAGTGAAGGAAGGAAGGAACGAAGGAAGGAAGGAACGAAGGAACGAAGGAACGAAGGAACGAAGGAACGAAGGAACGCAGGAACGAAGGAACGAAGGAACGAAGGAACCAAGGAACGAAGGAACGTAGGAACGAAGGAACGAAGGGACGAAGTAACGAAGGAACGAAGGAACGAAGGAACGAAGGAACGAAGGAACGAAGGAACTAAGGAACGAAGGAAGGAAGGAACGAAGGAACGAACGAACGAACGAACGAACGAATGAACGCAGGAACGAAGGAAAGAAGGAAGGAAGGAACGAAGGAACGAAGGAACGAAGGACCGAAGGAAGGAAGGGACGAAGGAAGGAAGGAACGAAGGAACGAAGGAACGAAGTAAGGAAGGAACGAAGGAAGGAAGGAACGAAGGAAGGAAGGACCGAAGGAAGGAAGGAACGAAGGAACGAAGCAACGAAGGAACGAAGGAACGAAGGAACGAAAGAACGAAGGAACGAAGGAACGAAGGAACGAAGGAACGAAGGATTGAAGGAACGAAGGAAGGAAGGAACGAAGGAACGAAGGAACGAAGGAACGAAGGAACGAAGGAAGGAAGGAACGAAGGAAGGAAGGAACAAAGGAACGACGGCCCGAAGGAAGGAAGGAACGAAGGAAGGAAGGAACGAAGGAACGAAGGAACGAAGTAACGAAGGAACGAAGGAACGAAGTAACGAAGGATCGAAAGAACGAAAGAACGAAGGAACGAAGCAACGAAGGAAAGAAGGAACGAAGGAACTAAGGAACGAAGGAACGAAGGAACGAAGGAACGAAGGAACGAAGGAAGGAAGGAACGAAGGAACGAAGGAACGAAGGAATGAAGGAAGGAAGGATCGAAAAAACGAAGGAACGAATGAACGATGGACCGAAGGAACGAAGGAACGAAGGAACGTAGGACCGACGGAACGAAGGAACGAAGGAACGAAGGAACGAAGGAACGATGGAACGAAGGAACGAAGGAACGAAGGAACGAAGGAACGAAGGAACGAATGAACGAAGGAAGGAAGGAACGAAGGAAGGAAGGAACGAAGGAATGAAGGAAGGAAGGAACGAAGGAACGAAGGAACGAAGGAACGAAGGATCGAAGGAACGAATTAACGAAGGAACGAGGGAACGAAGGAACGAAGGAACGAAGGAACGAAGGAACGAAGGAACGAAGGAACGAAGGAACGAAGAAACGAAGGAACGAAGGAACGAAGGAACGAAGGAAGGAAGGAACGAAGGAAGGAAGGAACGAAGGAACGAAGGAAAGAAGGAACGAAGGAACGAAGGAACGAAGGAACGAAGGAATGAAGGAAGGAAGGAACGAAGGAACGAAGGAACGAAGGAAGGAAGGAAGGAAGGAAGGAAGGAACGAAGGAAAGAAGGAACGACGGAACGAAGGAACGAAGGAACGAAGGAACGAAGGAACGAAGGAACGAAGGAAGGAAGGAACGAAGGAACGAACGAACGAACGAACGAACGAAGGAACGAAGGAACGAAGGAACGAAGGAAGGAAGGAACGAAGGAAGGAAGGAACGAAGGAACGAAGGACCGAAGGAAGGAAGGAACGAAGGAAGGAAGGAACGAAGGAACGAAGGAACGAAGTAAGGAAGGAACGAAGGAACGAAGGAAGGAAGGAACGAAGGAAGGAAGGAACGAAGGAACGAAGCAACGAAGGAACGAAGGAACGAAGGAACGAAGGAACGAAGGAACGAAGGAACGAAGGAAAGAAGGAACGAAGGAACGAAGGAACGAAAGAACGAAGCAACGAAGGAACGAAGGAACGAATGAACGAATGAACGAAGGAACGAAGGAAAGAAGGAAAGAAGGAACGAAGGAACGAAGGAACGAAGGAACGAAGGAACGAAGGAACGAAGGAACGAAGGAACGAAGGAACGAAGGAACGAAGGAACGAAGGAACGAAGGCAGGAAGGAACGAAGGAACGAAGGAAGGAAGGAAGGAAGGAACGAAGAAACGAAGGAACGAAGGAACGAAGGAACGAAGGACCGAAGGAACGTAGGAACGAAGGAACGAAGGGACGAAGGAACGAAGGAACGAAGGAACGAAGGAACGAAGGGACGAAGGAACGAAGGAACGATGGAACGAAGGAACGAAGGAACGAAGGAACGAAGGAACGAAGGAACGAAGGAACGAATGAACGAAGGAACGAAGGAACGAAGGAACGAAGGAAGGAAGGAACGAAGGAACGAAGGAACGAAGGATCGAAGGAACGAAGGAACGAAGGAACGAGGGAACGAAGGAACGAAGGAACGAAGCAACGAAGCAACGAAGGAACGAAGCAACGAAGGAACGAAGGAACGAAGGAACGTAGGAACGAAGGAACGAAGCAACGAAGGAACGAAGCAACGAAGGAACGAAGGAACGAATAAACGAAGAAACGAAGGAACGAAGGAACGAAGGAACGAAGGAACGAAGGAACGAAGGAACGAAGGAACGAAGGAAAGAAGGAAGGAAGGAACGAAGGAAGGAAGGAACGAAGGAACGAAGGAACGAAGGAACGAAGGAACGAAGGAACGAAGGAACGAAGGAACGAAGAAACGAAGGAACGAAGAAACGAAGGAACGAAGGAACGAAGGAACGAAGGAACGTAGGAACGAAGGAACGAAGCAACGAAGGAACGAAGCAACGAAGGAACGAAGGAACGAAGGAACGAAGAAACGAAGGAACGAAGGAACGAAGGAACGAAGGAACGAAGGAACGAAGGAACGAAGGAACGAAGGAACGAAGGAACGAAGGAACGAAGGAGCGAAGGAACGAAGGAACGAAGGAAGGAAGGAACGAAGGAACGAACGAACGAAGGAACGAAGGAACGAAGGAAGGAAGGGACGAAGGAACGAAGGAAGGAAGGAAGGAAGGAACGAAGGAACGAAGGAACTAATGAAGGAAGGAAGGAACGAAGGAACGAAGGAAGGAAGGAAGGAAGGTACGAAGGAAGGAAGGAACGACGGAACGAAGGAAAGAAGGAACGACGGAACGAAGGAACGAAGGAACGAAGGAACGAAGGAAAGAAGGAACGAAGGATCGAAAGAACGAAGGAACGAAGCAACGAAGCAACGAAGGAACGAAGGAACGAAGGAACAAAGGAACGAAGCAACGAAGGAACGAAGCAACGAAGGAACGAAGGAACGAAGGAAGGAAGGAACGAAGGAAGGAAGGAACGAAGGAATGAAGGAACGAAGGAACGAAGGAACGAAGGAACGAAGGAACGAAGGAAAGAAGGAACGAAGGATCGAAAGAACGAAGGAACGAAGGAACGAAGGAACGAAGGAACGAAGGAACGAAGCAACGAAGGAACGAAGGAACGAAGGAACGAAGCAACGAAGGAACGAAGGAACGAAGGAACGAAGGAACGAAGGAACGAAGGAACGAAGGAACGAAGGAACGAACGAACGAAGGAACGATGGAACGAAGGAACGAAGGAACGAAGGAACGTAGGAACGAAGGAACGAAGGAACGAAGGGACGAAGGAACGAAGGAACGAAGGAACGAAGGGACGAAGGAACGAAGGAACGAAGGAACGAAGGAACGAAGGAACGAAGGAACGAAGGAACGAAGGAACGAATATACGAAGGAACGTAGGAACGAAGGAACGAAGGAACGAATTAACGAAGGAACGAAGGAACGAAGGAACGAAGGAACGAAGGAACGAAGGAACGAAGGAACGAAGGAAGGAAGGAACGAAGGAACGAAGGAACGAAGGGACGAAGGAAGGAAGGGACGAAGGAACGAAGGAACGAAGGAAGGAAGGAACGAAGGAAGGAAGGAACGAAGGAAGGAAGGAACGAAGGAACGAAGGAACGAATGAATGAAGGAAGGAAGGAACGTAGGAACGAAGGAACGAAGGAAGGAAGGAACGAAGGAAGGAAGGAACGACGGAACGAAGGAAAGAAGGACCGACGGAACGAAGGAACGAAGGAACGAAGGAACGAAGGAACGAAGGAACGAAGGAACGAAGGAACGAAGGAACGAAGGAACGAAGGAACGAAGGAACGAAGGAAGGAAGGAACGAAGGAACGAAGGAACGAAGGAAGGAAGGAACGAAGGAAGGAAGGAAGGAAGGAACGAAGGAATGAAGGAACGAAGGAACGAAGGAACGAAGGAAAGAAGGAACGAAGGATCGAAAGAACGAAGGAACGAAGCAACGAAGGAACGAAGGAACGAAGGAACGAAGGAACGAAGGAACAATGGAACGAAGGAACGAAGGAACGAAGGAACAAAGGAACGAAGGAACGAAGGAAGGAAGGAACGAAGGAAGGAAGGAAGGAAGGAACGAAGGAATGAAGGAACGAAGGAACGAAGAAACGAAGGAACGAAGCAACGAAGGAACGAAGTAACGAAGGAACGATGGAACGAAGGAACGAAGGAACGAAGGAACGAAGAAACGAAGGAACGAAGCAACGAAGGAACGAAGTAACGAAGGAACGATGGAACGAAGGAACGAAGGAACGAAGGAACGAAGGATCGAAGGAACGAAGGAACGAAGGAACGAAGGAACGAAGGAACGAAGGAACGTAGGAACGAAGGAACGAAGGGACGAAGGAACGAAGGAACGAATTAACGAAGGAACGAAGGTACGAAGGAACGTAGGAAAGAAGGAACGAAGGAACGAAGGAACGAAGGAACGAAGGAACGAAGGAACGAAGGAACGAAAGAAGGAAGGAACGAAGGAACGAAGGAACGAAGGAACGAAGGAAGGAAGGAAGGATGGGACGAAGGAACGAAGGAACGAAGGAAGGAAGGAACGAAGGAAGGAAGGAACGACGGAACGAAGGAAAGAAGGAACGACGGAACGACGGAACGAAGGAACGAAGGAACGAAGGAACGAAGGAACGAAGGAACGAAGGAAAGAAGGAACGAAGGATCGAAAGAACGAAGGAACGAAGCACCGAAGGAACGAAGGAACGAAGGAACGAAGGAACAAAGGAACGAAGGAACGAAGGAACGAAGAAACGAAGGAACGAAGCAACGAAGGAACGAAGTAACGAAGGAACGATGGAACGAAGGAACGAAGGAACGAAGGATCGAAGGAACGAAGGAACGAAGGAACGAAGGAACGAAGGAACGAAGGAACGAAGGAACGAAGGAACGAACGAACGAACGAAGGAACGAAGGAACGAAGGAAGGAAGGAACGAAGGAAGGAAGGAACGAAGGAACGAAGTACCGAAGAAAGGAAGGAACGAAGGAAGGAAGGAACGAAGGAACGAAGGAACGAAGTAAGGAAGGAACGAAGGAAGGAAGGAACGAAGGAAGGAAGGAACGAAGGAAGGAAGGAACGAAGCAACGAAGGAACGAAGGAACGAAGGAACGAAGGAACGAAGGAACGAAGGAACGAAGGAACGAAGGAACGAAGGAACGAAGGAACGAAGGAACGAAGGAACGAAGGAACGATGGAACGAAGGAACGAAGGAACGAAGGAACGAAGGAACGAAGGAACGAATGAACGAAGGAAGGAAGGAACGAAGGAAGGAAGGAACGAAGGAATGAAGGAAGGAAGGAACGAAGGAAGGAAGGAACGAAGGAACGAAGGAACGAAGGATCGAAGGAACGAATTAACGAAGGAACGAGGGAACGAAGGAACGAAGGAACGAAGGAACGAAGGACCGAAGGAAGGAAGGAACGAAGGAAGGAAGGAACGAAGGAAGGAAGGAACGAAGGAACGAAGGAACGAAGACACGAAGGAACGAAGAAACGAAGGATCGAAATAACGAAAGAACGAAGGAACGAAGCAACGAAGGGACGAAGGAACGAAGGAACGAAGGAACGAAGAAACGAAGGAACGAAGGAACGAAGGAAGGAATGAACGAAGGAACGAAGGAACGAAGGAACGAAGGAACCAAGGAACGAAGGAACGTAGGAACGAAGGAACGAAGGGACGAAGTAACGAAGGAACGAAGGAACGAAGGAACGAAGGAACGAAGGAACGAAGGAACTAAGGAACGAAGGAAGGAAGGAACGAAGGAACGAACGAACGAACGAACGAACGAATGAACGCAGGAACGAAGGAAAGAAGGAAGGAAGGAACGAAGGAACGAAGCAACGAAGGACCGAAGGAAGGAAGGGACGAAGGAAGGAAGGAACGAAGGAACGAAGGAACGAAGTAAGGAAGGAACGAAGGAAGGAAGGAACGAAGGAAGGAAGGACCGAAGGAAGGAAGGAACGAAGGAACGAAGCAACGAAGGAACGAAGGAACGAAGGAACGAAAGAACGAAGGAACGAAGGAACGAAGGAACGAAGGAACGAAGGATTGAAGGAACGAAGGAAGGAAGGAACGAAGGAACGAAGGAACGAAGGAACGAAGGAACGAAGGAAGGAAGGAACGAAGGAAGGAAGGAACAAAGGAACGACGGCCCGAAGGAAGGAAGGAACGAAGGAAGGAAGGAACGAAGGAACGAAGGAACGAAGTAACGAAGGAACGAAGGAACGAAGTAACGAAGGATCGAAAGAACGAAAGAACGAAGGAACGAAGCAACGAAGGAAAGAAGGAACGAAGGAACTAAGGAACGAAGGAACGAAGGAACGAAGGAACGAAGGAAGGAAGGAACGAAGGAACGAAGGAACGAAGGAATGAAGGAAGGAAGGATCGAAAAAACGAAGGAACGAAGGAACGATGGACCGAAGGAACGAAGGAACGAAGGAACGTAGGAACGACGGAACGAAGGAACGAAGGAACGAAGGAACGATGGAACGAAGGAACGAAGGAACGAAGGAACGAAGGAACGAAGGAACGAATGAACGAAGGAAGGAAGGAACGAAGGAAGGAAGGAACGAAGGAATGAAGGAAGGAAGGAACGAAGGAAGGAAGGAACGAAGGAACGAAGGAACGAAGGATCGAAGGAACGAATTAACGAAGGAACGAGGGAACGAAGGAACGAAGGAACGAAGGAACGAAGGAACGAAGGAACGAAGGAACGAAGGAACGAAGAAACGAAGGAACGAAGGAACGAAGGAACGAAGGAAGGAAGGAACGAAGGAAGGAAGGAACGAAGGAACGAAGGAAGGAAGGAACGAAGGAAGGAAGGAACGAAGGAACGAAGGAAAGAAGGAACGAAGGAACGAAGGAACGAAGGAACGAAGGAACGAAGGAACGAAGGAACGAAGAAACGAAGGAACGAAGGAACGAAGGAACGAAGGAACGAAGGAACGAAGGAACGAAGGAACGAAGGAACGAAGGTACGAAGGAACGTAGGAACGAAGGAACGGAGGAACGAAGCAACGAAGGAACGAAGGAACGAAGCAACGAAGGAACGAAGGAACGAAGGAACGAAGGAACGAAGGAACGAAGGAACGAAGGAACGAAGGAACGAAGGAACGAAGGAACGAAGGAACGAAGGAGCGAAGGAACGAAGGAAGGAAGGAACGAAGGAACGAAGGAACGAAGGAAGGAAGGGACGAAGGAACGAAGGAAGGAAGGAACGAAGGAAGGAAGGATCGAAGGAACGAAGGAAGGAAGGAACGAAGGAAGGAAGGAACGACGGAACGAAGGAAAGAAGGAACGACGGAACGAAGGAACGAAGGAACGAAGGAACGAAGGAAGGAAGGAGCGAAGGAACGAAGGAACGATGGAACGAAGGAACGAAGGAACGAAGCAACGAAGGAACGAAGGAACGAAGGAACGAAGGAACGAAGGAACGAAGGAACGAAGGAACGAAGGAACGAAGGAACGAAGGAGCGAAGGAACGAAGGAACGAAGAAACGAAGGAACGAAGGAACGAAGGAACGAAGGAACGAAGGAACGAAGGAACGAAGGAACGTAGGAACGAAGGAACGAAGGAACGAAGGGACGAAGGAACGAAGGAACGAAGGAACGAAGGAACGAAGGAACGAAGAAACGAAGGAAGGAAGGAAAAAAGGAACGAAGGACCGAAGGAAGGAAGGAACGAAGGAAGGAAGGAATGAAGGAACGGAGGAACGAAGGAAGGAAGGAACGAAGGAACGAAGGAACGTAGGAACGAAGGAACGAAAGAACGAAGGAACGAAGGAACGAAGGAACGAAGGAAAGAAGGAACGAAGGAACGAAGGAACGAAGGAACGAAGGAACGAAGGAACGAAGGAACGAAGGAACGAAGGAACGAAGGAACGAAGGAACGAAGGAACGAAGGAACGAAGGAACGAAGGATCGAAGGAACGAAGGAACGAAGGAACGAAGGAACGAAGCAACGAAGGAACGAGGGAACGAAGGAACGAAGGAACGAAGGAACGAAGCAACGAAGGAACGAAGGAACGAAGTAACGAAGCAACTAAGGAACGAAGGAACGAAGGAACGAAGGAACGAAGGAACGAAGGAACGAAGGAACGAAGGAACGAAGGAACGAAGGAACGAAGGAACGGAGGAACGAAGGGACGAAGGAACGAAGGAGGGAAGGAACGAAGGAACGAAGGAACGAAGGAACGAAGGAACAAAGGAACGAACGAACGAAGGAACGATGGAACGAAGGAACGAAGGAACGAAGGAACCAAGCAACTAAGGAACGAAGGAACGAAGGAACGAAGGAACGAAGGAACGATGGAACGAAGCAACGAAGGAACGAAGGAACGAAGGAACGAAGGAACGAAGGAACGAAGGAATGATGGAACGAAGGAAGGAAGGAACGAAGGAACGAAGGAACGAACGAACGAACGAACGAAGGAACGAAGGAACGAAGGAAGGAAGGAACGATGGAAGGAAGGAACGAAGGAACGAAGGACCGAAGGAAGGAAGGAACGAAGGAAGGAAGGAACGAAGGAACGAAGGAACGAAGTAAGGAAGGAACGAAGGAAGGAAGGAACGAAGGAAGGAAGGAGCGAAGGAAGGAAGGAACGAAGGAACGAAGCAACGAAGGAACGAAGGAACGAAGGAACGAAGGAACGAAGAAACGAAGGAACGAAGGAACGAAGGAACGAAGGAACGAAGGAACGAAGGAACGAAGGAACGAAGGAACGAAGCAACGAATGAACGAAGGAACGAAGGAACGAAGGAACGAAGGAATGAAGGAACGAAGGAACGAAGGAACGAAGGAACGAATGAACGAAGGAACGAAGGAACGAAGGAAGGAAGGAAGGAAGGAACGAAAGAACGAAGGAACGAAGGCAGGAAGGAACGAAGGAAGGAAGGAACAAAGTAACGAAGGACCGAAGGAAGGAAGGAACGAAGGAAGGAAGGAACGAAGGAAGGAAGGAACGAAGGAACGAAGGAACGAAGGAACGAAGAAACGAAGGATCGAAAGAACGAAGGAACGAAGCAACGAAGGAACGAAGGAACGAAGGAACGAAGGAACGAAGCAACGAAGGAACGAAGGAACGAAGGAACGAAGGAACGAAGCAACGAAGGAACGAAGGAACGAAGGAACGAAGGAACGAAGGAACGAAGGAACGAACGAACGAAGGAACGATGGAACGAAGGAACGAAGGAACGTAGGAACGAAGGAACGAAGGAACGAAGGGACGAAGGAACGAAGGAACGAAGGAACGAAGGAACGAAGGGACGAAGGAACGAAGGAACGAAGGAACGAAGGAACGAAGGAACGAAGGAACGAAGGAACGAAGATACGAAGGAACGTAGGAACGAAGGAACGAAGGAACGAAGGAACGAATTAACGAAGGAACGAAGGAACGAAGGAAGGAAGGAACGAAGGAACGAAGGAACGAAGGAAGGAAGGGACGAAGGAACGAAGGAAGGAAGGAACGAAGGAAGGAAGGAACGAAGGAAGGAAGGAACGAAGGAACGAAGGAACGAAGGAATGAAGGAAGGAAGGAACGAAGGAACGAAGGAACGAAGGAAGGAAGGAAGGAAGGAAGGAAGGAACGACGGAACGAAGGAAAGAAGGAACGACGGAACGAAGGAACGAAGGAACGAAGGAACGAAGGAACGAAGGAACGAAGGAAGGAAGGAACGAAGGAACGAACGAACGAACGAACGAACGAAGGAACGAAGGAACGAAGGAACGAAGGAAGGAAGGAACGAAGGAAGGAAGGAACGAAGGAACGAAGGACCGAAGGAAGGAAGGAACGAAGGAAGGAAGGAACGAAGGAACGAAGGAACGAAGTAAGGAAGGAACGAAGGAACGAAGGAAGGAAGGAACGAAGGAAGGAAGGAACGAAGGAACGAAGCAACGAAGGAACGAAGGAACGAAGGAACGAAGGAACGAAGGAACGAAGGAACGAAGGAACGAAGGAACGAAGGAACGAAGGAAAGAAGGAACGAAGGAGCGAAGGAACGAAGGAAGGAAGGAACGAAGGAACGAAGGAACGAAGGATCGAAGGAACGAAGGAACGAAGGAACGAAGGAACGAAGGAACGAAGGAACGTAGGAACGAAGGAACGAAGGGACGAAGGAACGAAGGAACGAATTAACGAAGGAACGAAGGTACGAAGGAACGTAGGAAAGAAGGAACGAAGGAACGAAGGAACGAAGGAACGAAGGAACGAAGGAACGAAGGAACGAAAGAAGGAAGGAACGAAGGAACGAAGGAACGAAGGAACGAAGGAAGGAAGGAAGGATGGGACGAAGGAACGAAGGAACGAAGGAAGGAAGGAACGAAGGAAGGAAGGAACGACGGAACGAAGGAAAGAAGGAACGACGGAACGACGGAACGAAGGAACGAAGGAACGAAGGAACGAAGGAACGAAGGAAAGAAGGAACGAAGGATCGAAAGAACGAAGGAACGAAGCACCGAAGGAACGAAGGAACGAAGGAACGAAGGAACAAAGGAACGAAGGAACGAAGGAACGAAGAAACGAAGGAACGAAGCAACGAAGGAACGAAGTAACGAAGGAACGATGGAACGAAGGAACGAAGGAACGAAGGATCGAAGGAACGAAGGAACGAAGGAACGAAGGAACGAAGGAACGAAGGAACGAAGGAACGAAGGAACGAACGAACGAACGAAGGAACGAAGGAACGAAGGAAGGAAGGAACGAAGGAAGGAAGGAACGAAGGAACGAAGTACCGAAGAAAGGAAGGAACGAAGGAAGGAAGGAACGAAGGAACGAAGGAACGAAGTAAGGAAGGAACGAAGGAAGGAAGGAACGAAGGAAGGAAGGAACGAAGGAAGGAAGGAACGAAGCAACGAAGGAACGAAGGAACGAAGGAACGAAGGAACGAAGGAACGAAGGAACGAAGGAACGAAGGAACGAAGGAACGAAGGAACGAAGGAACGAAGGAACGAAGGATCGAAGGAACGAAGGAACGAAGCAACGAATGAACGAAGGAACGAAGGAACCAAGGAATGAAGGAACGAAGGAACGAAGGAACGAAGGAACGAAGGAACGAAGGAACGAAGGAACGAAGGAAGGAAGGAACGAAGGAACGAAGGAAGGAAGGAACGAAGGAACGAAGGAACGAAGGAAGGAAGGAAGGAAGGAAGGAAGGAACAAAGGAACGAAGGACCGAAGGAAGGAAGGAACGAAGGAAGGAAGGAACGAAGGAAGGAAGGAACGAAGGAACGAAGGAACGAAGACACGAAGGAACGAAGAAACGAAGGATCGAAATAACGAAAGAACGAAGGAACGAAGCAACGAAGGGACGAAGGAACGAAGGAACGAAGGAACGAAGAAACGAAGGAACGAAGGAACGAAGGAAGGAATGAACGAAGGAACGAAGGAATAAAGGAAGGAAGGAAAGAAGAAACGAAGGAACGAAGGAACGAAGGAACGAAGGAACGAAGGAACGAACGAACGTAGGAACGAAGGAACGAAGGAACGAAGGAACGAAGGAACGAAGGAACGAAGGAACGAATGAACGAAGGAAGGAAGGAACGAAGGAAGGAAGGAACGAAGGAACGAAGGAGTGAAGGAAGGAAGGAACGAAGGAAGGAAGGAACGAAGGAACGAGGGAACGAAGGAACGAAGGAACGAAGGAACGAAGGAACGCAGGAACGAAGGAACGAAGGAACGAAGGAACCAAGGAACGAAGGAACGTAGGAACGAAGGAACGAAGGGACGAAGTAACGAAGGAACGAAGGAACGAAGGAACGAAGGAACGAAGGAACGAAGGAACTAAGGAACGAAGGAAGGAAGGAACGAAGGAACGAACGAACGAACGAACGAACGAATGAACGCAGGAACGAAGGAAAGAAGGAAGGAAGGAACGAAGGAACGAAGGAACGAAGGACCGAAGGAAGGAAGGGACGAAGGAAGGAAGGAACGAAGGAACGAAGGAACGAAGTAAGGAAGGAACGAAGGAAGGAAGGAACGAAGGAAGGAAGGACCGAAGGAAGGAAGGAACGAAGGAACGAAGCAACGAAGGAACGAAGGAACGAAGGAACGAAAGAACGAAGGAACGAAGGAACGAAGGAACGAAGGAACGAAGGATTGAAGGAACGAAGGAAGGAAGGAACGAAGGAACGAAGGAACGAAGGAACGAAGGAACGAAGGAAGGAAGGAACGAAGGAAGGAAGGAACAAAGGAACGACGGCCCGAAGGAAGGAAGGAACGAAGGAAGGAAGGAACGAAGGAACGAAGGAACGAAGTAACGAAGGAACGAAGGAACGAAGTAACGAAGGATCGAAAGAACGAAAGAACGAAGGAACGAAGCAACGAAGGAAAGAAGGAACGAAGGAACTAAGGAACGAAGGAACGAAGGAACGAAGGAACGAAGGAAGGAAGGAACGAAGGAACGAAGGAACGAAGGAATGAAGGAAGGAAGGATCGAAAAAACGAAGGAACGAAGGAACGATGGACCGAAGGAACGAAGGAACGAAGGAACGTAGGAACGACGGAACGAAGGAACGAAGGAACGAAGGAACGAAGGAACGATGGAACGAAGGAACGAAGGAACGAAGGAACGAAGGAACGAATGAACGAAGGAAGGAAGGAACGAAGGAAGGAAGGAACGAAGGAATGAAGGAAGGAAGGAACGAAGGAAGGAAGGAACGAAGGAACGAAGGAACGAAGGATCGAAGGAACGAATTAACGAAGGAACGAGGGAACGAAGGAACGAAGGAACGAAGGAACGAAGGAACGAAGGAACGAAGGAACGAAGGAACGAAGAAACGAAGGAACGAAGGAACGAAGGAAAGAAGGAAGGAAGGAACGAAGGAAGGAAGGAACGAAGGAACGAAGGAAGGAAGGAACGAAGGAACGAAGGAAGGAAGGAACGAAGGAAGGAAGGAACGAAGGAACGAAGGAAAGAAGGAACGAAGGAACGAAGGAACGAAGGAACGAAGGAACGAAGGAACGAAGGAACGAAGAAACGAAGGAACGAAGGAACGAAGGAACGAAGGAACGAAGGAACGAAGGAACGAAGGAACGAAGGAACGAAGGTACGAAGGAACGTAGGAACGAAGGAACGGAGGAACGAAGCAACGAAGGAACGAAGGAACGAAGCAACGAAGGAACGAAGGAACGAAGGAACGAAGGAACGAAGGAACGAAGGAACGAAGGAACGAAGGAACGAAGGAACGAAGGAACGAAGGAACGAAGGAACGAAGGAACGAAGGAACGAAGGAACGAAGGAACGAAGGAGCGAAGGAACGAAGGAAGGAAGGAACGAAGGAACGAAGGAACGAAGGAAGGAAGGGACGAAGGAACGAAGGAAGGAAGGAACGAAGGAAGGAAGGATCGAAGGAACGAAGGAAGGAAGGAACGAAGGAAGGAAGGAACGACGGAACGAAGGAAAGAAGGAACGACGGAACGAAGGAACGAAGGAACGAAGGAACGAAGGAAGGAAGGAGCGAAGGAACGAAGGAACGATGGAACGAAGGAACGAAGGAACGAAGCAACGAAGGAACGAAGGAACGAAGGAACGAAGGAACGAAGGAACGAAGGAACGAAGGAACGAAGGAACGAAGGAACGAAGGAGCGAAGGAACGAAGGAACGAAGGAACGAAGGAACGAAGGAACGAAGGAACGAAGGAACGAAGGAACGAAGGAACGAAGGAACGAAGGAACGTAGGAACGAAGGAACGAAGGAACGAAGGGACGAAGGAACGAAGGAACGAAGGAACGAAGGAACGAAGGAACGAAGAAACGAAGGAAGGAAGGAAAAAAGGAACGAAGGACCGAAGGAAGGAAGGAACGAAGGAAGGAAGGAATGAAGGAACGGAGGAACGAAGGAAGGAAGGAACGAAGGAACGAAGGAACGTAGGAACGAAGGAACGAAAGAACGAAGGAACGAAGGAACGAAGGAACGAAGGAAAGAAGGAACGAAGGAACGAAGGAACGAAGGAACGAAGGAACGAAGGAACGAAGGAACGAAGGAACGAAGGAACGAAGGAACGAAGGAACGAAGGAACGAAGGAACGAAGGAACGAAGGAACGAAGGAACGAAGGAACGAAGGATCGAAGGAACGAAGGAACGAAGGAACGAAGGAACGAAGCAACGAAGGAACGAGGGAACGAAGGAACGAAGGAACGAAGGAACGAAGCAACGAAGGAACGAAGGAACGAAGTAACGAAGCAACTAAGGAACGAAGGAACGAAGGAACGAAGGAACGAAGGAACGAAGGAACGAAGGAACGAAGGAACGAAGGAACGAAGGAAGGAAGGAACGATGGAAGGAAGGAACGAAGGAACGAAGGACCGAAGGAAGGAAGGAACGAAGGAAGGAAGGAACGAAGGAACGAAGGAACGAAGTAAGGAAGGAACGAAGGAAGGAAGGAACGAAGGAAGGAAGGAGCGAAGGAAGGAAGGAACGAAGGAACGAAGCAACGAAGGAACGAAGGAACGAAGGAACGAAGGAACGAAGAAACGAAGGAACGAAGGAACGAAGGAACGAAGGAACGAAGGAACGAAGGAACGAAGGAACGAAGGAACGAAGCAACGAATGAACGAAGGAACGAAGGAACGAAGGAACGAAGGAATGAAGGAACGAAGGAACGAAGGAACGAAGGAACGAAGGAACGAATGAACGAAGGAACGAAGGAACGAAGGAAGGAAGGAAGGAAGGAACGAAAGAACGAAGGAACGAAGGCAGGAAGGAACGAAGGAAGGAAGGAACAAAGTAACGAAGGACCGAAGGAAGGAAGGAACGAAGGAAGGAAGGAACGAAGGAAGGAAGGAACGAAGGAACGAAGGAACGAAGGAACGAAGGAACGAAGAAACGAAGGATCGAAAGAACGAAGGAACGAAGCAACGAAGGAACGAAGGAACGAAGGAACGAAGGAACGAAGCAACGAAGGAACGAAGGAACGAAGGAACGAAGGAACGAAGCAACGAAGGAACGAAGGAACGAAGGAACGAAGGAACGAAGGAACGAACGAACGAAGGAACGATGGAACGAAGGCACGAAGGAACGTAGGAACGAAGGAACGAAGGAACGAAGGGACGAAGGAACGAAGGAACGAAGGAACGAAGGAACGAAGGAACGAAGGGACGAAGGAACGAAGGAACGAAGGAACGAAGGAACGAAGGAACGAAGGAACGAAGATACGAAGGAACGTAGGAACGAAGGAACGAAGGAACGAAGGAACGAATTAACGAAGGAACGAAGGAACGAAGGAAGGAAGGAACGAAGGAACGAAGGAACGAAGGAAGGAAGGGACGAAGGAACGAAGGAAGGAAGGAACGAAGGAAGGAAGGAAGGAAGGAACGAAGGAACGAAGGAACGAAGGAATGAAGGAAGGAAGGAACGAAGGAACGAAGGAACGAAGGAAGGAAGGAAGGAAGGAAGGAAGGAACGACGGAACGAAGGAAAGAAGGAACGACGGAACGAAGGAACGAAGGAACGAAGGAACGAAGGAACGAAGGAACGAAGGAAGGAAGGAACGAAGGAACGAACGAACGAACGAACGAACGAAGGAACGAAGGAACGAAGGAACGAAGGAAGGAAGGAACGAAGGAAGGAAGGAACGAAGGAACGAAGGACCGAAGGAAGGAAGGAACGAAGGAAGGAAGGAACGAAGGAACGAAGGAACGAAGTAAGGAAGGAACGAAGGAACGAAGGAAGGAAGGAACGAAGGAAGGAAGGAACGAAGGAACGAAGCAACGAAGGAACGAAGGAACGAAGGAACGAAGGAACGAAGGAACGAAGGAACGAAGGAACGAAGGAACGAAGGAACGAAGGAACGAAGGAACGAAGGAACGAAGGAGCGAAGGAACGAAGGAAGGAAGGAACGAAGGAACGAAGGAACGAAGGAACGAAGGAACGAAGGAACGAAGGAAGGAAGGGACGAAGGAACGAAGGGACGAAGGAACGAAGGAAGGAAGGAAGGAAGGAACGAAGGAACGAAGGAACTAATGAAGGAAGGAATGAAGGAAGGAAGGAACGAAGGAACGAAGGAAGGAAGGTACGAAGGAAGGAAGGAACGACGGAACGAAGGAAAGAAGGAACGACGGAACGAAGGAACGAAGGAACGAAGGAACGAAGGAAAGAAGGAACGAAGGATCGAAAGAACGAAGGAACGAAGCAACGAAGCAACGAAGGAACGAAGGAACGAAGGAACGAAGGAACAAAGGAACGAAGCAACGAAGGAACGAAGCAACGAAGGAACGAAGGAAGGAAGGAACGAAGGAAGGAAGGAACGAAGGAATGAAGGAACGAAGGAACGAAGGAACGAAGGAACGAAGGAACGAAGGAACGAAGGAAAGAAGGAACGAAGGATCGAAAGAACGAAGGAACGAAGGAACGAAGGAACGAAGGAACGAAGGAACGAAGCAACGAAGGAACGAAGGAACGAAGCAACGAAGGAACGAAGGAACGAAGGAACGAAGGAACGAAGGAACGAAGGAACGAAGGAACGAACGAACGAAGGAACGATGGAACGAAGGAACGAAGGAACGAAGGAACGTAGGAACGAAGGAACGAAGGAACGAAGGGACGAAGGAACGAAGGAACGAAGGAACGAAGGAACGAAGGGACGAAGGAACGAAGGAACGAAGGAACGAAGGAACGAAGGAACGAAGGAACGAAGGAACGAAGGAACGAAGGAACGAAGGAACGAAGGAACGAAGCAACGAAGGAACGAAGGAACGAAGTAACGAAGCAACTAAGGAACGAAGGAACGAAGGAACGAAGGAACGAAGGAACGAAGGAACGAAGGAACGAAGGAACGAAGGAACGAAGGAACGAAGGAACGGAGGAACGAAGGGACGAAGGAACGAAGGAGGGAAGGAACGAAGGAACGAAGGAACGAAGGAACGAAGGAACAAAGGAACGAACGAACGAAGGAACGATGGAACGAAGGAACGAAGGAACGAAGGAACCAAGCAACTAAGGAACGAAGGAACGAAGGAACGAAGGAACGAAGGAACGATGGAACGAAGCAACGAAGGAACGAAGGAACGAAGGAACGAAGGAACGAAGGAACGAAGGAATGATGGAACGAAGGAAGGAAGGAACGAAGGAACGAAGGAACGAACGAACGAACGAACGAAGGAACGAAGGAACGAAGGAAGGAAGGAACGATGGAAGGAAGGAACGAAGGAACGAAGGACCGAAGGAAGGAAGGAACGAAGGAAGGAAGGAACGAAGGAACGAAGGAACGAAGTAAGGAAGGAACGAAGGAAGGAAGGAACGAAGGAAGGAAGGAGCGAAGGAAGGAAGGAACGAAGGAACGAAGCAACGAAGGAACGAAGGAACGAAGGAACGAAGGAACGAAGAAACGAAGGAACGAAGGAACGAAGGAACGAAGGAACGAAGGAACGAAGGAACGAAGGAACGAAGGAACGAAGCAACGAATGAACGAAGGAACGAAGGAACGAAGGAACGAAGGAATGAAGGAACGAAGGAACGAAGGAACGAAGGAACGAATGAACGAAGGAACGAAGGAACGAAGGAAGGAAGGAAGGAAGGAACGAAAGAACGAAGGAACGAAGGCAGGAAGGAACGAAGGAAGGAAGGAACAAAGTAACGAAGGACCGAAGGAAGGAAGGAACGAAGGAAGGAAGGAACGAAGGAAGGAAGGAACGAAGGAACGAAGGAACGAAGGAACGAAGAAACGAAGGATCGAAAGAACGAAGGAACGAAGCAACGAAGGAACGAAGGAACGAAGGAACGAAGGAACGAAGCAACGAAGGAACGAAGGAACGAAGGAACGAAGGAACGAAGCAACGAAGGAACGAAGGAACGACGGAACGAAGGAACGAAGGAACGAACGAACGAAGGAACGATGGAACGAAGGAACGAAGGAACGTAGGAACGAAGGAACGAAGGAACGAAGGGATGAAGGAACGAAGGAACGAAGGAACGAAGGAACGAAGGGACGAAGGAACGAAGGAACGAAGGAACGAAGGAACGAAGGAACGAAGGAACGAAGATACGAAGGAACGTAGGAACGAAGGAACGAAGGAACGAAGGAACGAATTAACGAAGGAACGAAGGAACGAAGGAAGGAAGGAACGAAGGAACGAAGGAACGAAGGAAGGAAGGGACGAAGGAACGAAGGAAGGAAGGAACGAAGGAAGGAAGGAACGAAGGAAGGAAGGAACGAAGGAACGAAGGAACGAAGGAATGAAGGAAGGAAGGAACGAAGGAACGAAGGAACGAAGGAAGGAAGGAAGGAAGGAAGGAAGGAACGACGGAACGAAGGAAAGAAGGAACGACGGAACGAAGGAACGAAGGAACGAAGGAACGAAGGAAGGAAGGAACGAAGGAACGAACGAACGAACGAACGAACGAAGGAACGAAGGAACGAAGGAACGAAGGAAGGAAGGAACGAAGGAAGGAAGGAACGAAGGAACGAAGGACCGAAGGAAGGAAGGAACGAAGGAAGGAAGGAACGAAGGAACGAAGGAACGAAGTAAGGAAGGAACGAAGGAACGAAGGAAGGAAGGAACGAAGGAAGGAAGGAACGAAGGAACGACGCAACGAAGGAACGAAGGAACGAAGGAACGAAGGAACGAAGGAACGAAGGAACGAAGGAACGAAGGAACGAAGGAACGAAGGAACGAAGGAACGAAGGAACGAAGGAGCGAAGGAACGAAGGAAGGAAGGAACGAAAGAACGAAGGAACGAAGGAACGAAGGAACGAAGGAACGAAGGAAGGAAGGGACGAAGGAACGAAGGGACGAAGGAACGAAGGAAGGAAGGAAGGAAGGAACGAAGGAACGAAGGAACTAATGAAGGAAGGAATGAAGGAAGGAAGGAACGAAAGAACGAAGGAACGAAGGAACGAAGGAATGACGGAACGAAGGAACGTAGGAACGAAGGAACGAAGGAACGAAGGAACGAAGGGACGAAGGAACGAAGGAACGAAGGAACGAAGGAACGAAAGAACGAAGGAACGAAGGAGCGAAGGAACGAAGGAAGGAAGGAACGAACGAACGAAGGAAGGAAGGGACGAAGGAACGAAGGAACAAAGGAACGAAGGAACGAAGGAACGAAGGAACGAAGGAACGAAGGAACGAAGGAACGAAGGAACAAAGGAACGAAGGAAGGAAGGAACGAAGGAACGAAGGAACGAAGGAACGAAGGAACGTAGGAACGAAGGAACGAAGGAACGAAGGGACGAAGGAACGAAGGAACGAAGGAACGAAGGAACGAAGAAACGAAGGAACGAAGGAACGAAGGAACGAAGGAACGAAGGTAGGAAGGAAGGAAGGAACGAAGGAACGAAGGAACGAAGGAAGGAAGGAACGAAGGAAGGAAGGAACGAAGGAACGAAGGAACGACGGAACGACGGAACGAAGGAACGAAGGAACGAAGGAACGAAGGAACGAAGGAACGAAGGAACGAAGGAACGAACGAACGAAGCAACGAAGGAACGAAGGAACGAAGCAACGAAGGAACGAGGGAACGAAGGAACGAAGGAACGAAGGAACGAAGGAACGAAGCAACGAAGGAACGAAGCAATGAAGCAATGAAGGAATGAAGGGACGAAGGAACGAAGGAACGAAGGAACGAAGGAACGAAGGAACGAAGGAACGAAGGAACGAAGGAACGAAGGAACGAAGGAACGAAGGAACGAAGGAACGAAGGAACGAAGGAACGAAGGAACGAAGGAACGAAGGAACGAAGGAACGAAGGAACGAAGGAACGAAGGAACGAAGGAACGAAGGAACGAAGGAACGAAGGAACGAAGGAACGAAGGATCGAAGGAACGAAGGAACGAAGGAACGTAGGAACGAAGGAACGAAGGAACGAAGGGCCGAAGGAACGAAGGAACGAAGGAACGAAGGAACGAAGGAACGAAGGAAAGAAGGAACTAAGGAAGGAAGGAACGAAGAAACGAAGGAACGAAGGAACGAAGGAACGAAGGAAGGAAGGAACGAAGGAACGACGGAACGAAGGAACGAAGGAACGAAGGAACGAAGGAACGAAGGAACGAAGGAACGAAGGAACGAAGGAACGAAGGAACGAAGGAACGAAGGAACGAAGGAACGAAGGAACGAAGCAACGAAGCAACGAAGGAACGAAGGAACGAAGCAACGAAGGAACGAAGCAACGAAGGAACGAAGGAACGAAGGAACGAAGGAACGAAGGAACGAAGGAACGAAGCAACGAAGGAACGAAGGAACGAAGCAACGAAGGAACGAAGGAACGAAGGAACGAAGGAACGAAGCAACGAAGGAACGAAGGAACGAAGGAACGAAGGAACGAAGGAACGAAGGAACGAACGAACGAAGGAACGATGGAACGAAGGAACGAAGGAACGTAGGAACGAAGGAACGAAGGAACGAAGGGACGAAGGAACGAAGGAACGAAGGAACGAAGGAACGAAGGGACGAAGGAACGAAGGAACGAAGGAACGAAGGAATGAAGGAACGAAGGAACGAAGGAACGAAGATACGAAGGAACGTAGGAACGAAGGAACGAAGGAACGAAGGAACGAATTAACGAAGGAACGAAGGAACGAAGGAACGAAGGAACGAAGGAAGGAAGGAACGAAGGAACGAAGGAACGAAGGAACGAAGGGACGAAGGAACGAAGGAACGAAGGAAGGAAGGAACGAAGGAAGGAAGGAACGAAGGAAGGAAGGAACGAAGGAACGAAGGAACGAAGGAATGAAGGAAGGAAGGAACGAAGGAACGAAGGAACGAAGGAAGGAAGGAAGGAAGGAAGGAAGGAACGAAGGAAAGAAGGAACGACGGAACGAAGGAACGAAGGAACGAAGGAACGAAGGAACGAAGGAAGGAAGGAACGAAGGAACGAACGAACGAACGAACGAACGAAGGAACGAAGGAACGAAGGAACGAAGGAAGGAAGGAACGAAGGAAGGAAGGAACGAAGGAACGAAGGACCGAAGGAAGGAAGGAACGAAGGAAGGAAGGAACGAAGGAACGAAGGAACGAAGTACGGAAGGAACGAAGGAACGAAGGAAGGAAGGAACGAAGGAAGGAAGGAACGAAGGAACGAAGCAACGAAGGAACGAAGGAACGAAGGAACGAAGGAACGAAGGAACGAAGGAACGAAGGAAAGAAGGAACGAAGGAACGAAGGAACGAAGGAACGAAGCAACGAAGGAACGAAGGAACGAATGAACGAATGAACGAAGGAACGAAGGAACGAAGGAAAGAAGGAAAGAAGGAACGAAGGAACGAAGGAACGAAGGAACGAAGGAACGAAGGAACGAAGGAACGAAGGAACGAAGGAACGAAGGAACGAAGGAACGAAGGCAGGAAGGAACGAAGGAACGAAGGAAGGAAGGAAGGAAGGAACGAAGAAACGAAGGAACGAAGGAACGAAGGACCGAAGGAACGAAGGAACGTAGGAACGAAGGAACGAAGGGACGAAGGAACGAAGGAACGAAGGAACGAAGGAACGAAGGAACGAAGGGACGAAGGAACGAAGGAACGATGGAACGAAGGAACGAAGGAACGAAGGAACGAAGGAACGAAGGAACGAAGGAACGAATGAACGAAGGAACGAAGGAACGAAGGAACGAAGGAAGGAAGGAACGAAGGAACGAAGGAACGAAGGATCGAAGGAACGAAGGAACGAAGGAACGAGGGAACGAAGGAACGAAGGAACGAAGCAACGAAGCAACGAAGGAACGAAGCAACGAAGGAACGAAGGAACGAAGGAACGTAGGAACGAAGGAACGAAGCAACGAAGGAACGAAGCAACGAAGGAACGAAGGAACGAATAAACGAAGAAACGAAGGAACGAAGGAACGAAGGAACGAAGGAACGAAGGAACGAAGGAAGGAAGGAAGGAAGGAACGAAGGAAGGAAGGAACGAAGGAACGAAGGAACGAAGGAACGAAGGAACGAAGGAACGAAGGAACGAAGGAACGAAGAAACGAAGGAACGAAGAAACGAAGGAACAAAGGAACGAAGGAACGAAGGAACGTAGGAACGAAGGAACGAAGCAACGAAGGAACGAAGCAACGAAGGAACGAAGGAACGAAGGAACGAAGAAACGAAGGAACGAAGGAACGAAGGAACGAAGGAACGAAGGAACGAAGGAACGAAGGAACGAAGGAACGAAGGAACGAAGGAACGAAGGAGCGAAGGAACGAAGGAAGGAAGGAACGAAGGAACGAAGGAACGAAGGAACGAAGGAACGAAGGAAGGAAGGGACGAAGGAACGAAGGGACGAAGGAACGAAGGAAGGAAGGAAGGAAGGAACGAAGGAACGAAGGAACTAATGAAGGAAGGAAGGAACGAAGGAACGAAGGAAGGAAGGAAGGAAGGTACGAAGGAAGGAAGGAACGACGGAACGAAGGAAAGAAGGAACGACGGAACGAAGGAACGAAGGAACGAAGGAACGAAGGAAAGAAGGAACGAAGGATCGAAAGAACGAAGGAACGAAGCAACGAAGCAACGAAGGAACGAAGGAACGAAGGAACGAAGGAACAAAGGAACGAAGCAACGAAGGAACGAAGCAACGAAGGAACGAAGGAACGAAGGAAGGAAGGAACGAAGGAAGGAAGGAACGAAGGAATGAAGGAACGAAGGAACGAAGGAACGAAGGAACGAAGGAACGAAGGAACGAAGGAAAGAAGGAACGAAGGATCGAAAGAACGAAGGAACGAAGGAACGAAGGAACGAAGGAACGAAGGAACGAAGCAACGAAGGAACGAAGGAACGAAGGAACGAAGCAACGAAGGAACGAAGGAACGAAGGAACGAAGGAACGAAGGAACGAAGGAACGAACGAACGAAGGAACGATGGAACGAAGGAACGAAGGAACGAAGGAACGTAGGAACGAAGGAACGAAGGAACGAAGGGACGAAGGAACGAAGGAACGAAGGAACGAAGGGACGAAGGAACGAAGGAACGAAGGAACGAAGGAACGAAGGAACGAAGGAACGAAGGAACGAAGGAACGAATATACGAAGGAACGTAGGAACGAAGGAACGAAGGAACGAATTAACGAAGGAACGAAGGAACGAAGGAACGAAGGAACGAAGGAACGAAGGAACGAAGGAAGGAAGGAACGAAGGAACGAAGGAACGAAGGGACGAAGGAAGGAAGGGACGAAGGAACGAAGGAACGAAGGAAGGAAGGAACGAAGGAAGGAAGGAACGAAGGAAGGAAGGAACGAAGGAACGAAGGAACGAAGGAATGAAGGAAGGAAGGAACGTAGGAACGAAGGAACGAAGGAAGGAAGGAACGAAGGAAGGAAGGAACGACGGAACGAAGGAAAGAAGGACCGACGGAACGAAGGAACGAAGGAACGAAGGAACGAAGGAACGAAGGAACGAAGGAACGAAGGAACGAAGGAACGAAGGAACGAAGGAACGAAGGAAGGAAGGAACGAAGGAACGAAGGAACGAAGGAAGGAAGGAACGAAGGAAGGAAGGAAGGAAGGAACGAAGGAATGAAGGAACGAAGGAACGAAGGAACGAAGGAAAGAAGGAACGAAGGATCGAAAGAACGAAGGAACGAAGCAACGAAGGAACGAAGGAACGAAGGAACGAAGGAACGAAGGAACAATGGAACGAAGGAACGAAGGAACGAAGGAACAAAGGAACGAAGGAACGAAGGAACGAAGAAACGAAGGAACGAAGCAACGAAGGAACGAAGTAACGAAGGAACGATGGAACGAAGGAACGAAGGAACGAAGGAACGAAGAAACGAAGGAACGAAGCAACGAAGGAACGAAGTAACGAAGGAACGATGGAACGAAGGAACGAAGGAACGAAGGAACGAAGGATCGAAGGAACGAAGGAACGAAGGAACGAAGGAACGAAGGAACGAAGGAACGTAGGAACGAAGGAACGAAGGGACGAAGGAACGAAGGAACGAATTAACGAAGGAACGAAGGTACGAAGGAACGTAGGAAAGAAGGAACGAAGGAACGAAGGAACGAAGGAACGAAGGAACGAAGGAATGAAGGAACGAAAGAAGGAAGGAACGAAGGAACGAAGGAACGAAGGAACGAAGGAAGGAAGGAAGGATGGGACGAAGGAACGAAGGAACGAAGGAAGGAAGGAACGAAGGAAGGAAGGAACGACGGAACGAAGGAAAGAAGGAACGACGGAACGACGGAACGAAGGAACGAAGGAACGAAGGAACGAAGGAAAGAAGGAACGAAGGATCGAAAGAACGAAGGAACGAAGCACCGAAGGAACGAAGGAACGAAGGAACGAAGGAACAAAGGAACGAAGGAACGAAGGAACGAAGAAACGAAGGAACGAAGCAACGAAGGAACGAAGTAACGAAGGAACGATGGAACGAAGGAACGAAGGAACGAAGGATCGAAGGAACGAAGGAACGAAGGAACGAAGGAACGAAGGAACGAAGGAACGAAGGAACGAAGGAACGAACGAACGAACGAAGGAACGAAGGAACGAAGGAAGGAAGGAACGAAGGAAGGAAGGAACGAAGGAACGAAGTACCGAAGAAAGGAAGGAACGAAGGAAGGAAGGAACGAAGGAACGAAGGAACGAAGTAAGGAAGGAACGAAGGAAGGAAGGAACGAAGGAAGGAAGGAACGAAGGAAGGAAGGAACGAAGGAACGAAGGAACGAAGGAACGAAGGAACGAAGGAACGAAGGAACGAAGGAACGAAGGAACGAAGGAACGAAGGAACGAAGGAACGAAGGAACGAAGGATCGAAGGAACGAAGGAACGAAGCAACGAATGAACGAAGGAACGAAGGAACGAAGGAACCAAGGAATGAAGGAACGAAGGAACGAAGGAACGAAGGAACGAAGGAACGAAGGAACGAAGGAACGAAGGAACGAAGGAAGGAAGGAACGAAGGAACGAAGGAAGGAAGGAACGAAGGAACGAAGGAACGAAGGAAGGAAGGAAGGAAGGAAGGAAGGAACAAAGGAACGAAGGACCGAAGGAAGGAAGGAACGAAGGAAGGAAGGAACGAAGGAAGGAAGGAACGAAGGAACGAAGGAACGAAGACACGAAGGAACGAAGAAACGAAAGATCGAAATAACGAAAGAACGAAGGAACGAAGCAACGAAGGGACGAAGGGACGAAGGAACGAAGGAACGAAGGAACGAAGAAACGAAGGAACGAAGGAACGAAGGAAGGAATGAACGAAGGAACGAAGGAATAAAGGAAGGAAGGAAAGAAGAAACGAAGGAACGAAGGAACGAAGGAACGAAGGAACGAAGGAACGAAGGAACGTAGGAACGAAGGAACGAAGGAACGAAGGAACGAAGGAACGAAGGAACGAAGGAACGAAGGAACGAATGAACGAAGGAAGGAAGGAACGAAGGAAGGAAGGAACGAAGGAACGAAGGAGTGAAGGAAGGAAGGAACGAAGGAAGGAAGGAACGAAGGAACGAAGGAACGAAGGAACGAAGGAACGAAGGAACGCAGGAACGAAGGAACGAAGGAACGAAGGAACCAAGGAACGAAGGAACGTAGGAACGAAGGAACGAAGGGACGAAGTAACGAAGGAACGAAGGAACGAAGGAACGAAGGAACGAAGGAACGAAGGAACTAAGGAACGAAGGAAGGAAGGAACGAAGGAACGAACGAACGAACGAACGAACGAATGAACGCAGGAACGAAGGAAAGAAGGAAGGAAGGAACGAAGGAACGAAGGAACGAAGGACCGAAGGAAGGAAGGGACGAAGGAAGGAAGGAACGAAGGAACGAAGGAACGAAGTAAGGAAGGAACGAAGGAAGGAAGGAACGAAGGAAGGAAGGACCGAAGGAAGGAAGGAACGAAGGAACGAAGCAACGAAGGAACGAAGGAACGAAGGAACGAAAGAACGAAGGAACGAAGGAACGAAGGAACGAAGGAACGAAGGATTGAAGGAACGAAGGAAGGAAGGAACGAAGGAACGAAGGAACGAAGGAACGAAGGAACGAAGGAAGGAAGGAACGAAGGAAGGAAGGAACAAAGGAACGACGGCCCGAAGGAAGGAAGGAACGAAGGAAGGAAGGAACGAAGGAACGAAGGAACGAAGTAACGAAGGAACGAAGGAACGAAGTAACGAAGGATCGAAAGAACGAAAGAACGAAGGAACGAAGCAACGAAGGAAAGAAGGAACGAAGGAACTAAGGAACGAAGGAACGAAGGAACGAAGGAACGAAGGAACGAAGGAAGGAAGGAACGAAGGAACGAAGGAACGAAGGAATGAAGGAAGGAAGGATCGAAAAAACGAAGGAACGAAGGAACGATGGACCGAAGGAACGAAGGAACGAAGGAACGTAGGAACGACGGAACGAAGGAACGAAGGAACGAAGGAACGAAGGAACGATGGAACGAAGGAACGAAGGAACGAAGGAACGAAGGAACGAAGGAACGAATGAACGAAGGAAGGAAGGAACGAAGGAAGGAAGGAACGAAGGAATGAAGGAAGGAAGGAACGAAGGAACGAAGGAACGAAGGAACGAAGGATCGAAGGAACGAATTAACGAAGGAACGAGGGAACGAAGGAACGAAGGAACGAAGGAACGAAGGAACGAAGGAACGAAGGAACGAAGGAACGAAGAAACGAAGGAACGAAGGAACGAAGGAACGAAGGAAGGAAGGAACGAAGGAAGGAAGGAACGAAGGAACGAAGGAAAGAAGGAACGAAGGAACGAAGGAACGAAGGAACGAAGGAATGAAGGAAGGAAGGAACGAAGGAACGAAGGAACGAAGGAAGGAAGGAAGGAAGGAAGGAAGGAACGAAGGAAAGAAGGAACGACGGAACGAAGGAACGAAGGAACGAAGGAACGAAGGAACGAAGGAACGAAGGAAGGAAGGAACGAAGGAACGAACGAACGAACGAACGAACGAAGGAACGAAGGAACGAAGGAACGAAGGAAGGAAGGAACGAAGGAAGGAAGGAACGAAGGAACGAAGGACCGAAGGAAGGAAGGAACGAAGGAAGGAAGGAACGAAGGAACGAAGGAACGAAGTAAGGAAGGAACGAAGGAACGAAGGAAGGAAGGAACGAAGGAAGGAAGGAACGAAGGAACGAAGCAACGAAGGAACGAAGGAACGAAGGAACGAAGGAACGAAGGAACGAAGGAACGAAGGAAAGAAGGAACGAAGGAACGAAGGAACGAAAGAACGAAGCAACGAAGGAACGAAGGAACGAATGAACGAATGAACGAAGGAACGAAGGAAAGAAGGAAAGAAGGAACGAAGGAACGAAGGAACGAAGGAACGAAGGAACGAAGGAACGAAGGAACGAAGGAACGAAGGAACGAAGGAACGAAGGAACGAAGGCAGGAAGGAACGAAGGAACGAAGGAAGGAAGGAAGGAAGGAACGAAGAAACGAAGGAACGAAGGAACGAAGGACCGAAGGAACTAAGGAACGTAGGAACGAAGGAACGAAGGGACGAAGGAACGAAGGAACGAAGGAACGAAGGAACGAAGGGACGAAGGAACGAAGGAACGATGGAACGAAGGAACGAAGGAACGAAGGAACGAAGGAACGAAGGAACGAAGGAACGAATGAACGAAGGAACGAAGGAACGAAGGAACGAAGGAAGGAAGGAACGAAGGAACGAAGGAACGAAGGATCGAAGGAACGAAGGAACGAAGGAACGAGGGAACGAAGGAACGAAGGAACGAAGCAACGAAGCAACGAAGGAACGAAGCAACGAAGGAACGAAGGAACGAAGGAACGTAGGAACGAAGGAACGAAGCAACGAAGGAACGAAGCAACGAAGGAACGAAGGAACGAATAAACGAAGAAACGAAGGAACGAAGGAACGAAGGAACGAAGGAACGAAGGAACGAAGGAACGAAGGAACGAAGGAACGAAGGAAAGAAGGAAGGAAGGAACGAAGGAAGGAAGGAACGAAGGAACGAAGGAACGAAGGAACGAAGGAACGAAGGAACGAAGGAACGAAGGAACGAAGAAACGAAGGAACGAAGAAACGAAGGAACGAAGGAACGAAGGAACGAAGGAACGTAGGAACGAAGGAACGAAGCAACGAAGGAACGAAGCAACGAAGGAACGAAGGAACGAAGGAACGAAGAAACGAAGGAACGAAGGAACGAAGGAACGAAGGAACGAAGGAACGAAGGAACGAAGGAACGAAGGAACGAAGGAACGAAGGAGCGAAGGAACGAAGGAACGAAGGAAGGAAGGAACGAAGGAACGAAGGAACGAAGGAACGAAGGAACGAAGGAAGGAAGGGACGAAGGAACGAAGGAAGGAAGGAAGGAAGGAACGAAGGAACGAAGGAACTAATGAAGGAAGGAAGGAACGAAGGAACGAAGGAAGGAAGGAAGGAAGGTACGAAGGAAGGAAGGAACGACGGAACGAAGGAAAGAAGGAACGACGGAACGAAGGAACGAAGGAACGAAGGAACGAAGGAAAGAAGGAACGAAGGATCGAAAGAACGAAGGAACGAAGCAACGAAGCAACGAAGGAACGAAGGAACGAAGGAACAAAGGAACGAAGCAACGAAGGAACGAAGCAACGAAGGAACGAAGGAACGAAGGAAGGAAGGAACGAAGGAAGGAAGGAACGAAGGAATGAAGGAACGAAGGAACGAAGGAACGAAGGAACGAAGGAACGAAGGAACGAAGGAAAGAAGGAACGAAGGATCGAAAGAACGAAGGAACGAAGGAACGAAGGAACGAAGGAACGAAGGAACGAAGCAACGAAGGAACGAAGGAACGAAGGAACGAAGCAACGAAGGAACGAAGGAACGAAGGAACGAAGGAACGAAGGAACGAAGGAACGAAGGAACGAACGAACGAAGGAACGATGGAACGAAGGAACGAAGGAACGAAGGAACGTAGGAACGAAGGAACGAAGGAACGAAGGGACGAAGGAACGAAGGAACGAAGGAACGAAGGGACGAAGGAACGAAGGAACGAAGGAACGAAGGAACGAAGGAACGAAGGAACGAAGGAACGAAGGAACGAATATACGAAGGAACGTAGGAACGAAGGAACGAAGGAACGAATTAACGAAGGAACGAAGGAACGAAGGAACGAAGGAACGAAGGAACGAAGGAACGAAGGAACGAAGGAAGGAAGGAACGAAGGAACGAAGGAACGAAGGGACGAAGGAAGGAAGGGACGAAGGAACGAAGGAACGAAGGAAGGAAGGAACGAAGGAAGGAAGGAACGAAGGAAGGAAGGAACGAAGGAACGAAGGAACGAAGGAATGAAGGAAGGAAGGAACGTAGGAACGAAGGAACGAAGGAAGGAAGGAACGAAGGAAGGAAGGAACGACGGAACGAAGGAAAGAAGGACCGACGGAACGAAGGAACGAAGGAACGAAGGAACGAAGGAACGAAGGAACGAAGGAACGAAGGAACGAAGGAACGAAGGAACGAAGGAACGAAGGAACGAAGGAAGGAAGGAACGAAGGAACGAAGGAACGAAGGAAGGAAGGAACGAAGGAAGGAAGGAAGGAAGGAACGAAGGAATGAAGGAACGAAGGAACGAAGGAACGAAGGAAAGAAGGAACGAAGGATCGAAAGAACGAAGGAACGAAGCAACGAAGGAACGAAGGAACGAAGGAACGAAGGAACGAAGGAACAATGGAACGAAGGAACGAAGGAACGAAGGAACAAAGGAACGAAGGAACGAAGGAAGGAAGGAACGAAGGAAGGAAGGAAGGAAGGAACGAAGGAATGAAGGAACGAAGGAACGAAGAAACGAAGGAACGAAGCAACGAAGGAACGAAGTAACGAAGGAACGATGGAACGAAGGAACGAAGGAACGAAGGAACGAAGAAACGAAGGAACGAAGCAACGAAGGAACGAAGTAACGAAGGAACGATGGAACGAAGGAACGAAGGAACGAAGGAACGAAGGATCGAAGGAACGAAGGAACGAAGGAACGAAGGAACGAAGGAACGAAGGAACGTAGGAACGAAGGAACGAAGGGACGAAGGAACGAAGGAACGAATTAACGAAGGAACGAAGGTACGAAGGAACGTAGGAAAGAAGGAACGAATGAACGAAGGAACGAAGGAACGAAGGAACGAAGGAACGAAGGAACGAAAGAAGGAAGGAACGAAGGAACGAAGGAACGAAGGAACGAAGGAAGGAAGGAAGGATGGGACGAAGGAACGAAGGAACGAAGGAAGGAAGGAACGAAGGAAGGAAGGAACGACGGAACGAAGGAAAGAAGGAACGACGGAACGACGGAACGAAGGAACGAAGGAACGAAGGAACGAAGGAACGAAGGAACGAAGGAAAGAAGGAACGAAGGATCGAAAGAACGAAGGAACGAAGCACCGAAGGAACGAAGGAACGAAGGAACGAAGGAACAAAGGAACGAAGGAACGAAGGAACGAAGAAACGAAGGAACGAAGCAACGAAGGAACGAAGTAACGAAGGAACGATGGAACGAAGGAACGAAGGAACGAAGGATCGAAGGAACGAAGGAACGAAGGAACGAAGGAACGAAGGAACGAAGGAACGAAGGAACGAAGGAACGAACGAACGAACGAAGGAACGAAGGAACGAAGGAAGGAAGGAACGAAGGAAGGAAGGAACGAAGGAACGAAGTACCGAAGAAAGGAAGGAACGAAGGAAGGAAGGAACGAAGGAACGAAGGAACGAAGTAAGGAAGGAACGAAGGAAGGAAGGAACGAAGGAAGGAAGGAACGAAGGAAGGAAGGAACGAAGCAACGAAGGAACGAAGGAACGAAGGAACGAAGGAACGAAGGAACGAAGGAACGAAGGAACGAAGGAACGAAGGAACGAAGGAACGAAGGAACGAAGGAACGAAGGAACGAAGGAACGATGGAACGAAGGAACGAAGGAACGAAGGAACGAAGGAACGAAGGAACGAATGAACGAAGGAAGGAAGGAACGAAGGAAGGAAGGAACGAAGGAATGAAGGAAGGAAGGAACGAAGGAAGGAAGGAACGAAGGAACGAAGGAACGAAGGATCGAAGGAACGAATTAACGAAGGAACGAGGGAACGAAGGAACGAAGGAACGAAGGAACGAAGGACCGAAGGAAGGAAGGAACGAAGGAAGGAAGGAACGAAGGAAGGAAGGAACGAAGGAACGAAGGAACGAAGACACGAAGGAACGAAGAAACGAAGGATCGAAATAACGAAAGAACGAAGGAACGAAGCAACGAAGGGACGAAGGAACGAAGGAACGAAGGAACGAAGAAACGAAGGAACGAAGGAACGAAGGAAGGAATGAACGAAGGAACGAAGGAATAAAGGAAGGAAGGAAAGAAGAAACGAAGGAACGAAGGAACGAAGGAACGAACGAACGTAGGAACGAAGGAACGAAGGAACGAAGGAACGAAGGAACGAAGGAACGAAGGAACGAATGAACGAAGGAAGGAAGGAACGAAGGAAGGAAGGAACGAAGGAACGAAGGAGTGAAGGAAGGAAGGAACGAAGGAAGGAAGGAACGAAGGAACGAAGGAACGAAGGAACGAAGGAACGAAGGAAAGAAGGAACGCAGGAACGAAGGAACGAAGGAACGAGGGAACCAAGGAACGAAGGAACGTAGGAACGAAGGAACGAAGGGACGAAGTAACGAAGGAACGAAGGAACGAAGGAACGAAGGAACGAAGGAACGAAGGAACTAAGGAACGAAGGAAGGAAGGAACGAAGGAACGAACGAACGAACGAACGAACGAATGAACGCAGGAACGAAGGAAAGAAGGAAGGAAGGAACGAAGGAACGAAGGAACGAAGGACCGAAGGAAGGAAGGGACGAAGGAAGGAAGGAACGAAGGAACGAAGGAACGAAGTAAGGAAGGAACGAAGGAAGGAAGGAACGAAGGAAGGAAGGACCGAAGGAAGGAAGGAACGAAGGAACGAAGCAACGAAGGAACGAAGGAACGAAGGAACGAAAGAACGAAGGAACGAAGGAACGAAGGAACGAAGGAACGAAGGATTGAAGGAACGAAGGAAGGAAGGAACGAAGGAACGAAGGAACGAAGGAACGAAGGAACGAAGGAAGGAAGGAACGAAGGAAGGAAGGAACAAAGGAACGACGGCCCGAAGGAAGGAAGGAACGAAGGAAGGAAGGAACGAAGGAACGAAGGAACGAAGTAACGAAGGAACGAAGGAACGAAGTAACGAAGGATCGAAAGAACGAAAGAACGAAGGAACGAAGCAACGAAGGAAAGAAGGAACGAAGGAACTAAGGAACGAAGGAACGAAGGAACGAAGGAACGAAGGAAGGAAGGAACGAAGGAACGAAGGAACGAAGGAATGAAGGAAGGAAGGATCGAAAAAACGAAGGAACGAAGGAACGATGGACCGAAGGAACGAAGGAACGAAGGAACGTAGGAACGACGGAACGAAGGAACGAAGGAACGAAGGAACGATGGAACGAAGGAACGAAGGAACGAAGGAACGAAGGAACGAAGGAACGAATGAACGAAGGAAGGAAGGAACGAAGGAACGAAGGAACGAAGGAATGAAGGAAGGAAGGAACGAAGGAAGGAAGGAACGAAGGAACGAAGGAACGAAGGATCGAAGGAACGAATTAACGAAGGAACGAGGGAACGAAGGAACGAAGGAACGAAGGAACGAAGGAACGAAGGAACGAAGGAACGAAGGAACGAAGAAACGAAGGAACGAAGGAACGAAGGAACGAAGGAAGGAAGGAACGAAGGAAGGAAGGAACGAAGGAACGAAGGAAGGAAGGAACGAAGGAAGGAAGGAACGAAGGAACGAAGGAAAGAAGGAACGAAGGAACGAAGGAACGAAGGAACGAAGGAACGAAGGAACGAAGGAACGAAGAAACGAAGGAACGAAGGAACGAAGGAACGAAGGAACGAAGGAACGAAGGAACGAAGGAACGAAGGAACGAAGGTACGAAGGAACGTAGGAACGAAGGAACGGAGGAACGAAGCAACGAAGGAACGAAGGAACGAAGCAACGAAGGAACGAAGGAACGAAGGAACGAAGGAACGAAGGAACGAAGGAACGAAGGAACGAAGGAACGAAGGAACGAAGGAACGAAGGAACGAAGGAACGAAGGAACGAAGGAGCGAAGGAACGAAGGAAGGAAGGAACGAAGGAACGAAGGAACGAAGGAAGGAAGGGACGAAGGAACGAAGGAAGGAAGGAACGAAGGAAGGAAGGATCGAAGGAACGAAGGAAGGAAGGAACGAAGGAAGGAAGGAACGACGGAACGAAGGAAAGAAGGAACGACGGAACGAAGGAACGAAGGAACGAAGGAACGAAGGAAGGAAGGAGCGAAGGAACGAAGGAACGATGGAACGAAGGAACGAAGGAACGAAGCAACGAAGGAACGAAGGAACGAAGGAACGAAGGAACGAAGGAACGAAGGAACGAAGGAACGAAGGAACGAAGGAACGAAGGAGCGAAGGAACGAAGGAACGAAGGAACGAAGGAACGAAGGAACGAAGGAACGAAGGAACGAAGGAACGAAGGAACGAAGGAAAGAAGGAACGAAGGAACGAAGGAACGAAGGAACGAAGGAACGAAGGAACGAAGGAACGAAGGAACGAAGGAACGAAGGAACGAAGGAACGAAGGAACGAAGGAACGAAGGAACGAAGGAACGAAGGATCGAAGGAACGAAGGAACGAAGGAACGAAGGAACGAAGCAACGAAGGAACGAGGGAACGAAGGAACGAAGGAACGAAGGAACGAAGCAACGAAGGAACGAAGGAACGAAGTAACTAAGGAACGAAGGAACGAAGGAACGAAGGAACGAAGGAACGAAGGAACGAAGGAACGAAGGAACGAAGGAACGAAGGAACGAAGGAACGGAGGAACGAAGGGACGAAGGAACGAAGGAGGGAAGGAACGAAGGAACGAAGGAACGAAGGAACGAAGGAACAAAGGAACGAACGAACGAAGGAACGATGGAACGAAGGAACGAAGGAACGAAGGAACCAAGCAACTAAGGAACGAAGGAACGAAGGAACGAAGGAACGAAGGAACGATGGAACGAAGCAACGAAGGAACGAAGGAACGAAGGAACGAAGGAACGAAGGAACGAAGGAATGATGGAACGAAGGAAGGAAGGAACGAAGGAACGAAGGAACGAACGAACGAACGAACGAAGGAACGAAGGAACGAAGGAAGGAAGGAACGATGGAAGGAAGGAACGAAGGAACGAAGGACCGAAGGAAGGAAGGAACGAAGGAAGGAAGGAACGAAGGAACGAAGGAACGAAGTAAGGAAGGAACGAAGGAAGGAAGGAACGAAGGAAGGAAGGAGCGAAGGAAGGAAGGAACGAAGGAACGAAGCAACGAAGGAACGAAGGAACGAAGGAACGAAGGAACGAAGAAACGAAGGAACGAAGGAACGAAGGAACGAAGGAACGAAGGAACGAAGGAACGAAGGAACGAAGGAACGAAGCAACGAATGAACGAAGGAACGAAGGAACGAAGGAACGAAGGAATGAAGGAACGAAGGAACGAAGGAACGAAGGAACGAATGAACGAAGGAACGAAGGAACGAAGGAAGGAAGGAAGGAAGGAACGAAAGAACGAAGGAACGAAGGCAGGAAGGAACGAAGGAAGGAAGGAACAAAGTAACGAAGGACCGAAGGAAGGAAGGAACGAAGGAAGGAAGGAACGAAGGAAGGAAGGAACGAAGGAACGAAGGAACGAAGGAACGAAGAAACGAAGGATCGAAAGAACGAAGGAACGAAGCAACGAAGGAACGAAGGAACGAAGGAACGAAGGAACGAAGCAACGAAGGAACGAAGGAACGAAGGAACGAAGGAACGAAGCAACGAAGGAACGAAGGAACGAAGGAACGAAGGAACGAAGGAACGAAGGAACGAACGAACGAAGGAACGATGGAACGAAGGAACGAAGGAACGTAGGAACGAAGGAACGAAGGAACGAAGGGACGCAGGAACGAAGGAACGAAGGAACGAAGGAACGAAGGGACGAAGGAACGAAGGAACGAAGGAACGAAGGAACGAAGGAACGAAGGAACGAAGGAACGAAGATACGAAGGAACGTAGGAACGAAGGAACGAAGGAACGAAGGAACGAATTAACGAAGGAACGAAGGAACGAAGGAAGGAAGGAACGAAGGAACGAAGGAACGAAGGAAGGAAGGGACGAAGGAACGAAGGAAGGAAGGAACGAAGGAAGGAAGGAACGAAGGAAGGAAGGAACGAAGGAACGAAGGAACGAAGGAATGAAGGAAGGAAGGAACGAAGGAACGAAGGAACGAAGGAAGGAAGGAAGGAAGGAAGGAAGGAACGACGGAACGAAGGAAAGAAGGAACGACGGAACGAAGGAACGAAGGAACGAAGGAACGAAGGAACGAAGGAACGAAGGAAGGAAGGAACGAAGGAACGAACGAACGAACGAACGAACGAAGGAACGAAGGAACGAAGGAACGAAGGAAGGAAGGAACGAAGGAAGGAAGGAACGAAGGAACGAAGGACCGAAGGAAGGAAGGAACGAAGGAAGGAAGGAACGAAGGAACGAAGGAACGAAGTAAGGAAGGAACGAAGGAACGAAGGAAGGAAGGAACGAAGGAAGGAAGGAACGAAGGAACGAAGCAACGAAGGAACGAAGGAACGAAGGAACGAAGGAACGAAGGAACGAAGGAACGAAGGAACGAAGGAACGAAGGAACGAAGGAACGAAGGAACGAAGGAGCGAAGGAACGAAGGAAGGAAGGAACGAAGGAACGAAGGAACGAAGGATCGAAGGAACGAAGGAACGAAGGAACGAAGGAACGAAGGAACGAAGGAACGTAGGAACGAAGGAACGAAGGGACGAAGGAACGAAGGAACGAATTAACGAAGGAACGAAGGTACGAAGGAACGTAGGAAAGAAGGAACGAAGGAACGAAGGAACGAAGGAACGAAGGAACGAAGGAACGAAGGAACGAAAGAAGGAAGGAACGAAGGAACGAAGGAACGAAGGAACGAAGGAAGGAAGGAAGGATGGGACGAAGGAACGAAGGAACGAAGGAAGGAAGGAACGAAGGAAAGAAGGAACGACGGAACGACGGAACGAAGGAACGAAGGAACGAAGGAACGAAGGAACGAAGGAACGAAGGAAAGAAGGAACGAAGGATCGAAAGAACGAAGGAACGAAGCACCGAAGGAACGAAGGAACGAAGGAACGAAGGAACAAAGGAACGAAGGAACGAAGGAACGAAGAAACGAAGGAACGAAGCAACGAAGGAACGAAGTAACGAAGGAACGATGGAACGAAGGAACGAAGGAACGAAGGATCGAAGGAACGAAGGAACGAAGGAACGAAGGAACGAAGGAACGAAGGAACGAAGGAACGAAGGAACGAACGAACGAACGAAGGAACGAAGGAACGAAGGAAGGAAGGAACGAAGGAAGGAAGGAACGAAGGAACGAAGTACCGAAGAAAGGAAGGAACGAAGGAAGGAAGGAACGAAGGAACGAAGGAACGAAGGAACGAAGGAACGAAGTAAGGAAGGAACGAAGGAAGGAAGGAACGAAGGAAGGAAGGAACGAAGGAAGGAAGGAACGAAGCAACGAAGGAACGAAGGAACGAAGGAACGAAGGAACGAAGGAACGAAGGAACGAAGGAACGAAGGAACGAAGGAACGAAGGAACGAAGGAACGAAGGAACGAAGGATCGAAGGAACGAAGGAACGAAGCAACGAATGAACGAAGGAACGAAGGAACCAAGGAATGAAGGAACGAAGGAACGAAGGAACGAAGGAACGAAGGAACGAAGGAACGAAGGAAGGAAGGAACGAAGGAACGAAGGAAGGAAGGAACGAAGGAACGAAGGAACGAAGGAAGGAAGGAAGGAAGGAAGGAAGGAACAAAGGAACGAAGGACCGAAGGAAGGAAGGAACGAAGGAAGGAAGGAACGAAGGAAGGAAGGAACGAAGGAACGAAGGAACGAAGACACGAAGGAACGAAGAAACGAAGGATCGAAATAACGAAAGAACGAAGGAACGAAGCAACGAAGGGACGAAGGAACGAAGGAACGAAGGAACGAAGAAACGAAGGAACGAAGGAACGAAGGAAGGAATGAACGAAGGAACGAAGGAATAAAGGAAGGAAGGAAAGAAGAAACGAAGGAACGAAGGAACGAAGGAACGAAGGAACGAAGGAACGAACGAACGTAGGAACGAAGGAACGAAGGAACGAAGGAACGAAGGAACGAAGGAACGAAGGAACGAATGAACGAAGGAAGGAAGGAACGAAGGAAGGAAGGAACGAAGGAACGAAGGAGTGAAGGAAGGAAGGAACGAAGGAAGGAAGGAACGAAGGAACGAAGGAACGAAGGAACGAAGGAACGAAGGAACGAAGGAACGCAGGAACGAAGGAACGAAGGAACGAAGGAACCAAGGAACGAAGGAACGTAGGAACGAAGGAACGAAGGGACGAAGTAACGAAGGAACGAAGGAACGAAGGAACGAAGGAACGAAGGAAAGAAGGAACTAAGGAACGAAGGAAGGAAGGAACGAAGGAACGAACGAACGAACGAACGAACGAATGAACGCAGGAACGAAGGAAAGAAGGAAGGAAGGAACGAAGGAACGAAGGAACGAAGGACCGAAGGAAGGAAGGGACGAAGGAAGGAAGGAACGAAGGAACGAAGGAACGAAGTAAGGAAGGAACGAAGGAAGGAAGGAACGAAGGAAGGAAGGACCGAAGGAAGGAAGGAACGAAGGAACGAAGCAACGAAGGAACGAAGGAACGAAGGAACGAAAGAACGAAGGAACGAAGGAACGAAGGAACGAAGGAACGAAGGATTGAAGGAACGAAGGAAGGAAGGAACGAAGGAACGAAGGAACGAAGGAACGAAGGAACGAAGGAAGGAAGGAACGAAGGAAGGAAGGAACAAAGGAACGACGGCCCGAAGGAAGGAAGGAACGAAGGAAGGAAGGAACGAAGGAACGAAGGAACGAAGTAACGAAGGAACGAAGGAACGAAGTAACGAAGGATCGAAAGAACGAAAGAACGAAGGAACGAAGCAACGAAGGAAAGAAGGAACGAAGGAACTAAGGAACGAAGGAACGAAGGAACGAAGGAACGAAGGAAGGAAGGAACGAAGGAACGAAGGAACGAAGGAATGAAGGAAGGAAGGATCGAAAAAACGAAGGAACGAAGGAACGATGGACCGAAGGAACGAAGGAACGAAGGAACGTAGGAACGACGGAACGAAGGAACGAAGGAACGAAGGAACGAAGGAACGATGGAACGAAGGAACGAAGGAACGAAGGAACGAAGGAACGAAGGAACGAATGAACGAAGGAAGGAAGGAACGAAGGAAGGAAGGAACGAAGGAATGAAGGAAGGAAGGAACGAAGGAAGGAAGGAACGAAGGAACGAAGGAACGAAGGATCGAAGGAACGAATTAACGAAGGAACGAGGGAACGAAGGAACGAAGGAACGAAGGAACGAAGGAACGAAGGAACGAAGGAACGAAGGAACGAAGAAACGAAGGAACGAAGGAACGAAGGAAAGAAGGAAGGAAGGAACGAAGGAAGGAAGGAACGAAGGAACGAAGGAAGGAAGGAACGAAGGAAGGAAGGAACGAAGGAACGAAGGAAAGAAGGAACGAAGGAACGAAGGAACGAAGGAACGAAGGAACGAAGGAACGAAGGAACGAAGAAACGAAGGAACGAAGGAACGAAGGAACGAAGGAACGAAGGAACGAAGGAACGAAGGAACGAAGGTACGAAGGAACGTAGGAACGAAGGAACGGAGGAACGAAGCAACGAAGGAACGAAGGAACGAAGCAACGAAGGAACGAAGGAACGAAGGAACGAAGGAACGAAGGAACGAAGGAACGAAGGAACGAAGGAACGAAGGAACGAAGGAACGAAGGAACGAAGGAACGAAGGAACGAAGGAACGAAGGAACGAAGGAACGAAGGAACGAAGGAGCGAAGGAACGAAGGAAGGAAGGAACGAAGGAACGAAGGAACGAAGGAAGGAAGGGACGAAGGAACGAAGGAAGGAAGGAACGAAGGAAGGAAGGATCGAAGGAACGAAGGAAGGAAGGAACGAAGGAAGGAAGGAACGACGGAACGAAGGAAAGAAGGAACGACGGAACGAAGGAACGAAGGAACGAAGGAACGAAGGAAGGAAGGAGCGAAGGAACGAAGGAACGATGGAACGAAGGAACGAAGGAACGAAGCAACGAAGGAACGAAGGAACGAAGGAACGAAGGAACGAAGGAACGAAGGAACGAAGGAACGAAGGAACGAAGGAACGAAGGAGCGAAGGAACGAAGGAACGAAGGAACGAAGGAACGAAGGAACGAAGGAACGAAGGAACGAAGGAACGAAGGAACGAAGGAACGAAGGAACGTAGGAACGAAGGAACGAAGGAACGAAGGGACGAAGGAACGAAGGAACGAAGGAACGAAGGAACGAAGGAACGAAGAAACGAAGGAAGGAAGGAAAAAAGGAACGAAGGACCGAAGGAAGGAAGGAACGAAGGAAGGAAGGAATGAAGGAACGGAGGAACGAAGGAAGGAAGGAACGAAGGAACGAAGGAACGTAGGAACGAAGGAACGAAAGAACGAAGGAACGAAGGAACGAAGGAACGAAGGAAAGAAGGAACGAAGGAACGAAGGAACGAAGGAACGAAGGAACGAAGGAACGAAGGAACGAAGGAACGAAGGAACGAAGGAACGAAGGAACGAAGGAACGAAGGAACGAAGGAACGAAGGAACGAAGGAACGAAGGAACGAAGGATCGAAGGAACGAAGGAACGAAGGAACGAAGGAACGAAGCAACGAAGGAACGAGGGAACGAAGGAACGAAGGAACGAAGGAACGAAGGAACGAAGGAACGAAGTAACGAAGCAACTAAGGAACGAAGGAACGAAGGAAAGAAGGAACGAAGGAACGAAGGAACGAAGGAACGAAGGAACGAAGGAACGAAGGAACGGAGGAACGAAGGGACGAAGGAACGAAGGAGGGAAGGAACGAAGGAACGAAGGAACGAAGGAACGAAGGAACAAAGGAACGAACGAACGAAGGAACGATGGAACGAAGGAACGAAGGAACGAAGGAACCAAGCAACTAAGGAACGAAGGAACGAAGGAACGAAGGAACGAAGGAACGATGGAACGAAGCAACGAAGGAACGAAGGAACGAAGGAACGAAGGAACGAAGGAACGAAGGAATGATGGAACGAAGGAAGGAAGGAACGAAGGAACGAAGGAACGAACGAACGAACGAACGAAGGAACGAAGGAACGAAGGAAGGAAGGAACGATGGAAGGAAGGAACGAAGGAACGAAGGACCGAAGGAAGGAAGGAACGAAGGAAGGAAGGAACGAAGGAACGAAGGAACGATGTAAGGAAGGAACGAAGGAAGGAAGGAACGAAGGAAGGAAGGAGCGAAGGAAGGAAGGAACGAAGGAACGAAGCAACGAAGGAACGAAGGAACGGAGGAACGAAGGAACGAAGAAACGAAGGAACGAAGGAACGAAGGAACGAAGGAACGAAGGAACGAAGGAACGAAGGAACGAAGGAACGAAGCAACGAATGAACGAAGGAACGAAGGAACGAAGGAACGAAGGAATGAAGGAACGAAGGAACGAAGGAACGAAGGAACGAAGGAACGAATGAACGAAGGAACGAAGGAACGAAGGAAGGAAGGAAGGAAGGAACGAAAGAACGAAGGAACGAAGGCAGGAAGGAACGAAGGAAGGAAGGAACAAAGTAACGAAGGACCGAAGGAAGGAAGGAACGAAGGAAGGAAGGAACGAAGGAAGGAAGGAACGAAGGAACGAAGGAACGAAGGAACGAAGGAACGAAGAAACGAAGGATCGAAAGAACGAAGGAACGAAGCAACGAAGGAACGAAGGAACGAAGGAACGAAGGAACGAAGCAACGAAGGAACGAAGGAACGAAGGAACGAAGGAACGAAGCAACGAAGGAACGAAGGAACGAAGGAACGAAGGAACGAAGGAACGAACGAACGAAGGAACGATGGAACGAAGGCACGAAGGAACGTAGGAACGAAGGAACGAAGGAACGAAGGGACGAAGGAACGAAGGAACGAAGGAACGAAGGAACGAAGGAACGAAGGGACGAAGGAACGAAGGAACGAAGGAACGAAGGAACGAAGGAACGAAGGAACGAAGATACGAAGGAACGTAGGAACGAAGGAACGAAGGAACGAAGGAACGAATTAACGAAGGAACGAAGGAACGAAGGAAGGAAGGAACGAAGGAACGAAGGAACGAAGGAAGGAAGGGACGAAGGAACGAAGGAAGGAAGGAACGAAGGAAGGAAGGAAGGAAGGAACGAAGGAACGAAGGAACGAAGGAATGAAGGAAGGAAGGAACGAAGGAACGAAGGAACGAAGGAAGGAAGGAAGGAAGGAAGGAAGGAACGACGGAACGAAGGAAAGAAGGAACGACGGAACGAAGGAACGAAGGAACGAAGGAACGAAGGAACGAAGGAACGAAGGAAGGAAGGAACGAAGGAACGAACGAACGAACGAACGAACGAAGGAACGAAGGAACGAAGGAACGAAGGAAGGAAGGAACGAAGGAAGGAAGGAACGAAGGAACGAAGGACCGAAGGAAGGAAGGAACGAAGGAAGGAAGGAACGAAGGAACGAAGGAACGAAGTAAGGAAGGAACGAAGGAACGAAGGAAGGAAGGAACGAAGGAAGGAAGGAACGAAGGAACGAAGCAACGAAGGAACGAAGGAACGAAGGAACGAAGGAACGAAGGAACGAAGGAACGAAGGAACGAAGGAACGAAGGAACGAAGGAACGAAGGAACGAAGGAGCGAAGGAACGAAGGAAGGAAGGAACGAAGGAACGAAGGAACGAAGGAACGAAGGAACGAAGGAACGAAGGAAGGAAGGGACGAAGGAACGAAGGGACGAAGGAACGAAGGAAGGAAGGAAGGAAGGAACGAAGGAACGAAGGAACTAATGAAGGAAGGAATGAAGGAAGGAAGGAACGAAGGAACGAAGGAAGGAAGGTACGAAGGAAGGAAGGAACGACGGAACGAAGGAAAGAAGGAACGACGGAACGAAGGAACGAAGGAACGAAGGAACGAAGGAAAGAAGGAACGAAGGATCGAAAGAACGAAGGAACGAAGCAACGAAGCAACGAAGGAACGAAGGAACGAAGGAACGAAGGAACAAAGGAACGAAGCAACGAAGGAACGAAGCAACGAAGGAACGAAGGAACGAAGGAAGGAAGGAACGAAGGAAGGAAGGAACGAAGGAATGAAGGAACGAAGGAACGAAGGAACGAAGGAACGAAGGAACGAAGGAACGAAGGAAAGAAGGAACGAAGGATCGAAAGAACGAAGGAACGAAGGAACGAAGGAACGAAGGAACGAAGGAACGAAGCAACGAAGGAACGAAGGAACGAAGCAACGAAGGAACGAAGGAACGAAGGAACGAAGGAACGAAGGAACGAAGGAACGAACGAACGAAGGAACGATGGAACGAAGGAACGAAGGAACGAAGGAACGTAGGAACGAAGGAACGAAGGAACGAAGGGACGAAGGAACGAAGGAACGAAGGAACGAAGGAACGAAGGGACGAAGGAACGAAGGAACGAAGGAACGAAGGAACGAAGGAACGAAGGAACGAAGGAACGAAGGAACGAAGGAACGAAGGAACGAAGGAACGAAGCAACGAAGGAACGAAGGAACGAAGTAACGAAGCAACTAAGGAACGAAGGAACGAAGGAACGAAGGAACGAAGGAACGAAGGAACGAAGGAACGAAGGAACGAAGGAACGAAGGAACGAAGGAACGGAGGAACGAAGGGACGAAGGGACGAAGGAACGAAGGAGGGAAGGAACGAAGGAACGAAGGAACGAAGGAACGAAGGAACAAAGGAACGAACGAACGAAGGAACGATGGAACGAAGGAACGAAGGAACGAAGGAACCAAGCAACTAAGGAACGAAGGAACGAAGGAACGAAGGAACGAAGGAACGATGGAACGAAGCAACGAAGGAACGAAGGAACGAAGGAACGAAGGAACGAAGGAACGAAGGAATGATGGAACGAAGGAAGGAAGGAACGAAGGAACGAAGGAACGAACGAACGAACGAACGAAGGAACGAAGGAAGGAAGGAACGATGGAAGGAAGGAACGAAGGAACGAAGGACCGAAGGAAGGAAGGAACGAAGGAAGGAAGGAACGAAGGAACGAAGGAACGAAGTAAGGAAGGAACGAAGGAAGGAAGGAACGAAGGAAGGAAGGAGCGAAGGAAGGAAGGAACGAAGGAACGAAGCAACGAAGGAACGAAGGAACGAAGGAACGAAGGAACGAAGAAACGAAGGAACGAAGGAACGAAGGAACGAAGGAACGAAGGAACGAAGGAACGAAGGAACGAAGGAACGAAGCAACGAATGAACGAAGGAACGAAGGAACGAAGGAACGAAGGAATGAAGGAACGAAGGAACGAAGGAACGAAGGAACGAATGAACGAAGGAACGAAGGAACGAAGGAAGGAAGGAAGGAAGGAACGAAAGAACGAAGGAACGAAGGCAGGAAGGAACGAAGGAAGGAAGGAACAAAGTAACGAAGGACCGAAGGAAGGAAGGAACGAAGGAAGGAAGGAACGAAGGAAGGAAGGAACGAAGGAACGAAGGAACGAAGGAACGAAGAAACGAAGGATCGAAAGAACGAAGGAACGAAGCAACGAAGGAACGAAGGAACGAAGGAACGAAGGAACGAAGCAACGAAGGAACGAAGGAACGAAGGAACGAAGGAACGAAGCAACGAAGGAACGAAGGAACGACGGAACGAAGGAACGAAGGAACGAACGAACGAAGGAACGATGGAACGAAGGAACGAAGGAACGTAGGAACGAAGGAACGAAGGAACGAAGGGATGAAGGAACGAAGGAACGAAGGAACGAAGGAACGAAGGGACGAAGGAACGAAGGAACGAAGGAACGAAGGAACGAAGGAACGAAGGAACGAAGATACGAAGGAACGTAGGAACGAAGGAACGAAGGAACGAAGGAACGAATTAACGAAGGAACGAAGGAACGAAGGAAGGAAGGAACGAAGGAACGAAGGAAGGAAGGGACGAAGGAACGAAGGAAGGAAGGAACGAAGGAAGGAAGGAACGAAGGAAGGAAGGAACGAAGGAACGAAGGAACGAAGGAATGAAGGAAGGAAGGAACGAAGGAACGAAGGAACGAAGGAAGGAAGGAAGGAAGGAAGGAAGGAACGACGGAACGAAGGAAAGAAGGAACGACGGAACGAAGGAACGAAGGAACGAAGGAACGAAGGAAGGAAGGAACGAAGGAACGAACGAACGAACGAACGAACGAAGGAACGAAGGAACGAAGGAACGAAGGAAGGAAGGAACGAAGGAAGGAAGGAACGAAGGAACGAAGGACCGAAGGAAGGAAGGAACGAAGGAAGGAAGGAACGAAGGAACGAAGGAACGAAGTAAGGAAGGAACGAAGGAACGAAGGAAGGAAGGAACGAAGGAAGGAAGGAACGAAGGAACGAAGCAACGAAGGAACGAAGGAACGAAGGAACGAAGGAACGAAGGAACGAAGGAACGAAGGAACGAAGGAACGAAGGAACGAAGGAACGAAGGAACGAAGGAACGAAGGAGCGAAGGAACGAAGGAAGGAAGGAACGAAAGAACGAAGGAACGAAGGAACGAAGGAACGAAGGAACGAAGGAAGGAAGGGACGAAGGAACGAAGGGACGAAGGAACGAAGGAAGGAAGGAAGGAAGGAACGAAGGAACGAAGGAACTAATGAAGGAAGGAATGAAGGAAGGAAGGAACGAAGGAACGAAGGAAGGAAGGTACGAAGGAAGGAAGGAACGACGGAACGAAGGAAAGAAGGAACGACGGAACGAAGGAACGAAGGAACGAAGGAACGAAGGAAAGAAGGAACGAAGGATCGAAAGAACGAAGGAACGAAGCAACGAAGCAACGAAGGAACGAAGGAACGAAGGAACGAAGGAACAAAGGAACGAAGCAACGAAGGAACGAAGCAACGAAGGAACGAAGGAACGAAGGAAGGAAGGAACGAAGGAAGGAAGGAACGAAGGAATGAAGGAACGAAGGAACGAAGGAACGAAGGAACGAAGGAACGAAGGAACGAAGGAAAGAAGGAACGAAGGATCGAAAGAACGAAGGAACGAAGGAACGAAGGAACGAAGGAACGAAGGAACGAAGGAACGAAGCAACGAAGGAACGAAGGAACGAAGCAACGAAGGAACGAAGGAACGAAGGAACGAAGGAACGAAGGAACGAAGGAACGAAGGAACGAACGAACGAAGGAACGATGGAACGAAGGAACGAAGGAACGAAGGAACGTAGGAACGAAGGAACGAAGGAACGAAGGGACGAAGGAACGAAGGAACGAAGGAACGAAGGGACGAAGGAACGAAGGAACGAAGGAACGAAGGAACGAAGGAACGAAGGAACGAAGGAACGAAGGAACGAAGGAACGAAGGAACGAAATAACGAAGGAACGAAGGAACGAAGGAACGAAGGAACGAAGGAACGAAGGAACGATGGAACGTAGGAACGAAGGAACGAAGGGACGAAGGAACGAAGGAACGAAGGAACGAAGGAACGAAGGTACGAAGGAACGAAGATACGAAGGAACGTAGGAACGAAGGAACGAAGGAACGAAGGAACGAAGGAACGAAGGAACGAAGGAACGAAGGAAGGAAGGAACGAAGGAACGAAGGAACGAAGGAACGAAGGAACGAAGGAACGAAGGAACGAAGGGACGAAGGAACGAAGGAACGAAGGAAGGAAGGAACGAAGGAAGGAAGGAACGAAGGAAGGAAGGAACGAAGGAACGAAGGAAGGAAGGAATGAAGGAAGGAAGGAACGAAGGAACGAAGGAAGGAAGGAACGAAGGAAGGAAGGAACGACGGAACGAAGGAAAGAAGGAACGACGGAACGAAGGAACGAAGGAACGAAGGATCGAAGGAACGAAGGAACGAAGGAAAGAAGGAACGAAGGATCGAAAGAACGAAGGAACGAAGCAACGAAGCAACGAAGGAACGAAGGAACGAAGGAACGAAGGAACAGAGGAACAAAGGAACGAAGGAACGAAGCAACGAAGGAACGAAGGAACGAAGGAACGATGGAACGAAGGAATGAAGGAACGAAGGAACGAAGGAACGAAGGAACGAAGGAACGAAGGAACGAAGGACCGAAGGAACGAAGGAACGAAGGAAGGCAGGAACGAAGGAACGAACGAACGAACGAACGAACGAACGAACGAAGGAACGAAGGAACGAAGGAACGAAGGAAGGAAGGAACGATGGAAGGAAGGAACGAAGGAACGAAGGACCGAAGGAAGGAAGGAACGAAGGAAGGAAGGAACGAAGGAAGGAAGGAACGAAGGAAGGAAGGAACGAAGGAATGAATCAACGAAGGAACGAAGGACCGAAGGAACGAAGGAACGAAGGAACGAAGGAACGAAGCAACGAAGCAACGAAGGAACGAAGGAACGAATGAACGAAGGAACGAAGGAACGAAGGAACGAAGGAATGAAGGAAAGAAGGAACGAAGCAACGAAGGAACGAAGGAACGAAGGAACGAAGGAACGATGGAATGAAGGAACGAAGGAACGAAGGAACGAAGGAACGAAGGAGCGAAGGAACGAAGGAACGAAGGAACGAAGGAACGAAGGACCGAAGGAAGGAAGGAAGGAAGGAAGGAAGGAAGGAAGGAACGAAGGAAGGAAGGAACGAATGAAGGAAGGAACGAAGGAAGGAAGGAACGAAGGAAGGAAGGAACGAAGGAAGGAAGGAACGAAGGAAGGAAGGAACGAAGGAAGGAAGGAACGAAGGAAGGACGGAACGAAGGAAGGAAGGAACGAAGGAAGGAAGGATCGAAGGAAGGAAGGAACGAAGGAACGAAGGAAAGAAGGAAGAAAGGAACGAAGGAACGAAGGAAAGAAGGAACGAAGGAACGAAGGAACGAAGGAACGATGGAACGAAGGAACGAAGGAACGAAGGAACGAAGGAACGAAGGAACGAAGGAAGGAAGGTACGAAGGAATGAAGGAACGAAGGAACGAAGGAACGAAGGAACGAAGGAACGAAGGAACGAAGGAACGAAGGAAAGAAGGAACGAAGGATCGAAAGAACGAAGGAACGAAGCAACGAAAGAACGAAGGAACGAAGGAACGAAGGAACGAAGGAACAAAGGAACGAAGGAACGAAGGAACGAAGAAACGAAGGAACGAAGCAACGAAGGAACGAAGTAACGAAGGAACGATGGAACGAAGGAACGAAGGAACGAAGAAACGAAGCAACGAAGGAACGAAGGAACGAAGGAACGAAGGACCGAAGGAAAGAAGGAACGAAGGAAGGCAGGAACGAAGGAACGAACGAACGAACGAACGAACGAACGAACGAACGAACGAACGAACGAACGAAGGAACGAAGGAACGAAGGAACGAAGGAACGAAGGAAGGAAGGAACGATGGAAGGCAGGAACGAAGGAACGAAGGACCGAAGGAAGGAAGGAACGAAGGAAGGAAGGAACGAAGGAAGGAAGGAACGAAGGAAGGAAGGAACGAAGGAAGGAAGGAACGAAGGAACGAATCAACGAAGGAACGAAGGACCGAAGGAACGAAGGAACGAAGGAACGAAGGAACGAAGGAACGAAGCAACGAAGGAACGAAGGAACGAATGAACGAAGGAACGAAGGAACGAAGGAACGAAGGAATGAAGGAAAGAAGGAACGAAGCAACGAAGGAACGAAGGAACGAAGGAACGAAGGAACGATGGAATGAAGGAACGAAGGAACGAAGGAACGAAGGAACGAAGGAGCGAAGGAACGAAGGAACGAAGGAACGAAGGAACGAAGGACCGAAGGAAGGAAGGAAGGAAGGAAGGAAGGAAGGAAGGAACGAAGGAAGGAAGGAACGAAGGAAGGAAGGAACGAAGGAAGGAAGGAACGAAGGAAGAAGGAACGAAGGAAGGAAGGAACGAAGGAAGGAAGGAACGAAGGAAGGAAGGAACGAAGGAACGAAGGAAAGAAGGAAGAAAGGAACGAAGGAACGAAGGAAAGAAGGAACGAAGGAACGAAGGAACGAAAGAACGATGGAACGAAGGAACGAAGGAACGAAGGAACGAAGGAACGAAGGAACGAAGGAACGAAGGAAAGAAGGAACGAAGGATCGAAAGAACGAAGGAACGATGCAACGGAGCAACGAAGGAACGAAGGAACGAAGGAACGAAGGAACCAAGGAACGAAGGAACGAAGGAACGAAAGAACGAAGGAACGAAGGAACGAGGGAACGAAGGAACGAACGAACGAAGGATCGAAAGAACGAAGGAACGACGCAACGAAGCAACGAAGGAACGAAGGAAAGAAGGAACGAAGGAACGAAGCAACGAAGCAACGAAGGAACGAAGGAATGAATGAACGAAGGAACGAAGGAACGAAGGAACGAAGGAACGAAGGAACGACGGAATGAAGGAACGAAGGAACGAAGGAACGAAGGAACGTAGGAACGAAGGAACGAAGGAACGAAGGAACGAAGGAACGAAGGAACGAAAGAACGAGGGAACGAAGGAACCAAGGAACGAAGGAACGATGGAACGAAGGAACGAAGGAACGAAGGAACGAAGGAAGGAAGGAACGAAGGAACGAAGGAACGAAGGAACGAAGGAACGAAGGAACGAAGGAACGAAGCAACGAAGCAACGAAGGAACGAAGCAACGAAGCAACGAAGGAACGAAGGAACGAAGGAACGAAGGAACGAAGGAACGAAGGAACGAAGGAACGAAGGAACGAAGGAACGAAGGAACGAAGGAACGAAGGAACGAAGGAACGAAGGAACGAAGGAACGAAGGAAGGAAGGAACGAAGGAACCAAGGAACGAAGGAACGTAGGAACGAAGGAACGAAGGAACGAAGGAACGAAGGAACGTAGAAACGAAGGAACGAAGGAACGAAGGGACGAAGGAACGAAGGAACGAAGGAACGAAGGAACGAAGGAACGAAGGAACGAAGCAACGAAGCAACGAAGCAACGAAGGAACGAAGCAACGAAGGAACGAGGGAACGAATGAACGAAGGAACGAAGGAAAGAAGCAACGAAGGAACGAAACAACGAAGGAACGAAGGAACGAAGGAATGAAGGAACGAAGGAACGAAGGAACGAAGAAACGAAGGAACGAAGGAACGAAGGTACGAAGGAACGTAGGAACGAAGGAACGAAGGAACGAAGGAAAGAAGGAATGAAGGAACGAAGGAACGAAGGAACGAAGGAACGAAGGAACGAAGGAAGGAAGGAACGAAGGAACGAATGAACGAAGGAACGAATGAACGAAGGAACGAAGGAAGGAAGGGACGAAGGAACGAAGGAACGAAGGAAGGAAGGAACGAAGGAAGGAAGGAACGATGGAACGGAGGAACGAAGGAAGGAAGGAATGAAGGAAGGAAGGAACGAAGGAACGAAGGAAGGAAGGATCGAAGGAAGGAAGGAACGACGGAACGAAGGAAAGAAGGAACGAAGGAACGAAGGAACGAAGGAACGAAGGAACGAAGGAACGAAGGAACGAAGGAACGAAGAAACGAAGGAACGAAGGAACGAAGGAAAGAAGGAACGAAGGATCGAAAGAACGAAGGAACGATGCAACGAAGCAACGAAGGAACGAAGGAACGAAGGAACAAAGGAACGAAGGAACGAAGGAACGAAGGAACGAAGGATCGAAGGAACGAAGGAACGAAGGAACGAAGGATCGAAGGAACGAAGGAACGAAGGAACGAAGCAATGAAGCAACGAAGGAACGAAGCAACGAAGGAACGAAGGAACGAAGGAACGAGGGAACGAAGGAACAATGGAACGAAGGAACGAAGCAACGAAGTAACGAAAGAACGAAGGAACGAAGGAACGAAGGAACGAAGGAACGAAGGAACGAAGGATCGAAAGAACGAAGGAACGAAGCAACGAAGCAACGAAGCAACGAAGGAACGAAGGAACGAAGGAACGAAGGAACGAAGGAACGAATGAACGAAGCAACGAAGGAACGAAGGAACGAAGGAACGAAAGAACGAAGGAACGAAGGAACGAAGGAACGAAGGAACGAAGGAACGAAGGAACGAAGGAAAGAAGGAAGAAAGGAACGAAAGAACGAAGGAAGGAAGGAACGAAGGAACGAAGGAACGAAGGAAGGAAGGAACGAAGGAAGGAAGGAACAAAGGAACGAAGGACCGAAGGAAGGAAGGAACGAAGGAAGGAAGGAATGATGGAACGGAGGAACGAAGGAAGGAAGGAACGAAGGAACGAAGGAACGAAGGAACGTAGGAACGAAGGAACGAAGGAACGAAGGATCGAAGGAACGAAGGAACGAAGGAACGAAGGAACGAAGGAACGAAGGAACGATGGAACGAAGGAACGAAGGAACGAAGGAACGAAGGAACGAAGGAAGGAAGGAACGAAGGAACGAAGGAACGAAGGAACGAAGGAACGAAGGAACGAAGCGACGAAGGAACGAAGGAACGAAGGAACGAAGGAACGAAGGAACGAAGGAACGAAGGAACGAAGGAACGAAGGAACGAAGGAACGAAGGAACGAAGGAACGAAGGAACGAAGGAACGAAGGAAAGAAGGATGGAAGGAACGAAAGAACGAAGGAACGAAGTAACGAAGGAAGGAAGGAACGAAGGAACGAAGGAACGAAGGAAGGAAGGAACGAAGGAAGGAAGGCACAAAGGAACGAAGGACCGAAGGAAGGAAGGAACGACGGAAGGAAGGAACGAAGGAACGAAGGAACGAAGGAACGAAGGAACGAAGGAACGAAGGAACGAAGGAACGAAGGAAGGAAGGAACGAAGGAACCAAGGAACGAAGGAACGTAGGAACGAAGGAACGAAGGAACGAAGGGACGAAGTAACGAAGGAACGAAGGAACGAAGGAACGAAGGAACGAAGGAACGAAGGAACGAAGGAACGAAGGAACGAAGGAAGGAAGGAACGAAGGAACGAACGAACGAACGAACGAACGAATGAACGCAGGAACGAAGGAACGAAGGAAGGAAGGAACGAAGGAAAGAAGGAACGAAGGAACGAAGGACCGAAGGAAGGAAGGGACGAAGGAAGGAAGGAATGAAGGAACGAAGGAACGAAGTAAGGAAGGAACGAAGGAAGGAAGGAACGAAGGAAGGAAGGACCGAAGGAAGGATGGAACGAAGGAACGAAGCAACGAAGGAACGAAGGAACGAAGGTACGAAAGAACGAAGGAACGAAGGAACGAAGGAACGAAGGAACGAAGGATCGAAGGAAGGAAGGAACGAAGGAACGAAGGAAGGAAGGAACGAAGGAACGAAGGAACGAAGGAAAGAAGGAACGAAGGAAGGAACAAAGGAACGACGGCCCGAAGGAAGGAAGGAACGAAGGAAGGAAGGAACGAAGGAACGAAGGAACGATGTAACGAAGGAACGAAGGAACGAAGTAACGAAGGATCGAAAGAACGAAAGAACGAAGCAACGAAGGAAAGAAGGAACGAAGGAACTAAGGAACGAAGGAACGAAGGAACGAAGGAACGAAGGAACGAAGGAACGAAGGAAGGAAGGAACGAAGGAACGAAGGAACGAAGGAATGAAGGAAGGAAGGATCGAAAAAACGAAGGAACGAAGGAACGAAGGACCGAAGGAACGAAGGAACGAAGGAACGTAGGAACGAAGGAACGAAGGAACGAAGGAACGAAGGAACGAAGGAACGAAGGAACGATGGAACGAAGGAACGAAGGAACGAAGGAACGAAGGAACGAAGGAACGAAGGAACGAATGAACGAAGGAACGAAGGAAGGAAGGAACGAAGGAATGAAGGAAGGAAGGAACGAAGGAAGGAAGGAACGAAGGAACGAAGGAACGAAGGAACGAAGGATCGAAGGATCGAAGGAACGAATTAACGAAGGAACGAGGGAACGAAGGAACGAAGGAACGAAGGAACGAAGGAACGAAGGAACGAAGGATCGAAGGAACGAAGGAACGAAGCAACGAAGTAACGAAGCAACGAAGGAACGAAGCAACGAAGGAACGAATGAACGAAGGAACGAAGGAACGAAGGAACGAAGGAACGAAGCAACGAAGGAACGAAGCAACGAAGGAACGAAGGAACGAAGGAACGAAGGAACGAAGAAACGAAGGAACGAAGGAACGAAGGAACGAAGGAACGAAGGAAGGAAGGAACGAAGGAAGGAAGGAACGAAGGAACGAAGGAAAGAAGGAACGAAGGAACGAAGGAACGAATGAACGAAGGAACGAAGGAACGAAGGAACGAAGAAACGAAGGAACGAAGGAACGAATGAACGAAGGAACGAAGCAACGAAGGAACGAAGGAACGAAGGAACGAAGGAACGAAGGAACGAAGGAACGAAGGAACGAAGGAACGAAGGAAGGCAGGAACGAAGGAACGAACGAACGAACGAACGAACGAAGGAACGAACGAAGGAAGGAACGAAGGAACGAAGGAAGGAAGGAACGATGGAAGGAAGGAACGAAGGACTGAAGGAAGGAAGGAACGAAGGAAGGAAGGAACGAAGGAAGGAAGGAACGAAGGAAGGAAGGAACGAAGGAAGGAAGGAACGAAGGAACGAATCAACGAAGGAACGAAGGACCGAAGGAACGAAGGAACGAAGGAACGAAGGAACGAAGCAACGAAGGAACGAAGGAACGAATGAACGAAGGAACGAAGGAACGAAGGAACGAAGGAATGAAGGAAAGAAGGAACGAAGGAACGAAGCAACGAAGGAACGAAGGAACGAAGGAACGATGGAATGAAGGAACGAAGGAACGAAGGAACGAAGGAACGAAGGAGCGAAGGAACGAAGGAACGAAGGAACGAAGGAACGAAGGACCGAAGGAAGGAAGGAAGGAAGGAACGAAGGAAGGAAGGAACGAAGGAAGGAAGGAACGAAGGAAGGAAGGAACGAAGGAAGGAAGGAACGAAGGAAGGAAGGAACGAAGGAAGGAAGGAACGAAGGAAGGAAGGAACGAAGGAAGGAAGGAACGAAGGAAGGAAGGATCGAAGGAAGGAAGGAACGAAGGAACGAAGGAAAGAAGGAAGAAAGGAACGAAGGAACGAAGGAAAGAAGGAACGAAGGAACGAAGGAACGAAGGAACGATGGAACGAAGGAACGAAGGAACGAAGGAACGAAGGAACGAAGGAACGAAGGAAAGAAGGAACGAAGGATCGAAAGAACGAAGGAACGATGCAACGAAGCAACGAAGGAACGAAGGAACGAAGGAACGAAGGAACCAAGGAACGAAGGAACGAAGGAACGAAAGAACGAAGGAACGAAGGAACGAGGGAACGAAGGAACGAACGAACGAAGGATCGAAAGAACGAAGGAACGAAGCAACGAAGCAACGAAGGAACGAAGGAAAGAAGGAACGAAGGAACGAAGGAACGAAGCAACGAAGGAACGAAGGAATGAATGAACGAAGGAACGAAGGAACGAAGGAACGAAGGAATGAAGGAACGAAGGAACGAAGGAACGAAGGAACGAAGGAACGTAGGAACGAAGGAACGAAGGAACGAAGGAACGAAGGAACGAAGGAACGAAAGAACGAGGGAACGAAGGAACCAAGGAACGAAGGAACGATGGAACGAAGGAACGAAGGAACGAAGGAACGAAGGAAGGAAGGAACGAAGGAACGAAGGAACGAAGGAACGAAGGAACGAAGGAACAAAGGAACGAAGCAACGAAGGAACGAAGGAACGAAGGAACGAAGGAACGAAGGAACGAAGGAACGAAGGAACGTAGAAACGAAGGAACGAAGGAACGAAGGGACGAAGGAACGAAGGAACGAAGGAACGAAGGAACGAAGGAACGAAGGTACGAAGAAACGTAGGAACGAAGGAACGAAGGAACGAAGGAACGAAGGAACGAAGGAACGAAGGAACGAAGGAACGAAGGAACGAAGGAAGGAAGGAAAGAAGGAACGAAGGAACGAAGGAACGAAGGAACGAAGGGACGAAGGAACGAAGGAAGGAAGGAAGGAAGGAACGAAGGAAGGAAGGAACGAAGGAACGAAGGAACGAAGGAAGGAAGGAATGAAGGAAGGAAGGAAAGAAGGAACGAAGGAACGAAGGAAGGAAGGAACTAAGGAAGGAAGGAACGCCGGAACGAAGGAACGAAGGAACGAAGGAACGAAGGAACGAAGGAACGAAGGAACGAAGGAATGAAGGAACGAAGGAACGAAGGAACAAAGGAACGTAGGAACGAAGGAATGAAGGAACGAAGGAACGAAGGAACGAAGGAACCAAGGAACGATGGAACGAAGGAACGAAGGAACGAAGGAACGAAGGAACGAAGGAACGAAGGAATGAAGGAACGAAGGAACGAAGGAACGAAGGAACGAAGGAACGTAGGAAGGAAGGAACGAAGGAACGAAGGGACGAAGGAACGAAGGAACGAAGGAACGAAGGAACGAAGGAACGAAGGAACGAAGGAACGAAGGAACGAAGGAACGAAGGAAGGAAGGAACGAAGGAACGAAGGAACGAAGGAACGACGGAACGAAGGAACGCAGGAACGAAGGAACGAAGGAACGAAGGAACGAAGGAACGAAGGAACGAAGGAACGATGGAACGAAGGAACGATGGAACGAAGGAACGAAGGATCGAAGGAACGAAGGAACGAATCAACGAAGCAACGAAGGAACGAAGGAACGAAGGAACGAAGGAACGAAGCAACGAAGGAACGAAGGAACGGAGGAACGAAGGAACGAAGGAACGTAGGAAAGAAGGAACGAAGGAACGAAGGAACGAAGGAACGAAGGGACGAAGGAACGAAGGAACGAAGGAACGAAGGAACGAAGGAACGTAGGAACGAAGGAACGAAGGAACGAAGGAACGTAGGAACGAAGGAACGAAGGAACGAAGGAACGAAGGAACGAAGGAACGAAGGAACGAAGGAACGAAGGAACGAAGGAACGAAGGGACGAAGGAACGAAGGAACGAAGGAAGGAAGGAACGATTGAAGGAAGGACAGAAGGAAGGAAGGAACGAAGGAACGAAGGAACGAAGGAAGGAAGGAATGAAGGAAGGAAGGAACGAAGGAACGAAGGAACGAAGGAAGGAAGGAAGGAAGGAACGACGGAACGACGGAACGAAGGAAAGAAGGAATGACCGAACGAAGGAACGAAGGAACGAAGGAACGAAGGAAGGAAGGAACGAAGGAAGGAAGGAACGAAGGAACGAAGGAAGGAAGGAAGGAAGGAACGAAGGAACGAAGGAAGGAAGGAACGAAGGAACGAAGGAACGAAGGAACGAAGGAACAAAGGAACGAAGGAACGAAGGAACGAAGGAACGAAGGTACGAAGGAACGAAGGATCGAAGGAACGAAGGAACGAAGGAACGAAGCAATGAAGCAACGAAGGAACGAAGCAACGAAGGAACGAAGGAACGAAGGAACGAAGGAACGAGGGAACGAAGGAACAAAGGAACGAAGGAACGAAGCAACGAAGGAACGAAGGAACGAAGGAATGAAGGAACGAAGGAACGAAGGAACGAAGGATCGAAAGAACGAAGGAACGAAGCAACGAAACAACGAAGCAACGAAGGAACGAAGGAACGAAGGAACGAAGGAACGAAGGAACGAAGGAACGAATGAACGAAGCAACGAAGGAACGAAGGAACGAAGGAACGAAGGAACGAAGGAACGAAGGAACGAAGGAACGAAGGAACGAAGGAACGAAGGAACGAAGGAACGAAGGAAAGAAGGAAGAAAGGAACGAAAGAACGATGGAAGGAAGGAACGAAGGAACGAAGGAACGAAGGAAGGAAGGAACGAAGGAAGGAAGGAACAAAGGAACGAAGGACCGAAGGAAGGAAGGAACGAAGAAAGGAAGGAATGAGGGAACGGAGGAACGAAGGAAGGAAGGAACGAAGGAACGAAGGAACGAAGGAACGTAGGAACGAAGGAACGAAGGAACGAAGGATCGAAGGAACGAAGGAACGAAGGAACGAAGGAACGAAGGAACGAAGGAACGAAGGAACGATGGAACGAAGGAACGAAGGAACGAAGGAACGAAGGAAGGAAGGAACGAAGGAACGAAGGAACGAAGGAACGAAGGAACGAAGCGACGAAGGAACGAAGGAACGAAGGAACGAAGGAACGAAGGAACGAAGGAACGAAGGAACGAAGGAACGAAGGAACGAAGGAACGAAGGAACGAAGGAACGAAGGAACGAAGGAACGAAGGAACGAAGGAACGAAGGAACGAAGGAACGTAGAAACGAAGGAACGAAGGAACGAAGGGACGAAGGAACGAAGGAACGAAGGAACGAAGGAACGAATTATCGAAGGAATGAAGAAACGAAGGAACGAATGAACGAAGGAACGAAGGAACGAAGGAAGGAAGGAACGAAGGAAGGAAGGAACGAAGGAAGGAAGGAACGAAGGAAGGAAGGAACGAAGGAACGAAGGAACGACGGAACGAAGGAACGAAGGAACGAAGGAACGACGGAACGAAGGAACGAAGGAACGAAGGAACGAAGGAACGAAGGAACGAAGGAACGAAGGATCGAAGGAACGAAGGAACGAAGCAACGAAGCAACGAAGGAACGAAGGAACGAGGGAACGAAGGAACGAAGGAACGAAGGAACGAAGCAACGAAGGAACGAAGGAACGAAGGAACGAAGGAACGAAGGAACGAAGGAACGAAAGAACGAAGGAACGAAGGAACGAAGGAACGAAGGAACGAAGGAACGAAGGAACGAAGGAACGAAGGAACGAAGGAACGACGGAACGAAGGAACGAAGGAACGTAGGAAGGAAGGAACGAAGGGACGAAGGAACGAAGGAACGAAGGAACGAAGGAACGAAGGAACGAAGGAACGAAGGAACGAAGGAACGAAGGAACGAAGGAACGTAGAAACGAAGGAACGAAGGGACGAAGGAACGAAGGAACGAAGGAACGAAGGAACGAATTAACGAAGGAATGAAGAAACGAAGGAACGAAGGAACGAATGAACGAAGGAACGAAGGAACGAAGGAAGGAAGGAACGAAGGAAGGAAGGAACGAAGGAAGGAAGGAACGAAGGAAGGAAGGAACGAAGGAACGAAGGAACGAAGGAACGAAGGAACGAAGGAACGAAGGAACGAAGGAACGAAGGAACGAAGGAACGAAGGAACGAAGGAACGAAGGAACGAAGGATCGAAGGAACGAAGGAACGAAGGAACGAAGGAACGAAGCAACGAAGGAACGAGGGAACGAAGGAACGAAGGAACGAAGGAACGAAGCAACGAAGGAACGAAGGAACGAAGTAACGAAGCAACTAAGGAACGAAGGAACGAAGGAACGAAGGAACGAAGGAACGAAGGAACGAAGGAACGAAGGAACGAAGGAACGGAGGAACGAAGGGACGAAGGAACGAAGGAGGGAAGGAACGAAGGAACGAAGGAACGAAGGAACGAAGGAACAAAGGAACGAACGAACGAAGGAACGATGGAACGAAGGAACGAAGGAACGAAGGAACCAAGCAACTAAGGAACGAAGGAACGAAGGAACGAAGGAACGAAGGAACGATGGAACGAAGCAACGAAGGAACGAAGGAACGAAGGAACGAAGGAACGAAGGAACGAAGGAATGATGGAACGAAGGAAGGAAGGAACGAAGGAACGAAGGAACGAACGAACGAACGAACGAAGGAACGAAGGAACGAAGGAAGGAAGGAACGATGGAAGGAAGGAACGAAGGAACGAAGGACCGAAGGAAGGAAGGAACGAAGGAAGGAAGGAACGAAGGAACGAAGGAACGAAGTAAGGAAGGAACGAAGGAAGGAAGGAACGAAGGAAGGAAGGAGCGAAGGAAGGAAGGAACGAAGGAACGAAGCAACGAAGGAACGAAGGAACGAAGGAACGATGGAACGAAGAAACGAAGGAACGAAGGAACGAAGGAACGAAGGAACGAAGGAACGAAGGAACGAAGGAACGAAGCAACGAATGAACGAAGGAACGAAGGAACGAAGGAACGAAGGAATGAAGGAACGAAGGAACGAAGGAACGAAGGAACGAATGAACGAAGGAACGAAGGAACGAAGGAAGGAAGGAAGGAAGGAACGAAAGAACGAAGGAACGAAGGCAGGAAGGAACGAAGGAAGGAAGGAACAAAGTAACGAATAACCGAAGGAAGGAAGGAACGAAGGAAGGAAGGAACGAAGGAAGGAAGGAACGAAGGAACGAAGGAACGAAGGAACGAAGAAACGAAGGATCGAAAGAACGAAGGAACGAAGCAACGAAGGAACGAAGGAACGAAGGAACGAAGGAACGAAGCAACGAAGGAACGAAGGAACGAAGGAACGAAGGAACGAAGCAACGAAGGAACGAAGGAACGAAGGAACGAAGGAACGAAGGAACGAAGGAACGAACGAACGAAGGAACGATGGAACGAAGGAACGAAGGAACGTAGGAACGAAGGAACGAAGGAACGAAGGGACGAAGGAACGAAGGAACGAAGGAACGAAGGAACGAAGGGACGAAGGAACGAAGGAACGAAGGAACGAAGGAACGAAGGAACGAAGGAACGAAGGAACGAAGATACGAAGGAACGTAGGAACGAAGGAACGAAGGAACGAAGGAACGAATTAACGAAGGAACGAAGGAACGAAGGAACGAAGGAAGGAAGGAACGAAGGAACGAAGGAACGAAGGAAGGAAGGGACGAAGGAACGAAGGAAGGAAGGAACGAAGGAAGGAAGGAACGAAGGAAGGAAGGAACGAAGGAACGAAGGAACGAAGGAATGAAGGAAGGAAGGAACGAAGGAACGAAGGAACGAAGGAAGGAAGGAAGGAAGGAAGGAAGGAACGACGGAACGAAGGAAAGAAGGAACGACGGAACGAAGGAACGAAGGAACGAAGGAACGAAGGAACGAAGGAACGAAGGAAGGAAGGAACGAAGGAACGAACGAACGAACGAACGAACGAAGGAACGAAGGAACGAAGGAACGAAGGAAGGAAGGAACGAAGGAAGGAAGGAACGAAGGAACGAAGGACCGAAGGAAGGAAGGAACGAAGGAAGGAAGGAACGAAGGAACGAAGGAACGAAGTAAGGAAGGAACGAAGGAACGAAGGAAGGAAGGAACGAAGGAAGGAAGGAACGAAGGAACGAAGCAACGAAGGAACGAAGGAACGAAGGAACGAAGGAACGAAGGAACGAAGGAACGAAGGAACGAAGGAACGAAGGAACGAAGGAACGAAGGAACGAAGGAACGAAGGAGCGAAGGAACGAAGGAAGGAAGGAACGAAGGAACGAAGGAACGAAGGAACGAAGGAACGAAGGAACGAAGGAAGGAAGGGACGAAGGAACGAAGGGACGAAGGAACGAAGGAAGGAAGGAAGGAAGGAACGAAGGAACGAAGGAACTAATGAAGGAAGGAATGAAGGAAGGAAGGAACGAAGGAACGAAGGAAGGAAGGTACGAAGGAAGGAAGGAACGACGGAACGAAGGAAAGAAGGAACGACGGAACGAAGGAACGAAGGAACGAAGGAACGAAGGAAAGAAGGAACGAAGGATCGAAAGAACGAAGGAACGAAGCAACGAAGCAACGAAGGAACGAAGGAACGAAGGAACGAAGGAACAAAGGAACGAAGCAACGAAGGAACGAAGCAACGAAGGAACGAAGGAACGAAGGAAGGAAGGAACGAAGGAAGGAAGGAACGAAGGAATGAAGGAACGAAGGAACGAAGGAACGAAGGAACGAAGGAACGAAGGAACGAAGGAAAGAAGGAACGAAGGATCGAAAGAACGAAGGAACGAAGGAACGAAGGAACGAAGGAACGAAGGAACGAAGGAACGAAGCAACGAAGGAACGAAGGAACGAAGCAACGAAGGAACGAAGGAACGAAGGAACGAAGGAACGAAGGAACGAAGGAACGAAGGAACGAACGAACGAAGGAACGATGGAACGAAGGAACGAAGGAACGAAGGAACGTAGGAACGAAGGAACGAAGGAACGAAGGGACGAAGGAACGAAGGAACGAAGGAACGAAGGAACGAAGGGACGAAGGAACGAAGGAACGAAGGAACGAAGAAACGAAGGAACGAAGGAACGAAGGAACGAAGGAACGAAGGAACGAAGGAACGAAGGAACGAAGGAACGAAGGAACGAAGGAACGAAGGAACGAAGGAACGAAGGAACGAAGGAACGAAGGAACGATGGAACGTAGGAACGAAGGAACGAAGGGACGAAGGAACGAAGGAACGAAGGAACGAAGGAACGAAGGAACGAAGATACGAAGATACGAAGGAACGTAGGAACGAAGGAACGAAGGAACGAAGGAACGAAGGAACGAAGGAACGAAGGAACGAAGGAACGAAGGAACGAAGGAACGAAGGAACGAAGGAACGAAGGAACGAAGGAACGAAGGAACGAAGGGACGAAGGAACGAAGGAACGAAGGAAGGAAGGAACGAAGGAAGGAAGGAACGAAGGAAGGAAGGAACGAAGGAACGAAGGAAGGAAGGAATGAAGGAAGGAAGGAACGAAGGAACGAAGGAAGGAAGGAACGAAGGAAGTAAGGAACGACGGAACGAAGGAAAGAAGGAACGACGGAACGAAGGAACGAAGGAACGAAGGATCGAAGGAACGAAGGAACGAAGGAAAGAAGGAACGAAGGATCGAAAGAACGAAGGAACGAAGCAACGAAGCAACGAAGGAACGAAGGAACGAAGGAACGAAGGAACAGAGGAACAAAGGAACGAAGGAACGAAGCAACGAAGGAACGAAGGAACGAAGGAACGATGGAACGAAGGAATGAAGGAACGAAGGAACGAAGGAACGAAGGAACGAAGGAACGAAGGAACGAAGGACCGAAGGAACGAAGGAACGAAGGAAGGCAGGAACGAAGGAACGAACGAACGAACGAACGAACGAACGAACGAAGGAACGAAGGAACGAAGGAACGAAGGAAGGAAGGAACGATGGAAGGAAGGAACGAAGGAACGAAGGACCGAAGGAAGGAAGGAACGAAGGAAGGAAGGAACGAAGGAAGGAAGGAACGAAGGAACGAAGGAACGAATCAACGAAGGAACGAAGGACCGAAGGAACGAAGGAACGAAGGAACGAAGGAACGAAGCAACGAAGCAACGAAGGAACGAAGGAACGAATGAACGAAGGAACGAAGGAACGAAGGAACGAAGGAATGAAGGAAAGAAGGAACGAAGCAACGAAGGAACGAAGGAACGAAGGAACGAAGGAACGATGGAATGAAGGAACGAAGGAACGAAGGAACGAAGGAACGAAGGAGCGAAGGAACGAAGGAACGAAGGAACGAAGGAACGAAGGACCGAAGGAAGGAAGGAAGGAAGGAACGAAGGAAGGAAGGAACGAATGAAGGAAGGAACGAAGGAAGGAAGGAACGAAGGAAGGAAGGAACGAAGGAAGGAAGGAACGAAGGAAGGAAGGAACGAAGGAAGGAAGGAACGAAGGAAGGACGGAACGAAGGAAGGAAGGAACGAAGGAAGGAAGGATCGAAGGAAGGAAGGAACGAAGGAACGAAGGAAAGAAGGAAGAAAGGAACGAAGGAACGAAGGAAAGAAGGAACGAAGGAACGAAGGAACGAAGGAACGATGGAACGAAGGAACGAAGGAACGAAGGAACGAAGGAACGAAGGAACGAAGGAAGGAAGGTACGAAGGAATGAAGGAACGAAGGAACGAAGGAACGAAGGAACGAAGGAACGAAGGAACGAAGGAACGAAGGAACGAAGGAAAGAAGGAACGAAGGATCGAAAGAACGAAGGAACGAAGCAACGAAAGAACGAAGGAACGAAGGAACGAAGGAACGAAGGAACAAAGGAACGAAGGAACGAAGGAACGAAGAAACGAAGGAACGAAGCAACGAAGGAACGAAGTAACGAAGGAACGATGGAACGAAGGAACGAAGGAACGAAGAAACGAAGGAACGAAGCAACGAAGGAACGAAGGAACGAAGGAACGAAGGACCGAAGGAAAGAAGGAACGAAGGAAGGCAGGAACGAAGGAACGAACGAACGAACGAACGAACGAACGAACGAACGAACGAACGAACGAACGAACGAACGAAGGAACGAAGGAACGAAGGAACGAAGGAATGAAGGAAGGAAGGAACGAAGGAACGAAGGAACGAAGGAAGGAAGGAAGGAAGGAAGGAAGGAACGACGGAACGAAGGAAAGAAGGAACGACGGAACGAAGGAACGAAGGAACGAAGGAACGAAGGAACGAAGGAACGAAGGAAGGAAGGAACGAAGGAACGAACGAACGAACGAACGAACGAAGGAACGAAGGAACGAAGGAACGAAGGAAGGAAGGAACGAAGGAAGGAAGGAACGAAGGAACGAAGGACCGAAGGAAGGAAGGAACGAAGGAAGGAAGGAACGAAGGAACGAAGGAACGAAGTAAGGAAGGAACGAAGGAACGAAGGAAGGAAGGAACGAAGGAAGGAAGGAACGAAGGAACGAAGCAACGAAGGAACGAAGGAACGAAGGAACGAAGGAACGAAGGAACGAAGGAACGAAGGAACGAAGGAACGAAGGAACGAAGGAACGAAGGAACGAAGGAACGAAGGAGCGAAGGAACGAAGGAAGGAAGGAACGAAGGAACGAAGGAACGAAGGAACGAAGGAACGAAGGAACGAAGGAAGGAAGGGACGAAGGAACGAAGGGACGAAGGAACGAAGGAAGGAAGGAAGGAAGGAACGAAGGAACGAAGGAACTAATGAAGGAAGGAATGAAGGAAGGAAGGAACGAAGGAACGAAGGAAGGAAGGTACGAAGGAAGGAAGGAACGACGGAACGAAGGAAAGAAGGAACGACGGAACGAAGGAACGAAGGAACGAAGGAACGAAGGAAAGAAGGAACGAAGGATCGAAAGAACGAAGGAACGAAGCAACGAAGCAACGAAGGAACGAAGGAACGAAGGAACGAAGGAACAAAGGAACGAAGCAACGAAGGAACGAAGCAACGAAGGAACGAAGGAACGAAGGAAGGAAGGAACGAAGGAAGGAAGGAACGAAGGAATGAAGGAACGAAGGAACGAAGGAACGAAGGAACGAAGGAACGAAGGAACGAAGGAACGAAGGAACGAAGGAAAGAAGGAACGAAGGATCGAAAGAACGAAGGAACGAAGGAACGAAGGAACGAAGGAACGAAGGAACGAAGGAACGAAGCAACGAAGGAACGAAGGAACGAAGCAACGAAGGAACGAAGGAACGAAGGAACGAAGGAACGAAGGAACGAAGGAACGAAGGAACGAACGAACGAAGGAACGATGGAACGAAGGAACGAAGGAACGAAGGAACGTAGGAACGAAGGAACGAAGGAACGAAGGGACGAAGGAACGAAGGAACGAAGGAACGAAGGAACGAAGGGACGAAGGAACGAAGGAACGAAGGAACGAAGAAACGAAGGAACGAAGGAACGAAGGAACGAAGGAACGAAGGAACGAAGGAACGAAGGAACGAAGGAACGAAGGAACGAAGGAACGAAGGAACGAAGGAACGAAGGAACGAAGGAACGATGGAACGTAGGAACGAAGGAACGAAGGGACGAAGGAACGAAGGAACGAAGGAACGAAGGAACGAAGGAACGAAGATACGAAGATACGAAGGAACGTAGGAACGAAGGAACGAAGGAACGAAGGAACGAAGGAACGAAGGAACGAAGGAACGAAGGAACGAAGGAACGAAGGAACGAAGGAACGAAGGAACGAAGGAACGAAGGAACGAAGGAACGAAGGGACGAAGGAACGAAGGAACGAAGGAAGGAAGGAACGAAGGAAGGAAGGAACGAAGGAAGGAAGGAACGAAGGAACGAAGGAAGGAAGGAATGAAGGAAGGAAGGAACGAAGGAACGAAGGAAGGAAGGAACGAAGGAAGTAAGGAACGACGGAACGAAGGAAAGAAGGAACGACGGAACGAAGGAACGAAGGAACGAAGGATCGAAGGAACGAAGGAACGAAGGAAAGAAGGAACGAAGGATCGAAAGAACGAAGGAACGAAGCAACGAAGCAACGAAGGAACGAAGGAACGAAGGAACGAAGGAACAGAGGAACAAAGGAACGAAGGAACGAAGCAACGAAGGAACGAAGGAACGAAGGAACGATGGAACGAAGGAATGAAGGAACGAAGGAACGAAGGAACGAAGGAACGAAGGAACGAAGGAACGAAGGACCGAAGGAACGAAGGAACGAAGGAAGGCAGGAACGAAGGAACGAACGAACGAACGAACGAACGAACGAACGAAGGAACGAAGGAACGAAGGAACGAAGGAAGGAAGGAACGATGGAAGGAAGGAACGAAGGAACGAAGGACCGAAGGAAGGAAGGAACGAAGGAAGGAAGGAACGAAGGAAGGAAGGAACGAAGGAAGGAAGGAACGAAGGAACGAATCAACGAAGGAACGAAGGACCGAAGGAACGAAGGAACGAAGGAACGAAGGAACGAAGCAACGAAGCAACGAAGGAACGAAGGAACGAATGAACGAAGGAACGAAGGAACGAAGGAACGAAGGAATGAAGGAAAGAAGGAACGAAGCAACGAAGGAACGAAGGAACGAAGGAACGAAGGAACGATGGAATGAAGGAACGAAGGAACGAAGGAACGAAGGAACGAAGGAGCGAAGGAACGAAGGAACGAAGGAACGAAGGAACGAAGGACCGAAGGAAGGAAGGAAGGAAGGAACGAAGGAAGGAAGGAACGAATGAAGGAAGGAACGAAGGAAGGAAGGAACGAAGGAAGGAAGGAACGAAGGAAGGAAGGAACGAAGGAAGGAAGGAACGAAGGAAGGAAGGAACGAAGGAAGGACGGAACGAAGGAAGGAAGGAACGAAGGAAGGAAGGATCGAAGGAAGGAAGGAACGAAGGAACGAAGGAAAGAAGGAAGAAAGGAACGAAGGAACGAAGGAAAGAAGGAACGAAGGAACGAAGGAACGAAGGAACGATGGAACGAAGGAACGAAGGAACGAAGGAACGAAGGAACGAAGGAACGAAGGAAGGAAGGTACGAAGGAATGAAGGAACGAAGGAACGAAGGAACGAAGGAACGAAGGAACGAAGGAACGAAGGAACGAAGGAACGAAGGAAAGAAGGAACGAAGGATCGAAAGAACGAAGGAACGAAGCAACGAAAGAACGAAGGAACGAAGGAACGAAGGAACGAAGGAACAAAGGAACGAAGGAACGAAGGAACGAAGAAACGAAGGAACGAAGCAACGAAGGAACGAAGTAACGAAGGAACGATGGAACGAAGGAACGAAGGAACGAAGAAACGAAGGAACGAAGCAACGAAGGAACGAAGGAACGAAGGAACGAAGGACCGAAGGAAAGAAGGAACGAAGGAAGGCAGGAACGAAGGAACGAACGAACGAACGAACGAACGAACGAACGAACGAACGAACGAACGAACGAACGAACGAAGGAACGAAGGAACGAAGGAACGAAGGAACGAAGGAAGGAAGGAACGATGGAAGGAAGGAACGAAGGAACGAAGGACCGAAGGAAGGAAGGAACGAAGGAAGGAAGGAACGAAGGAAGGAAGGAACGAAGGAAGGAAGGAACGAAGGAAGGAAGGAACGAAGGAACGAATCAACGAAGGAACGAAGGACCGAAGGAACGAAGGAACGAAGGAACGAAGGAACGAAGGAACGAAGCAACGAAGGAACGAAGGAACGAATGAACGAAGGAACGAAGGAACGAAGGAACGAAGGAATGAAGGAAAGAAGGAACGAAGCAACGAAGGAACGAAGGAACGAAGGAACGATGGAATGAAGGAACGAAGGAACGAAGGAACGAAGGAACGAAGGAGCGAAGGAACGAAGGAACGAAGGAACGAAGGAACGAAGGAACGAAGGAACGAAGGAACGAAGGAACGAAGGAACGAAGGAACGAAGGAAGGCAGGAACGAAGGAACGAACGAACGAACGAACGAACGAAGGAACGAACGAAGGAAGGAACGAAGGAACGAAGGAAGGAAGGAACGATGGAAGGAAGGAACGAAGGACTGAAGGAAGGAAGGAACGAAGGAAGGAAGGAACGAAGGAAGGAAGGAACGAAGGAAGGAAGGAACGAAGGAAGGAAGGAACGAAGGAACGAATCAACGAAGGAACGAAGGACCGAAGGAACGAAGGAACGAAGGAACGAAGGAACGAAGCAACGAAGGAACGAAGGAACGAATGAACGAAGGAACGAAGGAACGAAGGAACGAAGGAATGAAGGAAAGAAGGAACGAAGGAACGAAGCAACGAAGGAACGAAGGAACGAAGGAACGATGGAATGAAGGAACGAAGGAACGAAGGAACGAAGGAACGAAGGAGCGAAGGAACGAAGGAACGAAGGAACGAAGGAACGAAGGACCGAAGGAAGGAAGGAAGGAAGGAACGAAGGAAGGAAGGAACGAAGGAAGGAAGGAACGAAGGAAGGAAGGAACGAAGGAAGGAAGGAACGAAGGAAGGAAGGAACGAAGGAAGGAAGGAACGAAGGAAGGAAGGAACGAAGGAAGGAAGGAACGAAGGAAGGAAGGATCGAAGGAAGGAAGGAACGAAGGAACGAAGGAAAGAAGGAAGAAAGGAACGAAGGAACGAAGGAAAGAAGGAACGAAGGAACGAAGGAACGAAGGAACGATGGAACGAAGGAACGAAGGAACGAAGGAACGAAGGAACGAAGGAACGAAGGAAAGAAGGAACGAAGGATCGAAAGAACGAAGGAACGATGCAACGAAGCAACGAAGGAACGAAGGAACGAAGGAACGAAGGAACCAAGGAACGAAGGAACGAAGGAACGAAAGAACGAAGGAACGAAGGAACGAGGGAACGAAGGAACGAACGAACGAAGGATCGAAAGAACGAAGGAACGAAGCAACGAAGCAACGAAGGAACGAAGGAAAGAAGGAACGAAGGAACGAAGGAACGAAGCAACGAAGGAACGAAGGAATGAATGAACGAAGGAACGAAGGAACGAAGGAACGAAGGAATGAAGGAACGAAGGAACGAAGGAACGAAGGAACGAAGGAACGTAGGAACGAAGGAACGAAGGAACGAAGGAACGAAGGAACGAAGGAACGAAAGAACGAGGGAACGAAGGAACCAAGGAACGAAGGAACGATGGAACAAAGGAACGAAGGAACGAAGGAACGAAGGAAGGAAGGAACGAAGGAACGAAGGAACGAAGGAACGAAGGAACGAAGGAACAAAGGAACGAAGCAACGAAGGAACGAAGGAACGAAGCAACGAAGCAACGAAGGAACGAAGGAACGAAGGAACGAAGGAACGAAGGAACGAAGGAACGAAGGAACGAAGGAACGAAGGAACGAAGGAACGAAGGAACGAAGGAACGAAGGAACGAAGGAACGCAGGAACGAAGGAACGAAGGAAGGAAGGAACGAAGGAACCAAGGAACGAAGGAACGTAGGAACGAAGGAACGAAGGAACGAAGGGACGAAGTAACGAAGGAACGAAGGAACGAAGGAACGAAGGAACGAAGGAACGAAGGAAGGAAGGAACGAAGGAAGGAAGGAATGAAGGAAGGAAGGAAAGAAGGAACGAAGGAACGAAGGAAGGAAGGAACTAAGGAAGGAAGGAACGCCGGAACGAAGGAAAGAAGGAACGAAGGAACGAAGGAACGAAGGAACGAAGGAACGAAGGAATGAAGGAACGAAGGAACGAAGGAACAAAGGAACGTAGGAACGAAGGAACGAAGGAACGAAGGAACGAAGGAACCAAGGAACGATGGAACGAAGGAACGAAGGAACGAAGGAACGAAGGAACGAAGGAATGAAGGAACGAAGGAACGAAGGAACGAAGGAACGAAGGAACGTAGGAAGGAAGGAACGAAGGAACGAAGGGACGAAGGAACGAAGGAACGAAGGAACGAAGGAACGAAGGAACGAAGGAACGAAGGAACGAAGGAACGAAGGAACGAAGGAAGGAAGGAACGAAGGAACGAAGGAACGATGGAACGAAGGAACGATGGAACGAAGAAACGAAGGATCGAAGGAACGAAGGAACGAATCAACGAAGCAACGAAGGAACGAATTAACGAAGAAACGAAGGAACGAAGGAACGAAGGAACGAAGCAACGAAGGAACGAAGGAACGGAGGAACGAAGGAATGAAGGAAGGAAGGATCGAAAAAACGAAGGAACGAAGGAACGAAGGACCGAAGGAACGAAGGAACGAAGGAACGTAGGAACGAAGGAACGAAGGAACGAAGGAACGAAGGAACGAAGGAACGAAGAAACGATGGAACGAAGGAACGAAGGAACGAAGGAACGAAGGAACGAAGGAACGAATGAACGAAGGAAGGAAGGAACGAAGGAAGGAAGGAACGAAGGAATGAAGGAAGGAAGGAACGAAGGAAGGAAGGAACGAAGGAACGAAGGAACGAAGGAACGAAGGATCGAAGGAACGAATTAACGAAGGAACGAGGGAACGAAGGAACGAAGGAACGAAGGAACGAAGGAACGAAGGATCGAAGGAACGAAGGAACGAAGCAACGAAGTAACGAAGCAACGAAGGAACGAAGCAACGAAGGAACGAATGAACGAAGGAACGAAGGAACGAAGGAACGAAGGAACGAAGCAACGAAGGAACGAAGCAACGAAGGAACGAAGGAACGAAGGAACGAAGGAACGAAGGAACGAAGAAACGAAGGAACGAAGGAACGAAGGAACGAAGGAAGGAAGGAACGAAGGAAGGAAGGAACGAAGGAACGAAGGAAAGAAGGAACGAAGGAACGAAGGAACGAAGGAACGAAGGAACGAAGAAACGAAGGAACGAAGTAACGAAGGAACGAAGGAACGAAGGATCCAAAGAACGAACGAACGAAGCAACGAAGGAACGAAGGAACGAAGGAACGAAGGAACGAAGGAACGAAGGAACGAAGGAACGAAGGAACGAAGCAACGAAGGAACGAAGGAACGAAGGAACGAAGGAACGAAGGAACGAAGGAACGTAGAAACGAAGGAACGAAGGAACGAAGGGACGAAGGAACGAAGGAACGAAGGAACGATGGAACGAAGGAACGAAGGTACGAAGAAACGTAGGAACGAAGGAACGAAGGAACGAAGGAACGAAGGAACGAAGGAACGAAGGAACGAAGGAACGAAGGAACGAAGGAAGGAAGGAAAGAAGGAACGAAGGAACGAAGGAACGAAGGAACGAAGGGACGAAGGAACGAAGGAAGGAAGGAAGGAAGGAACGAAGGAAGGAAGGAACGAAGGAACGAAGGAACGAAGGAAGGAAGGAATGAAGGAAGGAAGGAAAGAAGGAACGAAGGAACGAAGGAAGGAAGGAACTAAGGAAGGAAGGAACGCCGGAACGAAGGAAAGAAGGAACGAAGGAACGAAGGAACGAAGGAACGAAGGAACGAAGGAATGAAGGAACGAAGGAACGAAGGAACAAAGGAACGTAGGAACGAAGGAATGAAGGAACGAAGGAACGAAGGAACGAAGGAACCAAGGAACGATGGAACGAAGGAACGAAGGAACGAAGGAACGAAGGAACGAAGGAACGAAGGAATGAAGGAACGAAGGAACGAAGGAACGAAGGAACGAAGGAACGTAGGAAGGAAGGAACGAAGGAACGAAGGGACGAAGGAACGAAGGAACGAAGGAACGAAGGAACGAAGGAACGAAGGAACGAAGGAACGAAGGAACGAAGGAACGAAGGAAGGAAGGAACGAAGGAACGAAGGAACGAAGGAACGACGGAACGAAGGAACGCAGGAACGAAGGAACGAAGGAACGAAGGAACGAAGGAACGAAGGAACGAAGGAACGATGGAACGAAGGAACGATGGAACGAAGGAACGAAGGATCGAAGGAACGAAGGAACGAATCAACGAAGCAACGAAGGAACGAAGGAACGAAGGAACGAAGGAACGAAGCAACGAAGGAACGAAGCAACGAAGGAACGAAGGAACGGAGGAACGAAGGAACGAAGGAACGTAGGAAAGAAGGAACGAAGGAACGAAGGAACGAAGGAACGAAGGGACGAAGGAACGAAGGAACGAAGGAACGAAGGAACGAAGGAACGTAGGAACGAAGGAACGAAGGAACGAAGGAACGAAGGAACGAAGGAACGAAGGAACGAAGGAACGAAGGAACGAAGGAACGAAGGAACGAAGGAACGAAGGAACGAAGGAACGAAGGGACGAAGGAACGAAGGAACGAAGGAAGGAAGGAACGATTGAAGGAAGGACAGAAGGAAGGAAGGAACGAAGGAACGAAGGAACGAAGGAAGGAAGGAATGAAGGAAGGAAGGAACGAAGGAACGAAGGAACGAAGGAAGGAAGGAAGGAAGGAACGACGGAACGACGGAACGAAGGAAAGAAGGAATGACCGAACGAAGGAACGAAGGAACGAAGGAACGAAGGAAGGAAGGAACGAAGGAAGGAAGGAACGAAGGAACGAAGGAAGGAAGGAAGGAAGGAACGAAGGAACGAAGGAAGGAAGGAACGAAGGAACGAAGGAACGAAGGAACGAAGGAACAAAGGAACGAAGGAACGAAGGAACGAAGGAACGAAGGTACGAAGGAACGAAGGAACGAAGGATCGAAGGAACGAAGGAACGAAGGAACGAAGGAACGAAGCAATGAAGCAACGAAGGAACGAAGCAACGAAGGAACGAAGGAACGAAGGAACGAAGGAACGAGGGAACGAAGGAACAAAGGAACGAAGGAACGAAGCAACGAAGGAACGAAGGAACGAAGGAATGAAGGAACGAAGGAACGAAGGAACGAAGGATCGAAAGAACGAAGGAACGAAGCAACGAAACAACGAAGCAACGAAGGAACGAAGGAACGAAGGAACGAAGGAACGAAGGAACGAATGAACGAAGCAACGAAGGAACGAAGGAACGAAGGAACGAAGGAACGAAGGAACGAAGGAACGAAGGAACGAAGGAACGAAGGAAAGAAGGAAGAAAGGAACGAAAGAACGATGGAAGGAAGGAACGAAGGAACGAAGGAACGAAGGAAGGAAGGAACGAAGGAAGGAAGGAACAAAGGAACGAAGGACCGAAGGAAGGAAGGAACGAAGAAAGGAAGGAATGAGGGAACGGAGGAACGAAGGAAGGAAGGAACGAAGGAACGAAGGAACGAAGGAACGTAGGAACGAAGGAACGAAGGAACGAAGGATCGAAGGAACGAAGGAACGAAGGAACGAAGGAACGAAGGAACGAAGGAACGAAGGAACGATGGAACGAAGGAACGAAGGAACGAAGGAACGAAGGAAGGAAGGAACGAAGGAACGAAGGAACGAAGGAACGAAGGAACGAAGCGACGAAGGAACGAAGGAACGAAGGAACGAAGGAACGAAGGAACGAAGGAACGAAGGAACGAAGGAACGAAGGAACGAAGGAACGAAGGAACGAAGGAACGAAGGAACGAAGGAACGAAGGAACGAAGGAACGAAGGAACGAAGGAACGAAGGAACGTAGAAACGAAGGAACGAAGGAACGAAGGGACGAAGGAACGAAGGAACGAAGGAACGAAGGAACGAATTAACGAAGGAATGAAGAAACGAAGGAACGAATGAACGAAGGAACGAAGGAACGAAGGAAGGAAGGAACGAAGGAAGGAAGGAACGAAGGAAGGAAGGAACGAAGGAAGGAAGGAACGAAGGAACGAAGGAACGACGGAACGAAGGAACGAAGGAACGAAGGAACGACGGAACGAAGGAACGAAGGAACGAAGGAACGAAGGAACGAAGGAACGAAGGAACGAAGGATCGAAGGAACGAAGGAACGAAGCAACGAAGCAACGAAGGAACGAAGGAACGAGGGAACGAAGGAACGAAGGAACGAAGGAACGAAGCAACGAAGGAACGAAGGAACGAAGGAACGAAGGAACGAAGGAACGAAGGAACGAAAGAACGAAGGAACGAAGGAACGAAGGAACGAAGGAACGAAGGAACGAAGGAACGAAGGAACGAAGGAACGAAGGAACGAAGGAACGACGGAACGAAGGAACGAAGGAACGTAGGAAGGAAGGAACGAAGGGACGAAGGAACGAAGGAACGAAGGAACGAAGGAACGAAGGAACGAAGGAACGAAGGAACGAAGGAACGAAGGAACGAAGGAACGTAGAAACGAAGGAACGAAGGAACGAAGGGACGAAGGAACGAAGGAACGAAGGAACGAAGGAACGAATTAACGAAGGAATGAAGAAACGAAGGAACGAAGGAACGAATGAACGAAGGAACGAAGGAACGAAGGAAGGAAGGAACGAAGGAAGGAAGGAACGAAGGAAGGAAGGAACGAAGGAAGGAAGGAACGAAGGAACGAAGGAACGAAGGAACGAAGGAACGAAGGAACGAAGGAACGAAGGAGGGAAGGAACGAAGGAACGAAGGAACGAAGGAACGAAGGAACAAAGGAACGAACGAACGAAGGAACGATGGAACGAAGGAACGAAGGAACGAAGGAACCAAGCAACTAAGGAACGAAGGAACGAAGGAACGAAGGAACGAAGGAACGATGGAACGAAGCAACGAAGGAACGAAGGAACGAAGGAACGAAGGAACGAAGGAACGAAGGAATGATGGAACGAAGGAAGGAAGGAACGAAGGAACGAAGGAACGAACGAACGAACGAACGAAGGAACGAAGGAACGAAGGAAGGAAGGAACGATGGAAGGAAGGAACGAAGGAACGAAGGACCGAAGGAAGGAAGGAACGAAGGAAGGAAGGAACGAAGGAACGAAGGAACGAAGTAAGGAAGGAACGAAGGAAGGAAGGAACGAAGGAAGGAAGGAGCGAAGGAAGGAAGGAACGAAGGAACGAAGCAACGAAGGAACGAAGGAACGAAGGAACGAAGGAACGAAGAAACGAAGGAACGAAGGAACGAAGGAACGAAGGAACGAAGGAACGAAGGAACGAAGGAACGAAGGAACGAAGCAACGAATGAACGAAGGAACGAAGGAACGAAGGAACGAAGGAATGAAGGAACGAAGGAACGAAGGAACGAAGGAACGAATGAACGAAGGAACGAAGGAACGAAGGAAGGAAGGAAGGAAGGAACGAAAGAACGAAGGAACGAAGGCAGGAAGGAACGAAGGAAGGAAGGAACAAAGTAACGAATAACCGAAGGAAGGAAGGAACGAAGGAAGGAAGGAACGAAGGAAGGAAGGAACGAAGGAACGAAGGAACGAAGGAACGAAGAAACGAAGGATCGAAAGAACGAAGGAACGAAGCAACGAAGGAACGAAGGAACGAAGGAACGAAGGAACGAAGCAACGAAGGAACGAAGGAACGAAGGAACGAAGGAACGAAGCAACGAAGGAACGAAGGAACGAAGGAACGAAGGAACGAAGGAACGAAGGAACGAACGAACGAAGGAACGATGGAACGAAGGAACGAAGGAACGTAGGAACGAAGGAACGAAGGAACGAAGGGACGAAGGAACGAAGGAACGAAGGAACGAAGGAACGAAGGGACGAAGGAACGAAGGAACGAAGGAACGAAGGAACGAAGGAACGAAGGAACGAAGGAACGAAGATACGAAGGAACGTAGGAACGAAGGAACGAAGGAACGAAGGAACGAATTAACGAAGGAACGAAGGAACGAAGGAACGAAGGAAGGAAGGAACGAAGGAACGAAGGAACGAAGGAAGGAAGGGACGAAGGAACGAAGGAAGGAAGGAACGAAGGAAGGAAGGAACGAAGGAAGGAAGGAACGAAGGAACGAAGGAACGAAGGAATGAAGGAAGGAAGGAACGAAGGAACGAAGGAACGAAGGAAGGAAGGAAGGAAGGAAGGAAGGAACGACGGAACGAAGGAAAGAAGGAACGACGGAACGAAGGAACGAAGGAACGAAGGAACGAAGGAACGAAGGAACGAAGGAAGGAAGGAACGAAGGAACGAACGAACGAACGAACGAACGAAGGAACGAAGGAACGAAGGAACGAAGGAAGGAAGGAACGAAGGAAGGAAGGAACGAAGGAACGAAGGACCGAAGGAAGGAAGGAACGAAGGAAGGAAGGAACGAAGGAACGAAGGAACGAAGTAAGGAAGGAACGAAGGAACGAAGGAAGGAAGGAACGAAGGAAGGAAGGAACGAAGGAACGAAGCAACGAAGGAACGAAGGAACGAAGGAACGAAGGAACGAAGGAACGAAGGAACGAAGGAACGAAGGAACGAAGGAACGAAGGAACGAAGGAACGAAGGAACGAAGGAGCGAAGGAACGAAGGAAGGAAGGAACGAAGGAACGAAGGAACGAAGGAACGAAGGAACGAAGGAACGAAGGAAGGAAGGGACGAAGGAACGAAGGGACGAAGGAACGAAGGAAGGAAGGAAGGAAGGAACGAAGGAACGAAGGAACTAATGAAGGAAGGAATGAAGGAAGGAAGGAACGAAGGAACGAAGGAAGGAAGGTACGAAGGAAGGAAGGAACGACGGAACGAAGGAAAGAAGGAACGACGGAACGAAGGAACGAAGGAACGAAGGAACGAAGGAAAGAAGGAACGAAGGATCGAAAGAACGAAGGAACGAAGCAACGAAGCAACGAAGGAACGAAGGAACGAAGGAACGAAGGAACAAAGGAACGAAGCAACGAAGGAACGAAGCAACGAAGGAACGAAGGAACGAAGGAAGGAAGGAACGAAGGAAGGAAGGAACGAAGGAATGAAGGAACGAAGGAACGAAGGAACGAAGGAACGAAGGAACGAAGGAACGAAGGAAAGAAGGAACGAAGGATCGAAAGAACGAAGGAACGAAGGAACGAAGGAACGAAGGAACGAAGGAACGAAGGAACGAAGCAACGAAGGAACGAAGGAACGAAGCAACGAAGGAACGAAGGAACGAAGGAACGAAGGAACGAAGGAACGAAGGAACGAAGGAACGAACGAACGAAGGAACGATGGAACGAAGGAACGAAGGAACGAAGGAACGTAGGAACGAAGGAACGAAGGAACGAAGGGACGAAGGAACGAAGGAACGAAGGAACGAAGGAACGAAGGGACGAAGGAACGAAGGAACGAAGGAACGAAGAAACGAAGGAACGAAGGAACGAAGGAACGAAGGAACGAAGGAACGAAGGAACGAAGGAACGAAGGAACGAAGGAACGAAGGAACGAAGGAACGAAGGAACGAAGGAACGAAGGAACGAAGGAACGATGGAACGTAGGAACGAAGGAACGAAGGGACGAAGGAACGAAGGAACGAAGGAACGAAGGAACGAAGGTACGAAGGAACGAAGATACGAAGGAACGTAGGAACGAAGGAACGAAGGAACGAAGGAACGAAGGAACGAAGGAACGAAGGAACGAAGGAACGAAGGAACGAAGGAACGAAGGAACGAAGGAACGAAGGAACGAAGGAACGAAGGAACGAAGGAACGAAGGGACGAAGGAACGAAGGAACGAAGGAAGGAAGGAACGAAGGAAGGAAGGAACGAAGGAAGGAAGGAACGAAGGAACGAAGGAAGGAAGGAATGAAGGAAGGAAGGAACGAAGGAACGAAGGAAGGAAGGAACGAAGGAAGGAAGGAACGACGGAACGAAGGAAAGAAGGAACGACGGAACGAAGGAACGAAGGAACGAAGGATCGAAGGAACGAAGGAACGAAGGAAAGAAGGAACGAAGGATCGAAAGAACGAAGGAACGAAGCAACGAAGCAACGAAGGAACGAAGGAACGAAGGAACGAAGGAACAGAGGAACAAAGGAACGAAGGAACGAAGCAACGAAGGAACGAAGGAACGAAGGAACGATGGAACGAAGGAATGAAGGAACGAAGGAACGAAGGAACGAAGGAACGAAGGAACGAAGGAACGAAGGACCGAAGGAACGAAGGAACGAAGGAAGGCAGGAACGAAGGAACGAACGAACGAACGAACGAACGAACGAACGAAGGAACGAAGGAACGAAGGAACGAAGGAAGGAAGGAACGATGGAAGGAAGGAACGAAGGAACGAAGGACCGAAGGAAGGAAGGAACGAAGGAAGGAAGGAACGAAGGAAGGAAGGAACGAAGGAAGGAAGGAACGAAGGAACGAATCAACGAAGGAACGAAGGACCGAAGGAACGAAGGAACGAAGGAACGAAGGAACGAAGCAACGAAGCAACGAAGGAACGAAGGAACGAATGAACGAAGGAACGAAGGAACGAAGGAACGAAGGAATGAAGGAAAGAAGGAACGAAGCAACGAAGGAACGAAGGAACGAAGGAACGAAGGAACGATGGAATGAAGGAACGAAGGAACGAAGGAACGAAGGAACGAAGGAGCGAAGGAACGAAGGAACGAAGGAACGAAGGAACGAAGGACCGAAGGAAGGAAGGAAGGAAGGAACGAAGGAAGGAAGGAACGAATGAAGGAAGGAACGAAGGAAGGAAGGAACGAAGGAAGGAAGGAACGAAGGAAGGAAGGAACGAAGGAAGGAAGGAACGAAGGAAGGAAGGAACGAAGGAAGGACGGAACGAAGGAAGGAAGGAACGAAGGAAGGAAGGATCGAAGGAAGGAAGGAACGAAGGAACGAAGGAAAGAAGGAAGAAAGGAACGAAGGAACGAAGGAAAGAAGGAACGAAGGAACGAAGGAACGAAGGAACGATGGAACGAAGGAACGAAGGAACGAAGGAACGAAGGAACGAAGGAACGAAGGAAGGAAGGTACGAAGGAATGAAGGAACGAAGGAACGAAGGAACGAAGGAACGAAGGAACGAAGGAACGAAGGAACGAAGGAACGAAGGAAAGAAGGAACGAAGGATCGAAAGAACGAAGGAACGAAGCAACGAAAGAACGAAGGAACGAAGGAACGAAGGAACGAAGGAACAAAGGAACGAAGGAACGAAGGAACGAAGAAACGAAGGAACGAAGCAACGAAGGAACGAAGTAACGAAGGAACGATGGAACGAAGGAACGAAGGAACGAAGAAACGAAGGAACGAAGCAACGAAGGAACGAAGGAACGAAGGAACGAAGGACCGAAGGAAAGAAGGAACGAAGGAAGGCAGGAACGAAGGAACGAACGAACGAACGAACGAACGAACGAACGAACGAACGAACGAACGAACGAACGAACGAAGGAACGAAGGAACGAAGGAACGAAGGAACGAAGGAAGGAAGGAACGATGGAAGGAAGGAACGAAGGAACGAAGGACCGAAGGAAGGAAGGAACGAAGGAAGGAAGGAACGAAGGAAGGAAGGAACGAAGGAAGGAAGGAACGAAGGAAGGAAGGAACGAAGGAACGAATCAACGAAGGAACGAAGGACCGAAGGAACGAAGGAACGAAGGAACGAAGGAACGAAGGAACGAAGCAACGAAGGAACGAAGGAACGAATGAACGAAGGAACGAAGGAACGAAGGAACGAAGGAATGAAGGAAAGAAGGAACGAAGCAACGAAGGAACGAAGGAACGAAGGAACGATGGAATGAAGGAACGAAGGAACGAAGGAACGAAGGAACGAAGGAGCGAAGGAACGAAGGAACGAAGGAACGAAGGAACGAAGGACCGAAGGAAGGAAGGAAGGAAGGAACGAAGGAAGGAAGGAACGAAGGAAGGAAGGAACGAAGGAAGGAAGGAACGAAGGAAGGAAGGAACGAAGGAAGGAAGGAACGAAGGAAGGAAGGAACGAAGGAAGGAAGGAACGAAGGAAGGAAGGAACGAAGGAAGGAAGGAACGAAGGAACGAAGGAAAGAAGGAAGAAAGGAATGAAGGAACGAAGGAAAGAAGGAACGAAGGAACGAAGGAACGAAAGAACGATGGAACGAAGGAACGAAGGAACGAAGGAACGAAGGAACGAAGGAACGAAGGAACGAAGGAAAGAAGGAACGAAGGATCGAAAGAACGAAGGAACGATGCAACGAAGCAACGAAGGAACGAAGGAACGAAGGAACGAAGGAACCAAGGAACGAAGGAACGAAGGAACGAAAGAACGAAGGAACGAAGGAACGAGGGAACGAAGGAACGAACGAACGAAGGATCGAAAGAACGAAGGAACGAAGCAACGAAGCAACGAAGGAACGAAGGAAAGAAGGAACGAAGGAACGAAGCAACGAAGCAACGAAGGAACGAAGGAATGAATGAACGAAGGAACGAAGGAACGAAGGAACGAAGGAACGAAGGAACGACGGAATGAAGGAACGAAGGAACGAAGGAACGAAGGAACGAAGGAACGTAGGAACGAAGGAACGAAGGAACGAAGGAACGAAGGAACGAAGGAACGAAAGAACGAGGGAACGAAGGAACCAAGGAACGAAGGAACGATGGAACGAAGGAACGAAGGAACGAAGGAACGAAGGAAGGAAGGAACGAAGGAACGAAGGAACGAAGGAACGAAGGAACGAAGGAACGAAGGAACGAAGGAACGAAGGAACGAAGCAACGAAGCAACGAAGGAACGAAGCAACGAAGCAACGAAGGAACGAAGGAACGAAGGAACGAAGGAACGAAGGAACGAAGGAACGAAGGAACGAAGGAACGAAGGAACGAAGGAACGAAGGAACGAAGGAACGAAGGAACGAAGGAACGAAGGAACGAAGGAAGGAAGGAACGAAGGAACCAAGGAACGAAGGAACGTAGGAACGAAGGAACGAAGGAACGAAGGAACGAAGGAACGTAGAAACGAAGGAACGAAGGGACGAAGGAACGAAGGAACGAAGGAACGAAGGAACGAAGGAACGAAGGAACGAAGCAACGAAGCAACGAAGCAACGAAGGAACGAAGCAACGAAGGAACGAGGGAACGAATGAACGAAGGAACGAAGGAAAGAAGCAACGAAGGAACGAAACAACGAAGGAACGAAGGAACGAAGGAATGAAGGAACGAAGGAACGAAGGAACGAAGAAACGAAGGAACGAAGGAACGAAGGTACGAAGGAACGTAGGAACGAAGGAACGAAGGAACGAAGGAAAGAAGGAATGAAGGAACGAAGGAACGAAGGAACGAAGGAACGAAGGAACGAAGGAAGGAAGGAACGAAGGAACGAATGAACGAAGGAACGAATGAACGAAGGAACGAAGGAAGGAAGGGACGAAGGAACGAAGGAACGAAGGAAGGAAGGAACGAAGGAAGGAAGGAACGATGGAACGGAGGAACGAAGGAAGGAAGGAATGAAGGAAGGAAGGAACGAAGGAACGAAGGAAGGAAGGATCGAAGGAAGGAAGGAACGACGGAACGAAGGAAAGAAGGAACGAAGGAACGAAGGAACGAAGGAACGAAGGAACGAAGGAACGAAGGAACGAAGGAACGAAGAAACGAAGGAACGAAGGAACGAAGGAAAGAAGGAACGAAGGATCGAAAGAACGAAGGAACGATGCAACGAAGCAACGAAGGAACGAAGGAACGAAGGAACAAAGGAACGAAGGAACGAAGGAACGAAGGAACGAAGGATCGAAGGAACGAAGGAACGAAGGAACGAAGGATCGAAGGAACGAAGGAACGAAGGAACGAAGCAATGAAGCAACGAAGGAACGAAGCAACGAAGGAACGAAGGAACGAAGGAACGAGGGAACGAAGGAACAATGGAACGAAGGAACGAAGCAACGAAGGAACGAAAGAACGAAGGAACGAAGGAACGAAGGAACGAAGGAACGAAGGAACGAAGGAACGAAGGAAAGAAGGAAGAAAGGAACGAAAGAACGAAGGAAGGAAGGAACGAAGGAACGAAGGAACGAAGGAAGGAAGGAACGAAGGAAGGAAGGAACAAAGGAACGAAGGACCGAAGGAAGGAAGGAACGAAGGAAGGAAGGAATGATGGAACGGAGGAACGAAGGAAGGAAGGAACGAAGGAACGAAGGAACGAAGGAACGTAGGAACGAAGGAACGAAGGAACGAAGGATCGAAGGAACGAAGGAACGAAGGAACGAAGGAACGAAGGAACGAAGGAACGAAGGAACGATGGAACGAAGGAACGAAGGAACGAAGGAACGAAGGAACGAAGGAAGGAAGGAACGAAGGAACGAAGGAACGAAGGAACGAAGGAACGAAGCGACGAAGGAACGAAGGAACGAAGGAACGAAGGAACGAAGGAACGAAGGAACGAAGGAACGAAGGAACGAAGGAACGAAGGAACGAAGGAACGAAGGAACGAAGGAACGTAGAAACGAAGGAACGAAGGAACGAAGGGACGAAGGAACGAAGGAACGAAGGAACGAAGGAACGAAGGAACGAAGCAACGAAGCAACGAAGCAACGAAGGAACGAAGCAACGAAGGAACGAGGGAACGAAGGAACGAAGGAACGAAGAAACGAAGGAACGAAGCAACGAAGGAACGAAGGAACGAAGGAACGAAGGACCGAAGGAACGAAGGAACGAAGGAAGGCAGGAACGAAGGAACGAACGAACGAACGAACGAACGAACGAACGAACGAACGAACGAACGAACGAACGAACGAAGGAACGAAGGAACGAAGGAACGAAGGAACGAAGGAAGGAAGGAACGATGGAAGGAAGGAACGAAGGAACGAAGGACCGAAGGAAGGAAGGAAGGAAGGAACGAAGGAAGGAAGGAACGAAGGAAGGAAGGAACGAAGGAAGGAAGGAACGAAGGAACGAATCAACGAAGGAACGAAGGACCGAAGGAACGAAGGAACGAAGGAACGAAGGAACGAAGGAACGAAGCAACGAAGGAACGAAGGAACGAATGAACGAAGGAACGAAGGAACGAAGGAACGAAGGAATGAAGGAAAGAAGGAACGAAGCAACGAAGGAACGAAGGAACGAAGGAACGAAGGAACGATGGAATGAAGGAACGAAGGAACGAAGGAACGAAGGAACGAAGGAGCGAAGGAACGAAGGAACGAAGGAACGAAGGAACGAAGGACCGAAGGAAGGAAGGAAGGAAGGAACGAAGGAAGGAAGGAACGAAGGAAGGAAGGAACGAAGGAAGGAAGGAACGAAGGAAGGAAGGAACGAAGGAAGGAAGGAACGAAGGAAGGAAGGAACGAAGGAAGGAAGGAACGAAGGAACGAAGGAAAGAAGGAAGAAAGGAACGAAGGAACGAAGGAAAGAAGGAACGAAGGAACGAAGGAACGAAAGAACGATGGAACGAAGGAACGAAGGAACGAAGGAACGAAGGAACGAAGGAACGAAGGAACGAAGGAAAGAAGGAACGAAGGATCGAAAGAACGAAGGAACGATGCAACGAAGCAACGAAGGAACGAAGGAACGAAGGAACGAAGGAACCAAGGAACGAAGGAACGAAGGAACGAAAGAACGAAGGAACGAAGGAACGAGGGAACGAAGGAACGAACGAACGAAGGATCGAAAGAACGAAGGAACGAAGCAACGAAGCAACGAAGGAACGAAGGAAAGAAGGAACGAAGGAACGAAGCAACGAAGGAACGAAGGAATGAATGAACGAAGGAACGAAGGAACGAAGGAACGAAGGAACGAAGGAACGACGGAATGAAGGAACGAAGGAACGAAGGAACGAAGGAACGAAGGGACGTAGGAACGAAGGAACGAAGGAACGAAGGAACGAAGGAACGAAGGAACGAAAGAACGAGGGAACGAAGGAACCAAGGAACGAAGGAACGATGGAACGAAGGAACGAAGGAACGAAGGAACGAAGGAAGGAAGGAACGAAGGAACGAAGGAACGAAGGAACGAAGGAACGAAGGAACGAAGGAACGAAGCAACGAAGCAACGAAGGAACGAAGCAACGAAGCAACGAAGCAACGAAGGAACGAAGGAACGAAGGAACGAAGGAACGAAGGAACGAAGGAACGAAGGAACGAAGGAACGAAGGAACGAAGGAACGAAGGAACGAAGGAACGAAGGAACGAAGGAAGGAAGGAACGAAGGAACCAAGGAACGAAGGAACGTAGGAACGAAGGAACGAAGGAACGAAGGGACGAAGTAACGAAGGAACGAAGGAACGAAGGAACGAAGGAACGAAGGAACGAAGGAACGAAGGAACGAAGGAACGAAGGAAGGAAGGAACGAAGGAACGAACGAACGAACGAACGAACGAATGAACGCAGGAACGAAGGAACGAAGGAAGGAAGGAACGAAGGAAAGAAGGAACGAAGGAACGAAGGACCGAAGGAAGGAAGGGACGAAGGAAGGAAGGAATGAAGGAACGAAGGAACGAAGTAAGGAAGGAACGAAGGAAGGAAGGAACGAAGGAAGGAAGGACCGAAGGAAGGAAGGAACGAAGGAACGAAGCAACGAAGGAACGAAGGAACGAAGGTACGAAAGAACGAAGGAACGAAGGAACGAAGGAACGAAGGAACGAAGGATCGAAGGAAGGAAGGAACGAAGGAACGAAGGAAGGAAGGAACGAAGGAACGAAGGAACGAAGGAAAGAAGGAACGAAGGAAGGAACAAAGGAACGACGGCCCGAAGGAAGGAAGGAACGAAGGAAGGAAGGAACGAAGGAACGAAGGAACGATGTAACGAAGGAACGAAGGAACGAAGTAACGAAGGATCGAAAGAACGAAAGAACGAAGCAACGAAGGAAAGAAGGAACGAAGGAACTAAGGAACGAAGGAACGAAGGAACGAAGGAACGAAGGAACGAAGGAACGAAGGAAGGAAGGAACGAAGGAACGAAGGAACGAAGGAATGAAGGAAGGAAGGATCGAAAAAACGAAGGAACGAAGGAACGAAGGACCGAAGGAACGAAGGAACGAAGGAACGTAGGAACGAAGGAACGAAGGAACGAAGGAACGAAGGAACGAAGGAACGAAGGAACGATGGAACGAAGGAACGAAGGAACGAAGGAACGAAGGAACGAAGGAACGAAGGAACGAATGAACGAAGGAAGGAAGGAACGAAGGAAGGAAGGAACGAAGGAATGAAGGAAGGAAGGAACGAAGGAAGGAAGGAACGAAGGAACGAAGGAACGAAGGAACGAAGGATCGAAGGAACGAATTAACGAAGGAACGAGGGAACGAAGGAACGAAGGAACGAAGGAACGAAGGAACGAAGGATCGAAGGAACGAAGGAACGAAGCAACGAAGTAACGAAGCAACGAAGGAACGAAGCAACGAAGGAACGAATGAACGAAGGAACGAAGGAACGAAGGAACGAAGGAACGAAGCAACGAAGGAACGAAGCAACGAAGGAACGAAGGAACGAAGGAACGAAGGAACGAAGAAACGAAGGAACGAAGGAACGAAGGAACGAAGGAACGAAGGAAGGAAGGAACGAAGGAAGGAAGGAACGAAGGAACGAAGGAAAGAAGGAACGAAGGAACGAAGGAACGAATGAACGAAGGAACGAAGGAACGAAGGAACGAAGAAACGAAGGAACGAAGGAACGAATGAACGAAGCAACGAAGGAACGAAGGAACGATGGAACGAAGGAATGAAGGAACGAAGGAACGAAGGAACGAAGGAACGAAGGAACGAAGGAACGAAGGAACGAAGGAACGAAGGAACGAAGGAACGAAGGAACGAAGGAAGGCAGGAACGAAGGAACGAACGAACGAACGAACGAACGAAGGAACGAACGAAGGAAGGAACGAAGGAACGAAGGAAGGAAGGAACGATGGAAGGAAGGAACGAAGGACTGAAGGAAGGAAGGAACGAAGGAAGGAAGGAACGAAGGAAGGAAGGAACGAAGGAACGAATCAACGAAGGAACGAAGGACCGAAGGAACGAAGGAACGAAGGAACGAAGGAACGAAGCAACGAAGGAACGAAGGAACGAATGAACGAAGGAACGAAGGAACGAAGGAACGAAGGAATGAAGGAAAGAAGGAACGAAGGAACGAAGCAACGAAGGAACGAAGGAACGAAGGAACGAAGGAACGATGGAATGAAGGAACGAAGGAACGAAGGAACGAAGGAACGAAGGAGCGAAGGAACGAAGGAACGAAGGAACGAAGGAACGAAGGACCGAAGGAAGGAAGGAAGGAAGGAACGAAGGAAGGAAGGAACGAAGGAAGGAAGGAACGAAGGAAGGAAGGAACGAAGGAAGGAAGGAACGAAGGAAGGAAGGAACGAAGGAAGGAAGGAACGAAGGAAGGAAGGAACGAAGGAAGGAAGGAACGAAGGAAGGAAGGATCGAAGGAAGGAAGGAACGAAGGAACGAAGGAAAGAAGGAAGAAAGGAACGAAGGAACGAAGGAAAGAAGGAACGAAGGAACGAAGGAACGAAGGAACGATGGAACGAAGGAACGAAGGAACGAAGGAACGAAGGAACGAAGGAACGAAGGAACGAAGGAACGAAGGAACGAAGGAAAGAAGGAACGAAGGATCGAAAGAACGAAGGAACGATGCAACGAAGCAACGAAGGAACGAAGGAACGAAGGAACGAAGGAACCAAGGAACGAAGGAACGAAGGAACGAAAGAACGAAGGAACGAAGGAACGAGGGAACGAAGGAACGAACGAACGAAGGATCGAAAGAACGAAGGAACGAAGCAACGAAGCAACGAAGGAACGAAGGAAAGAAGGAACGAAGGAACGAAGGAACGAAGCAACGAAGGAACGAAGGAATGAATGAACGAAGGAACGAAGGAACGAAGGAACGAAGGAATGAAGGAACGAAGGAACGAAGGAACGAAGGAACGAAGGAACGTAGGAACGAAGGAACGAAGGAACGAAGGAACGAAGGAACGAAGGAACGAAAGAACGAGGGAACGAAGGAACCAAGGAACGAAGGAACGATGGAACGAAGGAACGAAGGAACGAAGGAACGAAGGAAGGAAGGAACGAAGGAACGAAGGAACGAAGGAAGGAAGGAACGAAGGAACGAAGGAACGAAGGAACGAAGGAACGAAGGAACAAAGGAACGAAGCAACGAAGGAACGAAGGAACGAAGCAACGAAGCAACGAAGGAACGAAGGAACGAAGGAACGAAGGAACGAAGGAACGAAGGAACGAAGGAACGAAGGAACGAAGGAACGAAGGAACGAAGGAACGAAGGAACGAAGGAACGAAGGAACGAAGGAACGAAGGAACGCAGGAACGAAGGAACGAAGGAAGGAAGGAACGAAGGAACCAAGGAACGAAGGAACGTAGGAACGAAGGAACGAAGGAACGAAGGGACGAAGTAACGAAGGAACGAAGGAACGAAGGAACGAAGGAACGAAGGAACGAAGGAAGGAAGGAACGAAGGAAGGAAGGAATGAAGGAAGGAAGGAAAGAAGGAACGAAGGAACGAAGGAAGGAAGGAACTAAGGAAGGAAGGAACGCCGGAACGAAGGAAAGAAGGAACGAAGGAACGAAGGAACGAAGGAACGAAGGAACGAAGGAATGAAGGAACGAAGGAACGAAGGAACAAAGGAACGTAGGAACGAAGGAACGAAGGAACGAAGGAACGAAGGAACGAAGGAACCAAGGAACGATGGAACGAAGGAACGAAGGAACGAAGGAACGAAGGAACGAAGGAATGAAGGAACGAAGGAACGAAGGAACGAAGGAACGAAGGAACGTAGGAAGGAAGGAACGAAGGAACGAAGGGACGAAGGAACGAAGGAACGAAGGAACGAAGGAACGAAGGAACGAAGGAACGAAGGAACGAAGGAACGAAGGAACGAAGGAAGGAAGGAACGAAGGAACGAAGGAACGATGGAACGAAGGAACGATGGAACGAAGGAACGAAGGATCGAAGGAACGAAGGAACGAATCAACGAAGCAACGAAGGAACGAATTAACGAAGAAACGAAGGAACGAAGGAACGAAGGAACGAAGCAACGAAGGAACGAAGGAACGGAGGAACGAAGGAATGAAGGAAGGAAGGATCGAAAAAACGAAGGAACGAAGGAACGAAGGACCGAAGGAACGAAGGAACGAAGGAACGTAGGAACGAAGGAACGAAGGAACGAAGGAACGAAGGAACGAAGGAACGAAGAAACGATGGAACGAAGGAACGAAGGAACGAAGGAACGAAGGAACGAAGGAACGAATGAACGAAGGAAGGAAGGAACGAAGGAAGGAAGGAACGAAGGAATGAAGGAAGGAAGGAACGAAGGAAGGAAGGAACGAAGGAACGAAGGAACGAAGGAACGAAGGATCGAAGGAACGAATTAACGAAGGAACGAGGGAACGAAGGAACGAAGGAACGAAGGAACGAAGGAATGAAGGATCGAAGGAACGAAGGAACGAAGCAACGAAGTAACGAAGCAACGAAGGAACGAAGCAACGAAGGAACGAATGATCGAAGGAACGAAGGAACGAAGGAACGAAGGAACGAAGCAACGAAGGAACGAAGCAACGAAGGAACGAAGGAACGAAGGAACGAAGGAACGAAGGAACGAAGAAACGAAGGAACGAAGGAACGAAGGAACGAAGGAAGGAAGGAACGAAGGAAGGAAGGAACGAAGGAACGAAGGAAAGAAGGAACGAAGGAACGAAGGAACGAAGGAACGAAGGAACGAAGGAACGAAGGAACGAAGAAACGAAGGAACGAAGTAACGAAGGAACGAAGGAACGAAGGATCCAAAGAACGAACGAACGAAGCAACGAAGGAACGAAGGAACGAAGGAACGAAGGAACGAAGGAACGAAGGAACGAAGGAACGAAGGAACGAAGCAACGAAGGAACGAAGGAACGAAGGAACGAAGGAACGAAGGAACGAAGGAACGTAGAAACGAAGGAACGAAGGAACGAAGGGACGAAGGAACGAAGGAACGAAGGAACGAAGGAACGAAGGAACGAAGGTACGAAGAAACGTAGGAACGAAGGAACGAAGGAACGAAGGAACGAAGGAACGAAGGAACGAAGGAACGAAGGAACGAAGGAACGAAGGAAGGAAGGAAAGAAGGAACGAAGGAACGAAGGAACGAAGGAACGAAGGGACGAAGGAACGAAGGAAGGAAGGAAGGAAGGAACGAAGGAAGGAAGGAACGAAGGAACGAAGGAACGAAGGAAGGAAGGAATGAAGGAAGGAAGGAAAGAAGGAACGAAGGAACGAAGGAAGGAAGGAACTAAGGAAGGAAGGAACGCCGGAACGAAGGAAAGAAGGAACGAAGGAACGAAGGAACGAAGGAACGAAGGAACGAAGGAACGAAGGAACGAAAGAACGAAGGAACGAAGGAACGAAGGAACGAAGGAACGAAGGAACGAAGGAACGAAGGAACGAAGGAACGAAGGAACGAAGGAACGACGGAACGAAGGAACGAAGGAACGTAGGAAGGAAGGAACGAAGGGACGAAGGAACGAAGGAACGAAGGAACGAAGGAACGAAGGAACGAAGGAACGAAGGAACGAAGGAACGAAGGAAGGAAGGAACGAAGGAAGGAAGGAACGAATTAAGGAAGGAACGAAGGAACGAAGGAACGAAGGAAGGAAGGAACGAAGGAAGGAAGGAAGGAAGGAACGAATTAACGAAGGAACGAGGGAACGAAGGAACGAAGGAACGAAGGAACGAAGGAACGAAGGATCGAAGGAACGAAGGAACGAAGCAACGAAGTAACGAAGCAACGAAGGAACGAAGCAACGAAGGAACGAATGAACGAAGGAACGAAGGAACGAAGGAACGAAGGAACGAAGCAACGAAGGAACGAAGCAACGAAGGAACGAAGGAACGAAGGAACGAAGGAACGAAGGAACGAAGAAACGAAGGAACGAAGGAACGAAGGAACGAAGGAACGAAGGAATGAAGGAACGAAGGAAGGAAGGAACGAAGGAACGAAGGAAAGAAGGAACGAAGGAACGAAGGAACGAAGGAACGAAGGAACGAAGGAACGAAGAAACGAAAGAACGAAGGAACGAAGGAACGAAGGAACGAAGGAACGAAGGAACGAAGGAACGAAGGATCGAAAGAACGAAGGAACGAAGCAACGAAGGAACGAAGGAACGAAGGAACGAAGGAACGAAGGAACGAAGGAACGTAGGAACGAAGGAACGAAGGAACGAAGGGACGACGGAACGAAGGAACGAAGGAACGAAGGTACGAAGAAACGTAGGAACGAAGGAACGAAGGAACGAAGGAACGAAGGAACGAAGGAACGAAGGAACGAAGGAACGAAGGAACGAAGGAAAGAAGGAACGAAGGAACGAAGGAACGAAGGGACGAAGGAAGGAAGGAAGGAAGGAACGAAGGAACGAAGGAACGAAGGAACGAAGGAAGGAAGGAAGGAAGGAAGGAAGGAAGGAAGGAAGGAAGGAACGAAGGAAGGAAGGAACGAAGGAACGAAGGAACGAAGGAAGGAATGAACGAAGGAACGCAGGAACGAAGGAACGTAGGAACGAAGGAACGAAGGAACGAAGGGACGAAGGAACGAAGGAACGAAGGAACGAAGGAACGAAGGAACGAAGGAACGAAGGAACGAAGGAACGAAGGAACGAAGGAACGAAGGAACGAAGGAACGAAGTAACGAAGGAACGAAGGAACGAAAGAACGAAGGAACGAAGGAACGAAGGAACGAAGGAACGAAGGAACGAAGGAACGAAGGAACGAAGGAAGGAAGGAAGGAAGGAACGAAGGAACGAAGGAAGGAAGGAACGAAGGAAGGAAGGAACGAAGGAACGAAGGAACGACGGAACGAAGGAACGAAGGAACGAAGGAACGAAGGAACGAAGGAACGAAGGAACGAAGGAACGAAGGAACGAAGGAACGAAGGATCGAAGGAACGAAGCAACGAAGCAACGAAGCAACGAAGCAACGAAGCAACGAAGGAACGAGGGAACGAATGAACGAAGGAACGAAGGAACGAGGGAACGAATGAACGAAGGAACGAAGGAAAGAAGCAACGAAGGAACGAAGGAACGAAACAACGAAGGAACGAAGGAACGAAGGAACGAAGGAACGAAGGAACGAAGGAACGAAGGAACGAAGGAACGAAGGAACGAAGGAAGGAAGGAACGAAGGAACGAACGAACGAACGAACGAACGAAGGAACGAAGGAACGAAGGAAGGAAGGAACGAAGGAACGAAGGAACGAAGGAACGAAGGAACGAAGGAACGAAGGAACGAAGGAAGGAACGAACGAAGGAAGGAAGGAACGAAGGAACGAAGGAACGAAGGAAGGACGGAACGAAGGAAGGAAGGAACGAAGGAACGAAGGAACGACGGAACGAAGGAACGAAGGAACGAAGGAACGAAGGAACGAAGGAACGAAGGAACGAAGGATCGAAGGAACGAAGGAACGAAGCAACGAAGCAACGAAGGAACGAAGCAACGAAGGAACGAGGGAACGAAGGAACGAAGGAACGAAGCAACGAAGGAACGAAGGAACGAAGCAACGAAGGAACGAAGGAACGAAGGAACGAAGGAACGAAGGAACGAAGGAACGAAGGAACGAAGGAATGAAGGAACGAAGGAACGAAGGAACGAAGGAACGTAGGAAGGAAGGAAGGAAGGAACGAAGGAACGAAGGGACGAAGGAACGAAGGAACGAAGGAACGAAGGAACGAAGGAACGAAGGAACGAAGGAACGAAGGAAGGAAGGAACGAAGGAAGGAAGGAAGGAAGGAACGAAGGAACGAAGGAACGACGGAACGAAGGAACGCAGGAACGAAGGAACGAAGGAAGGAAGGAACGAAGGAAGGAAGGAACGAAGGAACGAAGGAAGGAAGGAATGAAGGAAGGAAGGAACGAAGGAACGAAGGAACGAAGGAAGGAAGGAACGAAGGAACGAAGGAACGAAGGAACGAAGGAACGAAGGAACGAAGGAACGAAGGAACGAAGGAACGAAGGAACGAAGGTACGAAGGATCGAAGGAACGAAGGATCGAAGGAACGAAGGAACGAAGGAACGAAGCAATGAAGCAACGAAGGAACGAAGCAGCGAAGGAACGAAGGAACGAAGGAACGAGGGAACGAAGGAACAAAGGAACGAAGGAACGAAGCAACGAAGGAACGAAGCAACGAAGGAACGAAGGAACGAAGGAACGAAGGAACGAAGGATCGAAAGAACGAAGGAACGAAGCAACGAAGCAACGAAGCAACGAAGCAACGAAGGAACGAAGGAACGAAGGAACGAAGGAACGAAGGAACGAAGGAACGAATGAACGAAGCAACGAAGGAACGAAGGAACGAAGGAACGAAGGAACGAAGGAACAAAGGAACGAAGGAACGAAGGAAAGAAGGAAGAAAGGAACGAAAGAACGAAGGAACGAAGGAACGAAGGAAGGAAGGAACGAAGGAACGAAGGAAGGAAGGAACGAAGGAAGGAAGGAACGAAGGAACGAAGGAACGAAGGAACGATGGAACGAAGGAACGAAGGAACGAAGGATCGAAGGAACGAAGGAACGAATCAACGAAGCAACGAAGGAACGAAGCAACGAAGGAACGAAGGAACGAAGGAACGAATCTACGAAGCAACGAAGGAACGAAGCAACGAAGGAACGAAGGAACGAAGGAACGAAGGAACGAAGGAACGTAGGAAAGAAGGAACGAAGGAACGAAGGAACGAAGGGACGAAGGAACGAAGGAACGAAGGAACGAAGGAACGTAGGAACGAAGGAAAGAAGGAACGAAGGAACGAAGGAACGAAGGAACGAAGGAACGAAGGAACGAAGGAACGAAGGAACGAAGGAACGAAGGAACGAAGGAAGGAAGGAAGGAAGGGACGAAGGAACGAAGGAACGATTGAAGGAAGGAAAGAAGGAAGGAAGGAACGAAGGAACGAAGGAACGAAGGAAGGAAGGAATGAAGGAACGAAGGAACGAAGGAACGAAGGAAGGAAGTAACGAAGGAAGGAAGGAACGACGGAACGAAGGAAAGAAGGAATGACGGAACGAAGGAACGAAGGAACGAAGGAACGAAGGAAGGAAGGAACGAAGGAAGGAAGGAACGAAGGAACGAAGGAGGGAAGGAATGAAGGAAGGAAGGAACGAAGGAACGAAGGAAGGAAGGAACGAAGGAACGAAGGAACGAAGGAACGAAGGAACGAAGGAACGAAGGAACGAAGGAACGAAGGAACGAAGGAACGAAGGAACGAAGGAACGAAGGATCGAAGGAACGAAGGAACGAAGGAACGAAGCAATGAAGCAACGAAGGAACGAAGCAACGAAGGAACGAAGGAACGAAGGAACGAGGGAACGAAGGAACAAAGGAACGAAGGAACGAAGCAACGAAGGAACGAAAGAACGAAGGAACGAAGGAACGAAGGAACGAAGGAACGAAGGATCGAAAGAACGAAGGAACGAAGCAACGAAGCAACGAAGCAACGAAGGAACGAAGGAACGAAGGAACGAAGGAACGAAGGAACGAATGAACGAAGCAACGAAGGAACGAAGGAACGAAGGAACGAAGGAACGAAGGAACGAAGGAACGAAGGAACGAAGGAACGAAGGAACGAAGGAACGAAGGAAAGAAGGAAGAAAGGAACGAAAGAACGAAGGAAGGAAGGAACGAAGGAACGAAGGAACGAAGGAAGGAAGGAACGAAGGAAGGAAGGAACAAAGGAACGAAGGAACGAAGGAACGATGGAACGAAGGAACGAAGGAACGAAGGAACGAAGGAAGGAAGGAACGAAGGAACGAAGGAACGAAGGAACGAAGGAACGAAGGAACGAAGGAACGAAGCGACGAAGGAACGAAGGAACGAAGGAACGAAGGAACGAAGGAACGAAGGAACGAAGGAACGAAGGAACGAAGGAACGAAGGAACGAAGGAACGAAGGAACGTAGAAACGAAGGAACGAAGGAACGAAGGGACGAAGGAACGAAGGAACGAAGGAACGAAGGAACGAAGGAACGAAGCAACGAAGCAACGAAGCAACGAAGGAACGAAGCAACGAAGGAACGAGGGAACGAATGAACGAAGGAACGAAGGAAAGATGCAACGAAGGAACGAAGGAACGAAACAACGAAGGAACGAAGGAACGAAGGAACGAAGGAACGAAGGAACGAAGAAACGAAGGAACGAAGGAACGAAGCTACGAAGGAACGTAGGAACGAAGGAACGAAGGAACGAAGGAAATAAGGAATGAAGGAACGAAGGAACGAAGGAACGAAGGAACGAAGGAAGGAAGGAACGAAGGAACGAATGAACGAAGGAACGAATGAACGAAGGAACGAAGGAAGGAAGGGACGAAGGAACGAAGGAACGAAGGAAGGAAGGAACGAAGGAAGGAAGGAACGAAGGAACGGAGGAACGAAGGAAGGAAGGAATGAAGGAAGGAAGGAACGAAGGAACGAAGGAAGGAAGGAACGAAGGAAGGAAGGAACGACGGAACGAAGGAAAGAAGGAACGAAGGAACGAAGGAACGAAGGAACGAAGGAACGAAGGAACGAAGAAACGAAGGAACGAAGGAACGAAGGAAAGAAGGAACGAAGGATCGAAAGAACGTAGGAACGATGCAACGAAGCAACGAAGGAACGAAGGAACGAAGGAACAAAGGAACGAAGGAACGAAGGAACGAAGGAACGAAGCAACGAAGGAACGAAGGAACGATGGAACGAAGGAACGAAGGAACGAAGGAACGAAGGAACAAAGGAACGAAGTCACGAAGGAACGAAGGAACGAAGGAACGAAGGAAGGAAGGAACGAAGGAAGGAAGGAACGAAGGAACGAAGGAACGAAGGAAGGAAGGAACGAAGGAAGGAAGGAACGAAGGAACGAAGGAACGACGGAACGAAGGAACGAAGGAACGAAGGAACGACGGAACGAAGGAACGAAGGAACGAAGGAACGAAGGAACGAAGGAACGAAGGAACGAAGGGACGAAGGAAAGAAGGAACGAAGGAACGAAGGAACGAAGGAACGAAGGAACGAAGGAACGAAGGAACGAAGGAACGAAGGAACGAAGGAACGAAGGAACGAAGGAACGTAGAAACGAAGGAACGAAGGAACGAAGGGACGAAGGAACGAAGGAACGAAGGAACGAAGGAACGAAGGAACGAAGGAACGAAGCAACGAAGCAACGAAGCAACGAAGGAACGAAGCAACGAAGGAACGAGGGAACGAATGAACGAAGGAACGAAGGAAAGAAGCAACGAAGGAACGAAGGAACGAAACAACGAAGGAACGAAGGAACGAAGGAATGAAGGAACGAAGGAACGAAGGAACGAAGAAACGAAGGAACGAAGGAACGAAGGTACGAAGGAACGTAGGAACGAAGGAACGAAGGAACGAAGGAAAGAAGGAATGAAGGAACGAAGGAACGAAGGAACGAAGGAACGAAGGAACGAAGGAAGGAAGGAACGAAGGAACGAATGAACGAAGGAACGAATGAACGAAGGAACGAAGGAAGGAAGGGACGAAGGAACGAAGGAACGAAGGAACGAAGGAAGGAAGGAACGATGGAACGGAGGAACGAAGGAAGGAAGGAATGAAGGAAGGAAGGAACGAAGGAACGAAGGAAGGAAGGATCGAAGGAAGGAAGGAACGACGGAACGAAGGAAAGAAGGAACGAAGGAACGAAGGAACGAAGGAACGAAGGAACGAAGGAACGAAGGAACGAAGAAACGAAGGAACGAAGGAACGAAGGAAAGAAGGAACGAAGGATCGAAAGAACGAAGGAACGATGCAACGAAGCAACGAAGGAACGAAGGAACGAAGGAACAAAGGAACGAAGGAACGAAGGAACGAAGGAACGAAGGATCGAAGGAACGAAGGAACGAAGGAACGAAGCAATGAAGCAACGAAGGAACGAAGCAACGAAGGAACGAAGGAACGAAGGAACGAGGGAACGAAGGAACAAAGGAACGAAGGAACGAAGCAACGAAGGAACGAAAGAACGAAGGAACGAAGGAACGAAGGAACGAAGGAACGAAGGATCGAAAGAACGAAGGAACGAAGCAACGAAGCAACGAAGCAACGAAGGAACGAAGGAACGAAGGAACGAAGGAACGAAGGAACGAATGAACGAAGCAACGAAGGAACGAAGGAACGAAGGAACGAAAGAACGAAGGAACGAAGGAACGAAGGAACGAAGGAACGAAGGAACGAAGGAACGAAGGAACGAAGGAACGAAGGAACGAAGGAACGAAGGAAAGAAGGAAGAAAGGAACGAAAGAACGAAGGAAGGAAGGAACGAAGGAACGAAGGAACGAAGGAAGGAAGGAACGAAGGAAGGAAGGAACAAAGGAACGAAGGACCGAAGGAAGGAAGGAACGAAGGAAGGAAGGAATGATGGAACGGAGGAACGAAGGAAGGAAGGAACGAAGGAACGAAGGAACGAAGGAACGTAGGAACGAAGGAACGAAGGAACGAAGGATCGAAGGAACGAAGGAACGAAGGAACGAAGGAACGAAGGAACGAAGGAACGATGGAACGAAGGAACGAAGGAACGAAGGAACGAAGGAACGAAGGAAGGAAGGAACGAAGGAACGAAGGAACGAAGGAACGAAGGAACGAAGGAACGAAGCCACGAAGGAACGAAGGAACGAAGGAACGAAGGAACGAAGGAACGAAGGAACGAAGGAACGAAGGAACGAAGGAACGAAGGAACGAAGGAACGAAGGAACGAAGGAACGAAGGAACGAAGGAACGAAGGAACGAAGGAACGAAGGAACGAAGAAACGAAGGAACGAAGGAACGAAGGTACGAAGGAACGTAGGAACGAAGGAACGAAGGAACGAAGGAAATAAGGAATGAAGGAACGAAGGAACGAAGGAACGAAGGAACGAAGGAACGAAGGAAGGAAGGAACGAAGGAACGAATGAACGAAGGAACGAATGAACGAAGGAACGAAGGAAGGAAGGGACGAAGGAACGAAGGAACGAAGGAAGGAAGGAACGAAGGAACGGAGGAACGAAGGAAGGAAGGAATGAAGGAAGGAAGGAACGAAGGAACGAAGGAAGGAAGGAACGAAGGAAGGAAGGAACGACGGAACGAAGGAAAGAAGGAACGAAGGAACGAAGGAACGAAGGAACGAAGGAACGAAGGAACGAAGGAACGAAGGAACGAAGGAACGAAGAAACGAAGGAACGAAGGAACGAAGGAAAGAAGGAACGAAGGATCGAAAGAACGAAGGAACGATGCAACGAAGCAACGAAGGAACGAAGGAACGAAGGAACAAAGGAACGAAGGAACGAAGGAACGAAGGAACGAAGCAACGAAGGAACGAAGGAACGAAGGAACGATGGAACGAAGGAACGAAGGAACGAAGGAACGAAGGAACAAAGGAACGAAGTAACGAAGGAACGAAGGAACGAAGGAACGAAGGAACGAAGGAACGAAGGAAGGAAGGAACGAAGGAAGGAAGGAACGAAGGAACGAAGGAACGAAGGAAGGAAGGAACGAAGGAAGGAAGGAACGAAGGAACGAAGGAACGACGGAACGAAGGAACGAAGGAACGAAGGAACGACGGAACGAAGGAACGAAGGAACGAAGGAACGAAGGAACGAAGGAACGAAGGAACGAAGGAACGAAGGGACGAAGGAACGAAGGAACGAAGGAACGAAGGAACGAAGGAACGAAGGAACGAAGGAACGAAGGAACGAAGGAACGAAGGAACGAAGGAACGAAGGAACGTAGAAACGCAGGAACGAAGGAACGAAGGGACGAAGGAACGAAGGAACGAAGGAACGAAGGAACGAAGGAACGAAGCAACGAAGCAACGAAGCAACGAAGGAACGAAGCAACGAAGGAACGAGGGAACGAATGAACGAAGGAACGAAGGAAAGAAGCAACGAAGGAACGAAGGAACGAAACAACGAAGGAACGAAGGAACGAAGGAACGAAGGAACGAAGGAACGAAGAAACGAAGGAACGAAGGAACGAAGGTACGAAGGAACGTAGGAACGAAGGAACGAAGGAACGAAGGAAAGAAGGAATGAAGGAACGAAGGAACGAAGGAACGAAGGAACGAAGGAACGAAGGAAGGAAGGAACGAAGGAACGAATGAACGAAGGAACGAATGAACGAAGGAACGAAGGAAGGAAGGGACGAAGGAACGAAGGAACGAAGGAAGGAAGGAACGAAGGAAGGAAGGAACGAAGGAACGGAGGAACGAAGGAAGGAAGGAATGAAGGAAGGAAGGAACGAAGGAACGAAGGAAGGAAGGAACGAAGGAAGGAAGGAACGACGGAACGAAGGAAAGAAGGAACGAAGGAACGAAGGAACGAAGGAACGAAGGAACGAAGGAACGAAGGAACGAAGGAACGAAGAAACGAAGGAACGAAGGAACGAAGGAAAGAAGGAACGAAGGATCGAAAGAACGAAGGAACGATGCAACGAAGCAACGAAGGAACGAAGGAACGAAGGAACAAAGGAACGAAGGAACGAAGGAACGAAGGAACGAAGCAACGAAGGAACGAGGGAACGAAGGAACGATGGAACGAAGGAACGAAGGAACGAAGGAACAAAGGAACGAAGTAACGAAGGAACGAAGGAACGAAGGAACGAAGGAACGAAGGAACGAAGGAACGAAGGAAGGAAGGAACGAAGGAAGGAAGGAACGAAGGAACGAAGGAGCGAAGGAACGAAGGAACGAAGGAACGAAGGAACGAAGGACCGAAGGAAGGAAGGAAGGAAGGAACGAAGGAAGGAAGGAACGAAGGAAGGAAGGAACGAAGGAAGGAAGGAACGAAGGAAGGAAGGAACGAAGGAAGGAAGGAACGAAGGAAGGAAGGAACGAAGGAAGGAAGGAACGAAGGAAGGAAGGAACGAAGGAAGGAAGGATCGAAGGAAGGAAGGAACGAAGGAACGAAGGAAAGAAGGAAGAAAGGAACGAAGGAACGAAGGAAAGAAGGAACGAAGGAACGAAGGAACGAAGGAACGATGGAACGAAGGAACGAAGGAACGAAGGAACGAAGGAACGAAGGAACGAAGGAAAGAAGGAACGAAGGATCGAAAGAACGAAGGAACGATGCAACGAAGCAACGAAGGAACGAAGGAACGAAGGAACGAAGGAACCAAGGAACGAAGGAACGAAGGAACGAAAGAACGAAGGAACGAAGGAACGAGGGAACGAAGGAACGAACGAACGAAGGATCGAAAGAACGAAGGAACGAAGCAACGAAGCAACGAAGGAACGAAGGAAAGAAGGAACGAAGGAACGAAGGAACGAAGCAACGAAGGAACGAAGGAATGAATGAACGAAGGAACGAAGGAACGAAGGAACGAAGGAATGAAGGAACGAAGGAACGAAGGAACGAAGGAACGAAGGAACGTAGGAACGAAGGAACGAAGGAACGAAGGAACGAAGGAACGAAGGAACGAAAGAACGAGGGAACGAAGGAACCAAGGAACGAAGGAACGATGGAACAAAGGAACGAAGGAACGAAGGAACGAAGGAAGGAAGGAACGAAGGAACGAAGGAACGAAGGAACGAAGGAACGAAGGAACAAAGGAACGAAGCAACGAAGGAACGAAGGAACGAAGCAACGAAGCAACGAAGGAACGAAGGAACGAAGGAACGAAGGAACGAAGGAACGAAGGAACGAAGGAACGAAGGAACGAAGGAACGAAGGAACGAAGGAACGAAGGAACGAAGGAACGAAGGAACGCAGGAACGAAGGAACGAAGGAAGGAAGGAACGAAGGAACCAAGGAACGAAGGAACGTAGGAACGAAGGAACGAAGGAACGAAGGGACGAAGTAACGAAGGAACGAAGGAACGAAGGAACGAAGGAACGAAGGAACGAAGGAAGGAAGGAACGAAGGAAGGAAGGAATGAAGGAAGGAAGGAAAGAAGGAACGAAGGAACGAAGGAAGGAAGGAACTAAGGAAGGAAGGAACGCCGGAACGAAGGAAAGAAGGAACGAAGGAACGAAGGAACGAAGGAACGAAGGAACGAAGGAATGAAGGAACGAAGGAACGAAGGAACAAAGGAACGTAGGAACGAAGGAACGAAGGAACGAAGGAACGAAGGAACCAAGGAACGATGGAACGAAGGAACGAAGGAACGAAGGAACGAAGGAACGAAGGAATGAAGGAACGAAGGAACGAAGGAACGAAGGAACGAAGGAACGTAGGAAGGAAGGAACGAAGGAACGAAGGGACGAAGGAACGAAGGAACGAAGGAACGAAGGAACGAAGGAACGAAGGAACGAAGGAACGAAGGAACGAAGGAACGAAGGAACGAAGGAAGGAAGGAACGAAGGAACGAAGGAACGATGGAACGAAGGAACGATGGAACGAAGGAACGAAGGATCGAAGGAACGAAGGAACGAATCAACGAAGCAACGAAGGAACGAATTAACGAAGAAACGAAGGAACGAAGGAACGAAGGAACGAAGCAACGAAGGAACGAAGGAACGGAGGAACGAAGGAATGAAGGAAGGAAGGATCGAAAAAACGAAGGAACGAAGGAACGAAGGACCGAAGGAACGAAGGAACGAAGGAACGTAGGAACGAAGGAACGAAGGAACGAAGGAACGAAGGAACGAAGGAACGAAGAAACGATGGAACGAAGGAACGAAGGAACGAAGGAACGAAGGAACGAAGGAACGAATGAACGAAGGAAGGAAGGAACGAAGGAAGGAAGGAACGAAGGAATGAAGGAAGGAAGGAACGAAGGAAGGAAGGAACGAAGGAACGAAGGAACGAAGGAACGAAGGATCGAAGGAACGAATTAACGAAGGAACGAGGGAACGAAGGAACGAAGGAACGAAGGAACGAAGGAACGAAGGATCGAAGGAACGAAGGAACGAAGCAACGAAGTAACGAAGCAACGAAGGAACGAAGCAACGAAGGAACGAATGAACGAAGGAACGAAGGAACGAAGGAACGAAGGAACGAAGCAACGAAGGAACGAAGCAACGAAGGAACGAAGGAACGAAGGAACGAAGGAACGAAGGAACGAAGGAACGAAGAAACGAAGGAACGAAGGAACGAAGGAACGAAGGAAGGAAGGAACGAAGGAAGGAAGGAACGAAGGAAAGAAGGAACGAAGGAACGAAGGAACGAAGGAACGAAGGAACGAAGGAACGAAGAAACGAAGGAACGAAGTAACGAAGGAACGAAGGAACGAAGGATCCAAAGAACGAACGAACGAAGCAACGAAGGAACGAAGGAACGAAGGAACGAAGGAACGAAGGAACGAAGGAACGAAGGAACGAAGGAACGAAGCAACGAAGGAACGAAGGAACGAAGGAACGAAGGAACGAAGGAACGAAGGAACGTAGAAACGAAGGAACGAAGGAACGAAGGGACGAAGGAACGAAGGAACGAAGGAACGATGGAACGAAGGAACGAAGGTACGAAGAAACGTAGGAACGAAGGAACGAAGGAACGAAGGAACGAAGGAACGAAGGAACGAAGGAACGAAGGAACGAAGGAACGAAGGAAGGAAGGAAAGAAGGAACGAAGGAACGAAGGAACGAAGGAACGAAGGGACGAAGGAACGAAGGAAGGAAGGAAGGAAGGAACGAAGGAAGGAAGGAACGAAGGAACGAAGGAACGAAGGAAGGAAGGAATGAAGGAAGGAAGGAAAGAAGGAACGAAGGAACGAAGGAAGGAAGGAACTAAGGAAGGAAGGAACGCCGGAACGAAGGAAAGAAGGAACGAAGGAACGAAGGAACGAAGGAACGAAGGAACGAAGGAATGAAGGAACGAAGGAACGAAGGAACAAAGGAACGTAGGAACGAAGGAATGAAGGAACGAAGGAACGAAGGAACGAAGGAACCAAGGAACGATGGAACGAAGGAACGAAGGAACGAAGGAACGAAGGAACGAAGGAATGAAGGAACGAAGGAACGAAGGAACGAAGGAACGAAGGAACGTAGGAAGGAAGGAACGAAGGAACGAAGGGACGAAGGAACGAAGGAACGAAGGAACGAAGGAACGAAGGAACGAAGGAACGAAGGAACGAAGGAACGAAGGAACGAAGGAAGGAAGGAACGAAGGAACGAAGGAACGAAGGAACGACGGAACGAAGGAACGCAGGAACGAAGGAACGAAGGAACGAAGGAACGAAGGAACGAAGGAACGAAGGAACGATGGAACGAAGGAACGATGGAACGAAGGAACGAAGGATCGAAGGAACGAAGGAACGAATCAACGAAGCAACGAAGGAACGAAGGAACGAAGGAACGAAGGAACGAAGCAACGAAGGAACGAAGCAACGAAGGAACGAAGGAACGGAGGAACGAAGGAACGAAGGAACGTAGGAAAGAAGGAACGAAGGAACGAAGGAACGAAGGAACGAAGGGACGAAGGAACGAAGGAACGAAGGAACGAAGGAACGAAGGAACGTAGGAACGAAGGAACGAAGGAACGAAGGAACGAAGGAACGAAGGAACGAAGGAACGAAGGAACGAAGGAACGAAGGAACGAAGGAACGAAGGAACGAAGGAACGAAGGAACGAAGGGACGAAGGAACGAAGGAACGAAGGAAGGAAGGAACGATTGAAGGAAGGACAGAAGGAAGGAAGGAACGAAGGAACGAAGGAACGAAGGAAGGAAGGAATGAAGGAAGGAAGGAACGAAGGAACGAAGGAACGAAGGAAGGAAGGAAGGAAGGAACGACGGAACGACGGAACGAAGGAAAGAAGGAATGACCGAACGAAGGAACGAAGGAACGAAGGAACGAAGGAAGGAAGGAACGAAGGAAGGAAGGAACGAAGGAACGAAGGAAGGAAGGAAGGAAGGAACGAAGGAACGAAGGAAGGAAGGAACGAAGGAACGAAGGAACGAAGGAACGAAGGAACAAAGGAACGAAGGAACGAAGGAACGAAGGAACGAAGGTACGAAGGAACGAAGGAACGAAGGATCGAAGGAACGAAGGAACGAAGGAACGAAGGAACGAAGCAATGAAGCAACGAAGGAACGAAGCAACGAAGGAACGAAGGAACGAAGGAACGAAGGAACGAGGGAACGAAGGAACAAAGGAACGAAGGAACGAAGCAACGAAGGAACGAAGGAACGAAGGAATGAAGGAACGAAGGAACGAAGGAACGAAGGATCGAAAGAACGAAGGAACGAAGCAACGAAACAACGAAGCAACGAAGGAACGAAGGAACGAAGGAACGAAGGAACGAAGGAACGAATGAACGAAGCAACGAAGGAACGAAGGAACGAAGGAACGAAGGAACGAAGGAACGAAGGAACGAAGGAACGAAGGAACGAAGGAAAGAAGGAAGAAAGGAACGAAAGAACGATGGAAGGAAGGAACGAAGGAACGAAGGAACGAAGGAAGGAAGGAACGAAGGAAGGAAGGAACAAAGGAACGAAGGACCGAAGGAAGGAAGGAACGAAGAAAGGAAGGAATGAGGGAACGGAGGAACGAAGGAAGGAAGGAACGAAGGAACGAAGGAACGAAGGAACGTAGGAACGAAGGAACGAAGGAACGAAGGATCGAAGGAACGAAGGAACGAAGGAACGAAGGAACGAAGGAACGAAGGAACGAAGGAACGATGGAACGAAGGAACGAAGGAACGAAGGAACGAAGGAAGGAAGGAACGAAGGAACGAAGGAACGAAGGAACGAAGGAACGAAGCGACGAAGGAACGAAGGAACGAAGGAACGAAGGAACGAAGGAACGAAGGAACGAAGGAACGAAGGAACGAAGGAACGAAGGAACGAAGGAACGAAGGAACGAAGGAACGAAGGAACGAAGGAACGAAGGAACGAAGGAACGAAGGAACGTAGAAACGAAGGAACGAAGGAACGAAGGGACGAAGGAACGAAGGAACGAAGGAACGAAGGAACGAATTAACGAAGGAATGAAGAAACGAAGGAACGAATGAACGAAGGAACGAAGGAACGAAGGAAGGAAGGAACGAAGGAAGGAAGGAACGAAGGAAGGAAGGAACGAAGGAAGGAAGGAACGAAGGAACGAAGGAACGACGGAACGAAGGAACGAAGGAACGAAGGAACGACGGAACGAAGGAACGAAGGAACGAAGGAACGAAGGAACGAAGGAACGAAGGAACGAAGGATCGAAGGAACGAAGGAACGAAGCAACGAAGCAACGAAGGAACGAAGGAACGAGGGAACGAAGGAACGAAGGAACGAAGGAACGAAGCAACGAAGGAACGAAGGAACGAAGGAACGAAGGAACGAAGGAACGAAGGAACGAAAGAACGAAGGAACGAAGGAACGAAGGAACGAAGGAACGAAGGAACGAAGGAACGAAGGAACGAAGGAACGAAGGAACGAAGGAACGACGGAACGAAGGAACGAAGGAACGTAGGAAGGAAGGAACGAAGGGACGAAGGAACGAAGGAACGAAGGAACGAAGGAACGAAGGAACGAAGGAACGAAGGAACGAAGGAACGAAGGAACGAAGGAACGTAGAAACGAAGGAACGAAGGAACGAAGGGACGAAGGAACGAAGGAACGAAGGAACGAAGGAACGAATTAACGAAGGAATGAAGAAACGAAGGAACGAAGGAACGAATGAACGAAGGAACGAAGGAACGAAGGAAGGAAGGAACGAAGGAAGGAAGGAACGAAGGAAGGAAGGAACGAAGGAAGGAAGGAACGAAGGAACGAAGGAACGAAGGAACGAAGGAACGAAGGAACGAAGGAACGAAGGAACGAAGGAGGGAAGGAACGAAGGAACGAAGGAACGAAGGAACGAAGGAACAAAGGAACGAACGAACGAAGGAACGATGGAACGAAGGAACGAAGGAACGAAGGAACCAAGCAACTAAGGAACGAAGGAACGAAGGAACGAAGGAACGAAGGAACGATGGAACGAAGCAACGAAGGAACGAAGGAACGAAGGAACGAAGGAACGAAGGAACGAAGGAATGATGGAACGAAGGAAGGAAGGAACGAAGGAACGAAGGAACGAACGAACGAACGAACGAAGGAACGAAGGAACGAAGGAAGGAAGGAACGATGGAAGGAAGGAACGAAGGAACGAAGGACCGAAGGAAGGAAGGAACGAAGGAAGGAAGGAACGAAGGAACGAAGGAACGAAGTAAGGAAGGAACGAAGGAAGGAAGGAACGAAGGAAGGAAGGAGCGAAGGAAGGAAGGAACGAAGGAACGAAGCAACGAAGGAACGAAGGAACGAAGGAACGAAGGAACGAAGAAACGAAGGAACGAAGGAACGAAGGAACGAAGGAACGAAGGAACGAAGGAACGAAGGAACGAAGGAACGAAGCAACGAATGAACGAAGGAACGAAGGAACGAAGGAACGAAGGAATGAAGGAACGAAGGAACGAAGGAACGAAGGAACGAATGAACGAAGGAACGAAGGAACGAAGGAAGGAAGGAAGGAAGGAACGAAAGAACGAAGGAACGAAGGCAGGAAGGAACGAAGGAAGGAAGGAACAAAGTAACGAATAACCGAAGGAAGGAAGGAACGAAGGAAGGAAGGAACGAAGGAAGGAAGGAACGAAGGAACGAAGGAACGAAGGAACGAAGAAACGAAGGATCGAAAGAACGAAGGAACGAAGCAACGAAGGAACGAAGGAACGAAGGAACGAAGGAACGAAGCAACGAAGGAACGAAGGAACGAAGGAACGAAGGAACGAAGCAACGAAGGAACGAAGGAACGAAGGAACGAAGGAACGAAGGAACGAAGGAACGAACGAACGAAGGAACGATGGAACGAAGGAACGAAGGAACGTAGGAACGAAGGAACGAAGGAACGAAGGGACGAAGGAACGAAGGAACGAAGGAACGAAGGAACGAAGGGACGAAGGAACGAAGGAACGAAGGAACGAAGGAACGAAGGAACGAAGGAACGAAGGAACGAAGATACGAAGGAACGTAGGAACGAAGGAACGAAGGAACGAAGGAACGAATTAACGAAGGAACGAAGGAACGAAGGAACGAAGGAAGGAAGGAACGAAGGAACGAAGGAACGAAGGAAGGAAGGGACGAAGGAACGAAGGAAGGAAGGAACGAAGGAAGGAAGGAACGAAGGAAGGAAGGAACGAAGGAACGAAGGAACGAAGGAATGAAGGAAGGAAGGAACGAAGGAACGAAGGAACGAAGGAAGGAAGGAAGGAAGGAAGGAAGGAACGACGGAACGAAGGAAAGAAGGAACGACGGAACGAAGGAACGAAGGAACGAAGGAACGAAGGAACGAAGGAACGAAGGAAGGAAGGAACGAAGGAACGAACGAACGAACGAACGAACGAAGGAACGAAGGAACGAAGGAACGAAGGAAGGAAGGAACGAAGGAAGGAAGGAACGAAGGAACGAAGGACCGAAGGAAGGAAGGAACGAAGGAAGGAAGGAACGAAGGAACGAAGGAACGAAGTAAGGAAGGAACGAAGGAACGAAGGAAGGAAGGAACGAAGGAAGGAAGGAACGAAGGAACGAAGCAACGAAGGAACGAAGGAACGAAGGAACGAAGGAACGAAGGAACGAAGGAACGAAGGAACGAAGGAACGAAGGAACGAAGGAACGAAGGAACGAAGGAACGAAGGAGCGAAGGAACGAAGGAAGGAAGGAACGAAGGAACGAAGGAACGAAGGAACGAAGGAAAGAAGGAACGAAGGAAGGAAGGGACGAAGGAACGAAGGGACGAAGGAACGAAGGAAGGAAGGAAGGAAGGAACGAAGGAACGAAGGAACTAATGAAGGAAGGAATGAAGGAAGGAAGGAACGAAGGAACGAAGGAAGGAAGGTACGAAGGAAGGAAGGAACGACGGAACGAAGGAAAGAAGGAACGACGGAACGAAGGAACGAAGGAACGAAGGAACGAAGGAAAGAAGGAACGAAGGATCGAAAGAACGAAGGAACGAAGCAACGAAGCAACGAAGGAACGAAGGAACGAAGGAACGAAGGAACAAAGGAACGAAGCAACGAAGGAACGAAGCAACGAAGGAACGAAGGAACGAAGGAAGGAAGGAACGAAGGAAGGAAGGAACGAAGGAATGAAGGAACGAAGGAACGAAGGAACGAAGGAACGAAGGAACGAAGGAACGAAGGAAAGAAGGAACGAAGGATCGAAAGAACGAAGGAACGAAGGAACGAAGGAACGAAGGAACGAAGGAACGAAGGAACGAAGCAACGAAGGAACGAAGGAACGAAGCAACGAAGGAACGAAGGAACGAAGGAACGAAGGAACGAAGGAACGAAGGAACGAAGGAACGAACGAACGAAGGAACGATGGAACGAAGGAACGAAGGAACGAAGGAACGTAGGAACGAAGGAACGAAGGAACGAAGGGACGAAGGAACGAAGGAACGAAGGAACGAAGGAACGAAGGGACGAAGGAACGAAGGAACGAAGGAACGAAGAAACGAAGGAACGAAGGAACGAAGGAACGAAGGAACGAAGGAACGAAGGAACGAAGGAACGAAGGAACGAAGGAACGAAGGAACGAAGGAACGAAGGAACGAAGGAACGAAGGAACGAAGGAACGATGGAACGTAGGAACGAAGGAACGAAGGGACGAAGGAACGAAGGAACGAAGGAACGAAGGAACGAAGGTACGAAGGAACGAAGATACGAAGGAACGTAGGAACGAAGGAACGAAGGAACGAAGGAACGAAGGAACGAAGGAACGAAGGAACGAAGGAACGAAGGAACGAAGGAACGAAGGAACGAAGGAACGAAGGAACGAAGGAACGAAGGAACGAAGGAACGAAGGGACGAAGGAACGAAGGAACGAAGGAAGGAAGGAACGAAGGAAGGAAGGAACGAAGGAAGGAAGGAACGAAGGAACGAAGGAAGGAAGGAATGAAGGAAGGAAGGAACGAAGGAACGAAGGAAGGAAGGAACGAAGGAAGGAAGGAACGACGGAACGAAGGAAAGAAGGAACGACGGAACGAAGGAACGAAGGAACGAAGGATCGAAGGAACGAAGGAACGAAGGAAAGAAGGAACGAAGGATCGAAAGAACGAAGGAACGAAGCAACGAAGCAACGAAGGAACGAAGGAACGAAGGAACGAAGGAACAGAGGAACAAAGGAACGAAGGAACGAAGCAACGAAGGAACGAAGGAACGAAGGAACGATGGAACGAAGGAATGAAGGAACGAAGGAACGAAGGAACGAAGGAACGAAGGAACGAAGGAACGAAGGACCGAAGGAACGAAGGAACGAAGGAAGGCAGGAACGAAGGAACGAACGAACGAACGAACGAACGAACGAACGAAGGAACGAAGGAACGAAGGAACGAAGGAAGGAAGGAACGATGGAAGGAAGGAACGAAGGAACGAAGGACCGAAGGAAGGAAGGAACGAAGGAAGGAAGGAACGAAGGAAGGAAGGAACGAAGGAAGGAAGGAACGAAGGAACGAATCAACGAAGGAACGAAGGACCGAAGGAACGAAGGAACGAAGGAACGAAGGAACGAAGCAACGAAGCAACGAAGGAACGAAGGAACGAATGAACGAAGGAACGAAGGAACGAAGGAACGAAGGAATGAAGGAAAGAAGGAACGAAGCAACGAAGGAACGAAGGAACGAAGGAACGAAGGAACGATGGAATGAAGGAACGAAGGAACGAAGGAACGAAGGAACGAAGGAGCGAAGGAACGAAGGAACGAAGGAACGAAGGAACGAAGGACCGAAGGAAGGAAGGAAGGAAGGAACGAAGGAAGGAAGGAACGAATGAAGGAAGGAACGAAGGAAGGAAGGAACGAAGGAAGGAAGGAACGAAGGAAGGAAGGAACGAAGGAAGGAAGGAACGAAGGAAGGAAGGAACGAAGGAAGGACGGAACGAAGGAAGGAAGGAACGAAGGAAGGAAGGATCGAAGGAAGGAAGGAACGAAGGAACGAAGGAAAGAAGGAAGAAAGGAACGAAGGAACGAAGGAAAGAAGGAACGAAGGAACGAAGGAACGAAGGAACGATGGAACGAAGGAACGAAGGAACGAAGGAACGAAGGAACGAAGGAACGAAGGAAGGAAGGTACGAAGGAATGAAGGAACGAAGGAACGAAGGAACGAAGGAACGAAGGAACGAAGGAACGAAGGAACGAAGGAACGAAGGAAAGAAGGAACGAAGGATCGAAAGAACGAAGGAACGAAGCAACGAAAGAACGAAGGAACGAAGGAACGAAGGAACGAAGGAACAAAGGAACGAAGGAACGAAGGAACGAAGAAACGAAGGAACGAAGCAACGAAGGAACGAAGTAACGAAGGAACGATGGAACGAAGGAACGAAGGAACGAAGAAACGAAGGAACGAAGCAACGAAGGAACGAAGGAACGAAGGAACGAAGGACCGAAGGAAAGAAGGAACGAAGGAAGGCAGGAACGAAGGAACGAACGAACGAACGAACGAACGAACGAACGAACGAACGAACGAACGAACGAACGAACGAAGGAACGAAGGAACGAAGGAACGAAGGAACGAAGGAAGGAAGGAACGATGGAAGGAAGGAACGAAGGAACGAAGGACCGAAGGAAGGAAGGAACGAAGGAAGGAAGGAACGAAGGAAGGAAGGAACGAAGGAAGGAAGGAACGAAGGAAGGAAGGAACGAAGGAACGAATCAACGAAGGAACGAAGGACCGAAGGAACGAAGGAACGAAGGAACGAAGGAACGAAGGAACGAAGCAACGAAGGAACGAAGGAACGAATGAACGAAGGAACGAAGGAACGAAGGAACGAAGGAATGAAGGAAAGAAGGAACGAAGCAACGAAGGAACGAAGGAACGAAGGAACGATGGAATGAAGGAACGAAGGAACGAAGGAACGAAGGAACGAAGGAGCGAAGGAACGAAGGAACGAAGGAACGAAGGAACGAAGGACCGAAGGAAGGAAGGAAGGAAGGAACGAAGGAAGGAAGGAACGAAGGAAGGAAGGAACGAAGGAAGGAAGGAACGAAGGAAGGAAGGAACGAAGGAAGGAAGGAACGAAGGAAGGAAGGAACGAAGGAAGGAAGGAACGAAGGAAGGAAGGAACGAAGGAAGGAAGGAACGAAGGAACGAAGGAAAGAAGGAAGAAAGGAACGAAGGAACGAAGGAAAGAAGGAACGAAGGAACGAAGGAACGAAAGAACGATGGAACGAAGGAACGAAGGAACGAAGGAACGAAGGAACGAAGGAACGAAGGAACGAAGGAAAGAAGGAACGAAGGATCGAAAGAACGAAGGAACGATGCAACGAAGCAACGAAGGAACGAAGGAACGAAGGAACGAAGGAACCAAGGAACGAAGGAACGAAGGAACGAAAGAACGAAGGAACGAAGGAACGAGGGAACGAAGGAACGAACGAACGAAGGATCGAAAGAACGAAGGAACGAAGCAACGAAGCAACGAAGGAACGAAGGAAAGAAGGAACGAAGGAACGAAGCAACGAAGCAACGAAGGAACGAAGGAATGAATGAACGAAGGAACGAAGGAACGAAGGAACGAAGGAACGAAGGAACGACGGAATGAAGGAACGAAGGAACGAAGGAACGAAGGAACGAAGGAACGTAGGAACGAAGGAACGAAGGAACGAAGGAACGAAGGAACGAAGGAACGAAAGAACGAGGGAACGAAGGAACCAAGGAACGAAGGAACGATGGAACGAAGGAACGAAGGAACGAAGGAACGAAGGAAGGAAGGAACGAAGGAACGAAGGAACGAAGGAACGAAGGAACGAAGGAACGAAGGAACGAAGGAACGAAGGAACGAAGCAACGAAGCAACGAAGGAACGAAGCAACGAAGCAACGAAGGAACGAAGGAACGAAGGAACGAAGGAACGAAGGAACGAAGGAACGAAGGAACGAAGGAACGAAGGAACGAAGGAACGAAGGAACGAAGGAACGAAGGAACGAAGGAACGAAGGAAGGAAGGAACGAAGGAACGAAGGAACCAAGGAACGAAGGAACGTAGGAACGAAGGAACGAAGGAACGAAGGAACGAAGGAACGTAGAAACGAAGGAACGAAGGGACGAAGGAACGAAGGAACGAAGGAACGAAGGAACGAAGGAACGAAGGAACGAAGCAACGAAGCAACGAAGCAACGAAGGAACGAAGCAACGAAGGAACGAGGGAACGAATGAACGAAGGAACGAAGGAAAGAAGCAACGAAGGAACGAAACAACGAAGGAACGAAGGAACGAAGGAATGAAGGAACGAAGGAACGAAGGAACGAAGAAACGAAGGAACGAAGGAACGAAGGTACGAAGGAACGTAGGAACGAAGGAACGAAGGAACGAAGGAAAGAAGGAATGAAGGAACGAAGGAACGAAGGAACGAAGGAACGAAGGAACGAAGGAAGGAAGGAACGAAGGAACGAATGAACGAAGGAACGAATGAACGAAGGAACGAAGGAAGGAAGGGACGAAGGAACGAAGGAACGAAGGAAGGAAGGAACGAAGGAAGGAAGGAACGATGGAACGGAGGAACGAAGGAAGGAAGGAATGAAGGAAGGAAGGAACGAAGGAACGAAGGAAGGAAGGATCGAAGGAAGGAAGGAACGACGGAACGAAGGAAAGAAGGAACGAAGGAACGAAGGAACGAAGGAACGAAGGAACGAAGGAACGAAGGAACGAAGGAACGAAGAAACGAAGGAACGAAGGAACGAAGGAAAGAAGGAACGAAGGATCGAAAGAACGAAGGAACGATGCAACGAAGCAACGAAGGAACGAAGGAACGAAGGAACAAAGGAACGAAGGAACGAAGGAACGAAGGAACGAAGGATCGAAGGAACGAAGGAACGAAGGAACGAAGGATCGAAGGAACGAAGGAACGAAGGAACGAAGCAATGAAGCAACGAAGGAACGAAGCAACGAAGGAACGAAGGAACGAAGGAACGAGGGAACGAAGGAACAATGGAACGAAGGAACGAAGCAACGAAGGAACGAAAGAACGAAGGAACGAAGGAACGAAGGAACGAAGGAACGAAGGAACGAAGGAACGAAGGAAAGAAGGAAGAAAGGAACGAAAGAACGAAGGAAGGAAGGAACGAAGGAACGAAGGAACGAAGGAAGGAAGGAACGAAGGAAGGAAGGAACAAAGGAACGAAGGACCGAAGGAAGGAAGGAACGAAGGAAGGAAGGAATGATGGAACGGAGGAACGAAGGAAGGAAGGAACGAAGGAACGAAGGAACGAAGGAACGTAGGAACGAAGGAACGAAGGAACGAAGGATCGAAGGAACGAAGGAACGAAGGAACGAAGGAACGAAGGAACGAAGGAACGAAGGAACGATGGAACGAAGGAACGAAGGAACGAAGGAACGAAGGAACGAAGGAAGGAAGGAACGAAGGAACGAAGGAACGAAGGAACGAAGGAACGAAGGAACGAAGCGACGAAGGAACGAAGGAACGAAGGAACGAAGGAACGAAGGAACGAAGGAACGAAGGAACGAAGGAACGAAGGAACGAAGGAACGAAGGAACGAAGGAACGAAGGAACGTAGAAACGAAGGAACGAAGGAACGAAGGGACGAAGGAACGAAGGAACGAAGGAACGAAGGAACGAAGGAACGAAGCAACGAAGCAACGAAGCAACGAAGGAACGAAGCAACGAAGGAACGAGGGAACGAAGGAACGAAGGAACGAAGAAACGAAGGAACGAAGCAACGAAGGAACGAAGGAACGAAGGAACGAAGGACCGAAGGAACGAAGGAACGAAGGAAGGCAGGAACGAAGGAACGAACGAACGAACGAACGAACGAACGAACGAACGAACGAACGAACGAACGAACGAACGAAGGAACGAAGGAACGAAGGAACGAAGGAACGAAGGAAGGAAGGAACGATGGAAGGAAGGAACGAAGGAACGAAGGACCGAAGGAAGGAAGGAAGGAAGGAACGAAGGAAGGAAGGAACGAAGGAAGGAAGGAACGAAGGAAGGAAGGAACGAAGGAAGGAAGGAACGAAGGAACGAATCAACGAAGGAACGAAGGACCGAAGGAACGAAGGAACGAAGGAACGAAGGAACGAAGGAACGAAGCAACGAAGGAACGAAGGAACGAATGAACGAAGGAACGAAGGAACGAAGGAACGAAGGAATGAAGGAAAGAAGGAACGAAGCAACGAAGGAACGAAGGAACGAAGGAACGAAGGAACGATGGAATGAAGGAACGAAGGAACGAAGGAACGAAGGAACGAAGGAGCGAAGGAACGAAGGAACGAAGGAACGAAGGAACGAAGGACCGAAGGAAGGAAGGAAGGAAGGAACGAAGGAAGGAAGGAACGAAGGAAGGAAGGAACGAAGGAAGGAAGGAACGAAGGAAGGAAGGAACGAAGGAAGGAAGGAACGAAGGAAGGAAGGAACGAAGGAACGAAGGAAAGAAGGAAGAAAGGAACGAAGGAACGAAGGAAAGAAGGAACGAAGGAACGAAGGAACGAAAGAACGATGGAACGAAGGAACGAAGGAACGAAGGAACGAAGGAACGAAGGAACGAAGGAACGAAGGAAAGAAGGAACGAAGGATCGAAAGAACGAAGGAACGATGCAACGAAGCAACGAAGGAACGAAGGAACGAAGGAACGAAGGAACCAAGGAACGAAGGAACGAAGGAACGAAAGAACGAAGGAACGAAGGAACGAGGGAACGAAGGAACGAACGAACGAAGGATCGAAAGAACGAAGGAACGAAGCAACGAAGCAACGAAGGAACGAAGGAAAGAAGGAACGAAGGAACGAAGCAACGAAGGAACGAAGGAATGAATGAACGAAGGAACGAAGGAACGAAGGAACGAAGGAACGAAGGAACGACGGAATGAAGGAACGAAGGAACGAAGGAACGAAGGAACGAAGGGACGTAGGAACGAAGGAACGAAGGAACGAAGGAACGAAGGAACGAAGGAACGAAAGAACGAGGGAACGAAGGAACCAAGGAACGAAGGAACGATGGAACGAAGGAACGAAGGAACGAAGGAACGAAGGAAGGAAGGAACGAAGGAACGAAGGAACGAAGGAACGAAGGAACGAAGGAACGAAGGAACGAAGCAACGAAGCAACGAAGGAACGAAGCAACGAAGCAACGAAGCAACGAAGGAACGAAGGAACGAAGGAACGAAGGAACGAAGGAACGAAGGAACGAAGGAACGAAGGAACGAAGGAACGAAGGAACGAAGGAACGAAGGAACGAAGGAACGAAGGAAGGAAGGAACGAAGGAACCAAGGAACGAAGGAACGTAGGAACGAAGGAACGAAGGAACGAAGGGACGAAGTAACGAAGGAACGAAGGAACGAAGGAACGAAGGAACGAAGGAACGAAGGAACGAAGGAACGAAGGAACGAAGGAAGGAAGGAACGAAGGAACGAACGAACGAACGAACGAACGAATGAACGCAGGAACGAAGGAACGAAGGAAGGAAGGAACGAAGGAAAGAAGGAACGAAGGAACGAAGGACCGAAGGAAGGAAGGGACGAAGGAAGGAAGGAATGAAGGAACGAAGGAACGAAGTAAGGAAGGAACGAAGGAAGGAAGGAACGAAGGAAGGAAGGACCGAAGGAAGGAAGGAACGAAGGAACGATGCAACGAAGGAACGAAGGAACGAAGGTACGAAAGAACGAAGGAACGAAGGAACGAAGGAACGAAGGAACGAAGGATCGAAGGAAGGAAGGAACGAAGGAACGAAGGAAGGAAGGAACGAAGGAACGAAGGAACGAAGGAAAGAAGGAACGAAGGAAGGAACAAAGGAACGACGGCCCGAAGGAAGGAAGGAACGAAGGAAGGAAGGAACGAAGGAACGAAGGAACGATGTAACGAAGGAACGAAGGAACGAAGTAACGAAGGATCGAAAGAACGAAAGAACGAAGCAACGAAGGAAAGAAGGAACGAAGGAACTAAGGAACGAAGGAACGAAGGAACGAAGGAACGAAGGAACGAAGGAACGAAGGAAGGAAGGAACGAAGGAACGAAGGAACGAAGGAATGAAGGAAGGAAGGATCGAAAAAACGAAGGAACGAAGGAACGAAGGACCGAAGGAACGAAGGAACGAAGGAACGTAGGAACGAAGGAACGAAGGAACGAAGGAACGAAGGAACGAAGGAACGAAGGAACGATGGAACGAAGGAACGAAGGAACGAAGGAACGAAGGAACGAAGGAACGAAGGAACGAATGAACGAAGGAAGGAAGGAACGAAGGAAGGAAGGAACGAAGGAATGAAGGAAGGAAGGAACGAAGGAAGGAAGGAACGAAGGAACGAAGGAACGAAGGAACGAAGGATCGAAGGAACGAATTAACGAAGGAACGAGGGAACGAAGGAACGAAGGAACGAAGGAACGAAGGAACGAAGGATCGAAGGAACGAAGGAACGAAGCAACGAAGTAACGAAGCAACGAAGGAACGAAGCAACGAAGGAACGAATGAACGAAGGAACGAAGGAACGAAGGAACGAAGGAACGAAGCAACGAAGGAACGAAGCAACGAAGGAACGAAGGAACGAAGGAACGAAGGAACGAAGAAACGAAGGAACGAAGGAACGAAGGAACGAAGGAACGAAGGAAGGAAGGAACGAAGGAAGGAAGGAACGAAGGAACGAAGGAAAGAAGGAACGAAGGAACGAAGGAACGAATGAACGAAGGAACGAAGGAACGAAGGAACGAAGAAACGAAGGAACGAAGGAACGAATGAACGAAGCAACGAAGGAACGAAGGAACGATGGAACGAAGGAATGAAGGAACGAAGGAACGAAGGAACGAAGGAACGAAGGAACGAAGGAACGAAGGAACGAAGGAACGAAGGAACGAAGGAACGAAGGAACGAAGGAAGGCAGGAACGAAGGAACGAACGAACGAACGAACGAACGAAGGAACGAACGAAGGAAGGAACGAAGGAACGAAGGAAGGAAGGAACGATGGAAGGAAGGAACGAAGGACTGAAGGAAGGAAGGAACGAAGGAAGGAAGGAACGAAGGAAGGAAGGAACGAAGGAAGGAAGGAACGAAGGAACGAATCAACGAAGGAACGAAGGACCGAAGGAACGAAGGAACGAAGGAACGAAGGAACGAAGCAACGAAGGAACGAAGGAACGAATGAACGAAGGAACGAAGGAACGAAGGAACGAAGGAATGAAGGAAAGAAGGAACGAAGGAACGAAGCAACGAAGGAACGAAGGAACGAAGGAACGAAGGAACGATGGAATGAAGGAACGAAGGAACGAAGGAACGAAGGAACGAAGGAGCGAAGGAACGAAGGAACGAAGGAACGAAGGAACGAAGGACCGAAGGAAGGAAGGAAGGAAGGAACGAAGGAAGGAAGGAACGAAGGAAGGAAGGAACGAAGGAAGGAAGGAACGAAGGAAGGAAGGAACGAAGGAAGGAAGGAACGAAGGAAGGAAGGAACGAAGGAAGGAAGGAACGAAGGAAGGAAGGAACGAAGGAAGGAAGGATCGAAGGAAGGAAGGAACGAAGGAACGAAGGAAAGAAGGAAGAAAGGAACGAAGGAACGAAGGAAAGAAGGAACGAAGGAACGAAGGAACGAAGGAACGATGGAACGAAGGAACGAAGGAACGAAGGAACGAAGGAACGAAGGAACGAAGGAACGAAGGAAAGAAGGAACGAAGGATCGAAAGAACGAAGGAACGATGCAACGAAGCAACGAAGGAACGAAGGAACGAAGGAACGAAGGAACCAAGGAACGAAGGAACGAAGGAACGAAAGAACGAAGGAACGAAGGAACGAGGGAACGAAGGAACGAACGAACGAAGGATCGAAAGAACGAAGGAACGAAGCAACGAAGCAACGAAGGAACGAAGGAAAGAAGGAACGAAGGAACGAAGGAACGAAGCAACGAAGGAACGAAGGAATGAATGAACGAAGGAACGAAGGAACGAAGGAACGAAGGAATGAAGGAACGAAGGAACGAAGGAACGAAGGAACGAAGGAACGTAGGAACGAAGGAACGAAGGAACGAAGGAACGAAGGAACGAAGGAACGAAAGAACGAGGGAACGAAGGAACCAAGGAACGAAGGAACGATGGAACGAAGGAACGAAGGAACGAAGGAACGAAGGAAGGAAGGAACGAAGGAACGAAGGAACGAAGGAAGGAAGGAACGAAGGAACGAAGGAACGAAGGAACGAAGGAACGAAGGAACAAAGGAACGAAGCAACGAAGGAACGAAGGAACGAAGCAACGAAGCAACGAAGGAACGAAGGAACGAAGGAACGAAGGAACGAAGGAACGAAGGAACGAAGGAACGAAGGAACGAAGGAACGAAGGAACGAAGGAACGAAGGAACGAAGGAACGAAGGAACGAAGGAACGAAGGAACGCAGGAACGAAGGAACGAAGGAAGGAAGGAACGAAGGAACCAAGGAACGAAGGAACGTAGGAACGAAGGAACGAAGGAACGAAGGGACGAAGTAACGAAGGAACGAAGGAACGAAGGAACGAAGGAACGAAGGAACGAAGGAAGGAAGGAACGAAGGAAGGAAGGAATGAAGGAAGGAAGGAAAGAAGGAACGAAGGAACGAAGGAAGGAAGGAACTAAGGAAGGAAGGAACGCCGGAACGAAGGAAAGAAGGAACGAAGGAACGAAGGAACGAAGGAACGAAGGAACGAAGGAATGAAGGAACGAAGGAACGAAGGAACAAAGGAACGTAGGAACGAAGGAACGAAGGAACGAAGGAACGAAGGAACGAAGGAACCAAGGAACGATGGAACGAAGGAACGAAGGAACGAAGGAACGAAGGAACGAAGGAATGAAGGAACGAAGGAACGAAGGAACGAAGGAACGAAGGAACGTAGGAAGGAAGGAACGAAGGAACGAAGGGACGAAGGAACGAAGGAACGAAGGAACGAAGGAACGAAGGAACGAAGGAACGAAGGAACGAAGGAACGAAGGAACGAAGGAAGGAAGGAACGAAGGAACGAAGGAACGATGGAACGAAGGAACGATGGAACGAAGGAACGAAGGATCGAAGGAACGAAGGAACGAATCAACGAAGCAACGAAGGAACGAATTAACGAAGAAACGAAGGAACGAAGGAACGAAGGAACGAAGCAACGAAGGAACGAAGGAACGGAGGAACGAAGGAATGAAGGAAGGAAGGATCGAAAAAACGAAGGAACGAAGGAACGAAGGACCGAAGGAACGAAGGAACGAAGGAACGTAGGAACGAAGGAACGAAGGAACGAAGGAACGAAGGAACGAAGGAACGAAGAAACGATGGAACGAAGGAACGAAGGAACGAAGGAACGAAGGAACGAAGGAACGAATGAACGAAGGAAGGAAGGAACGAAGGAAGGAAGGAACGAAGGAATGAAGGAAGGAAGGAACGAAGGAAGGAAGGAACGAAGGAACGAAGGAACGAAGGAACGAAGGATCGAAGGAACGAATTAACGAAGGAACGAGGGAACGAAGGAACGAAGGAACGAAGGAACGAAGGAATGAAGGATCGAAGGAACGAAGGAACGAAGCAACGAAGTAACGAAGCAACGAAGGAACGAAGCAACGAAGGAACGAATGATCGAAGGAACGAAGGAACGAAGGAACGAAGGAACGAAGCAACGAAGGAACGAAGCAACGAAGGAACGAAGGAACGAAGGAACGAAGGAACGAAGGAACGAAGAAACGAAGGAACGAAGGAACGAAGGAACGAAGGAAGGAAGGAACGAAGGAAGGAAGGAACGAAGGAACGAAGGAAAGAAGGAACGAAGGAACGAAGGAACGAAGGAACGAAGGAACGAAGGAACGAAGGAACGAAGAAACGAAGGAACGAAGTAACGAAGGAACGAAGGAACGAAGGATCCAAAGAACGAACGAACGAAGCAACGAAGGAACGAAGGAACGAAGGAACGAAGGAACGAAGGAACGAAGGAACGAAGGAACGAAGGAACGAAGCAACGAAGGAACGAAGGAACGAAGGAACGAAGGAACGAAGGAACGAAGGAACGTAGAAACGAAGGAACGAAGGAACGAAGGGACGAAGGAACGAAGGAACGAAGGAACGAAGGAACGAAGGAACGAAGGTACGAAGAAACGTAGGAACGAAGGAACGAAGGAACGAAGGAACGAAGGAACGAAGGAACGAAGGAACGAAGGAACGAAGGAACGAAGGAAGGAAGGAAAGAAGGAACGAAGGAACGAAGGAACGAAGGAACGAAGGGACGAAGGAACGAAGGAAGGAAGGAAGGAAGGAACGAAGGAAGGAAGGAACGAAGGAACGAAGGAACGAAGGAAGGAAGGAATGAAGGAAGGAAGGAAAGAAGGAACGAAGGAACGAAGGAAGGAAGGAACTAAGGAAGGAAGGAACGCCGGAACGAAGGAAAGAAGGAACGAAGGAACGAAGGAACGAAGGAACGAAGGAACGAAGGAACGAAGGAACGAAAGAACGAAGGAACGAAGGAACGAAGGAACGAAGGAACGAAGGAACGAAGGAACGAAGGAACGAAGGAACGAAGGAACGAAGGAACGACGGAACGAAGGAACGAAGGAACGTAGGAAGGAAGGAACGAAGGGACGAAGGAACGAAGGAACGAAGGAACGAAGGAACGAAGGAACGAAGGAACGAAGGAACGAAGGAACGAAGGAAGGAAGGAACGAAGGAAGGAAGGAACGAATTAAGGAAGGAACGAAGGAACGAAGGAACGAAGGAAGGAAGGAACGAAGGAAGGAAGGAAGGAAGGAACGAATTAACGAAGGAACGAGGGAACGAAGGAACGAAGGAACGAAGGAACGAAGGAACGAAGGATCGAAGGAACGAAGGAACGAAGCAACGAAGTAACGAAGCAACGAAGGAACGAAGCAACGAAGGAACGAATGAACGAAGGAACGAAGGAACGAAGGAACGAAGGAACGAAGCAACGAAGGAACGAAGCAACGAAGGAACGAAGGAACGAAGGAACGAAGGAACGAAGGAACGAAGAAACGAAGGAACGAAGGAACGAAGGAACGAAGGAACGAAGGAATGAAGGAACGAAGGAAGGAAGGAACGAAGGAACGAAGGAAAGAAGGAACGAAGGAACGAAGGAACGAAGGAACGAAGGAACGAAGGAACGAAGAAACGAAAGAACGAAGGAACGAAGGAACGAAGGAACGAAGGAACGAAGGAACGAAGGAACGAAGGATCGAAAGAACGAAGGAACGAAGCAACGAAGGAACGAAGGAACGAAGGAACGAAGGAACGAAGGAACGAAGGAACGTAGGAACGAAGGAACGAAGGAACGAAGGGACGACGGAACGAAGGAACGAAGGAACGAAGGTACGAAGAAACGTAGGAACGAAGGAACGAAGGAACGAAGGAACGAAGGAACGAAGGAACGAAGGAACGAAGGAACGAAGGAACGAAGGAAAGAAGGAACGAAGGAACGAAGGAACGAAGGGACGAAGGAAGGAAGGAAGGAAGGAACGAAGGAACGAAGGAACGAAGGAACGAAGGAAGGAAGGAAGGAAGGAAGGAAGGAAGGAAGGAAGGAAGGAACGAAGGAAGGAAGGAACGAAGGAACGAAGGAACGAAGGAAGGAATGAACGAAGGAACGCAGGAACGAAGGAACGTAGGAACGAAGGAACGAAGGAACGAAGGGACGAAGGAACGAAGGAACGAAGGAACGAAGGAACGAAGGAACGAAGGAACGAAGGAACGAAGGAACGAAGGAACGAAGGAACGAAGGAACGAAGGAACGAAGTAACGAAGGAACGAAGGAACGAAAGAACGAAGGAACGAAGGAACGAAGGAACGAAGGAACGAAGGAACGAAGGAACGAAGGAACGAAGGAAGGAAGGAAGGAAGGAACGAAGGAACGAAGGAAGGAAGGAACGAAGGAAGGAAGGAACGAAGGAACGAAGGAACGACGGAACGAAGGAACGAAGGAACGAAGGAACGAAGGAACGAAGGAACGAAGGAACGAAGGAACGAAGGAACGAAGGAACGAAGGATCGAAGGAACGAAGCAACGAAGCAACGAAGCAACGAAGCAACGAAGCAACGAAGGAACGAGGGAACGAATGAACGAAGGAACGAAGGAACGAGGGAACGAATGAACGAAGGAACGAAGGAAAGAAGCAACGAAGGAACGAAGGAACGAAACAACGAAGGAACGAAGGAACGAAGGAACGAAGGAACGAAGGAACGAAGGAACGAAGGAACGAAGGAACGAAGGAACGAAGGAAGGAAGGAACGAAGGAACGAACGAACGAACGAACGAACGAAGGAACGAAGGAACGAAGGAAGGAAGGAACGAAGGAACGAAGGAACGAAGGAACGAAGGAACGAAGGAACGAAGGAACGAAGGAAGGAACGAACGAAGGAAGGAAGGAACGAAGGAACGAAGGAACGAAGGAAGGACGGAACGAAGGAAGGAAGGAACGAAGGAACGAAGGAACGACGGAACGAAGGAACGAAGGAACGAAGGAACGAAGGAACGAAGGAACGAAGGAACGAAGGATCGAAGGAACGAAGGAACGAAGCAACGAAGCAACGAAGGAACGAAGCAACGAAGGAACGAGGGAACGAAGGAACGAAGGAACGAAGCAACGAAGGAACGAAGGAACGAAGCAACGAAGGAACGAAGGAACGAAGGAACGAAGGAACGAAGGAACGAAGGAACGAAGGAACGAAGGAATGAAGGAACGAAGGAACGAAGGAACGAAGGAACGTAGGAAGGAAGGAAGGAAGGAACGAAGGAACGAAGGGACGAAGGAACGAAGGAACGAAGGAACGAAGGAACGAAGGAACGAAGGAACGAAGGAACGAAGGAAGGAAGGAACGAAGGAAGGAAGGAAGGAAGGAACGAAGGAACGAAGGAACGACGGAACGAAGGAACGCAGGAACGAAGGAACGAAGGAACGAAGGAACGAAGGAACGATGGAACGAAGTAACGAAGGAAGGAAGGGACGAAGGAACGAAGGAACGAAGGAACGAAGGAAGGAAGGAACGATTGAAGGAAGGAAAGAAGGAAGGAAGGAACGAAGGAACGAAGGAACGAAGGAAGGAAGGAATGAAGGAAGGAAGGAACGAAGGAACGAAGGAACGAAGGAAGGAAGGAACGAAGGAAGGAAGGAACGACGGAACGAAGGAAAGAAGGAATGACGGAACGAAGGAACGAAGGAACGAAGGAAGGAAGGAACGAAGGAAGGAAGGAACGAAGGAACGAAGGAAGGAAGGAATGAAGGAAGGAAGGAACGAAGGAACGAAGGAACGAAGGAAGGAAGGAACGAAGGAACGAAGGAACGAAGGAACGAAGGAACGAAGGAACGAAGGAACGAAGGAACGAAGGAACGAAGGAACGAAGGTACGAAGGATCGAAGGAACGAAGGATCGAAGGAACGAAGGAACGAAGGAACGAAGCAATGAAGCAACGAAGGAACGAAGCAGCGAAGGAACGAAGGAACGAAGGAACGAGGGAACGAAGGAACAAAGGAACGAAGGAACGAAGCAACGAAGGAACGAAGCAACGAAGGAACGAAGGAACGAAGGAACGAAGGAACGAAGGATCGAAAGAACGAAGGAACGAAGCAACGAAGCAACGAAGCAACGAAGCAACGAAGGAACGAAGGAACGAAGGAACGAAGGAACGAAGGAACGAAGGAACGAATGAACGAAGCAACGAAGGAACGAAGGAACGAAGGAACGAAGGAACGAAGGAACAAAGGAACGAAGGAACGAAGGAAAGAAGGAAGAAAGGAACGAAAGAACGAAGGAACGAAGGAACGAAGGAAGGAAGGAACGAAGGAACGAAGGAAGGAAGGAACGAAGGAAGGAAGGAACGAAGGAACGAAGGAACGAAGGAACGATGGAACGAAGGAACGAAGGAACGAAGGATCGAAGGAACGAAGGAACGAATCAACGAAGCAACGAAGGAACGAAGCAACGAAGGAACGAAGGAACGAAGGAACGAATCTACGAAGCAACGAAGGAACGAAGCAACGAAGGAACGAAGGAACGAAGGAACGAAGGAACGAAGGAACGTAGGAAAGAAGGAACGAAGGAACGAAGGAACGAAGGGACGAAGGAACGAAGGAACGAAGGAACGAAGGAACGTAGGAACGAAGGAAAGAAGGAACGAAGGAACGAAGGAACGAAGGAACGAAGGAACGAAGGAACGAAGGAACGAAGGAACGAAGGAACGAAGGAACGAAGGAAGGAAGGAAGGAAGGGACGAAGGAACGAAGGAACGATTGAAGGAAGGAAAGAAGGAAGGAAGGAACGAAGGAACGAAGGAACGAAGGAAGGAAGGAATGAAGGAACGAAGGAACGAAGGAACGAAGGAAGGAAGTAACGAAGGAAGGAAGGAACGACGGAACGAAGGAAAGAAGGAATGACGGAACGAAGGAACGAAGGAACGAAGGAACGAAGGAAGGAAGGAACGAAGGAAGGAAGGAACGAAGGAACGAAGGAGGGAAGGAATGAAGGAAGGAAGGAACGAAGGAACGAAGGAAGGAAGGAACGAAGGAACGAAGGAACGAAGGAACGAAGGAACGAAGGAACGAAGGAACGAAGGAACGAAGGAACGAAGGAACGAAGGAACGAAGGAACGAAGGATCGAAGGAACGAAGGAACGAAGGAACGAAGCAATGAAGCAACGAAGGAACGAAGCAACGAAGGAACGAAGGAACGAAGGAACGAGGGAACGAAGGAACAAAGGAACGAAGGAACGAAGCAACGAAGGAACGAAAGAACGAAGGAACGAAGGAACGAAGGAACGAAGGAACGAAGGATCGAAAGAACGAAGGAACGAAGCAACGAAGCAACGAAGCAACGAAGGAACGAAGGAACGAAGGAACGAAGGAACGAAGGAACGAATGAACGAAGCAACGAAGGAACGAAGGAACGAAGGAACGAAGGAACGAAGGAACGAAGGAACGAAGGAACGAAGGAACGAAGGAACGAAGGAACGAAGGAAAGAAGGAAGAAAGGAACGAAAGAACGAAGGAAGGAAGGAACGAAGGAACGAAGGAACGAAGGAAGGAAGGAACGAAGGAAGGAAGGAACAAAGGAACGAAGGAACGAAGGAACGATGGAACGAAGGAACGAAGGAACGAAGGAACGAAGGAAGGAAGGAACGAAGGAACGAAGGAACGAAGGAACGAAGGAACGAAGGAACGAAGGAACGAAGCGACGAAGGAACGAAGGAACGAAGGAACGAAGGAACGAAGGAACGAAGGAACGAAGGAACGAAGGAACGAAGGAACGAAGGAACGAAGGAACGAAGGAACGTAGAAACGAAGGAACGAAGGAACGAAGGGACGAAGGAACGAAGGAACGAAGGAACGAAGGAACGAAGGAACGAAGCAACGAAGCAACGAAGCAACGAAGGAACGAAGCAACGAAGGAACGAGGGAACGAATGAACGAAGGAACGAAGGAAAGATGCAACGAAGGAACGAAGGAACGAAACAACGAAGGAACGAAGGAACGAAGGAACGAAGGAACGAAGGAACGAAGAAACGAAGGAACGAAGGAACGAAGCTACGAAGGAACGTAGGAACGAAGGAACGAAGGAACGAAGGAAATAAGGAATGAAGGAACGAAGGAACGAAGGAACGAAGGAACGAAGGAAGGAAGGAACGAAGGAACGAATGAACGAAGGAACGAATGAACGAAGGAACGAAGGAAGGAAGGGACGAAGGAACGAAGGAACGAAGGAAGGAAGGAACGAAGGAAGGAAGGAACGAAGGAACGGAGGAACGAAGGAAGGAAGGAATGAAGGAAGGAAGGAACGAAGGAACGAAGGAAGGAAGGAACGAAGGAAGGAAGGAACGACGGAACGAAGGAAAGAAGGAACGAAGGAACGAAGGAACGAAGGAACGAAGGAACGAAGGAACGAAGAAACGAAGGAACGAAGGAACGAAGGAAAGAAGGAACGAAGGATCGAAAGAACGTAGGAACGATGCAACGAAGCAACGAAGGAACGAAGGAACGAAGGAACAAAGGAACGAAGGAACGAAGGAACGAAGGAACGAAGCAACGAAGGAACGAAGGAACGATGGAACGAAGGAACGAAGGAACGAAGGAACGAAGGAACAAAGGAACGAAGTCACGAAGGAACGAAGGAACGAAGGAACGAAGGAAGGAAGGAACGAAGGAAGGAAGGAACGAAGGAACGAAGGAACGAAGGAAGGAAGGAACGAAGGAAGGAAGGAACGAAGGAACGAAGGAACGACGGAACGAAGGAACGAAGGAACGAAGGAACGACGGAACGAAGGAACGAAGGAACGAAGGAACGAAGGAACGAAGGAACGAAGGAACGAAGGGACGAAGGAAAGAAGGAACGAAGGAACGAAGGAACGAAGGAACGAAGGAACGAAGGAACGAAGGAACGAAGGAACGAAGGAACGAAGGAACGAAGGAACGAAGGAACGTAGAAACGAAGGAACGAAGGAACGAAGGGACGAAGGAACGAAGGAACGAAGGAACGAAGGAACGAAGGAACGAAGGAACGAAGCAACGAAGCAACGAAGCAACGAAGGAACGAAGCAACGAAGGAACGAGGGAACGAATGAACGAAGGAACGAAGGAAAGAAGCAACGAAGGAACGAAGGAACGAAACAACGAAGGAACGAAGGAACGAAGGAATGAAGGAACGAAGGAACGAAGGAACGAAGAAACGAAGGAACGAAGGAACGAAGGTACGAAGGAACGTAGGAACGAAGGAACGAAGGAACGAAGGAAAGAAGGAATGAAGGAACGAAGGAACGAAGGAACGAAGGAACGAAGGAACGAAGGAAGGAAGGAACGAAGGAACGAATGAACGAAGGAACGAATGAACGAAGGAACGAAGGAAGGAAGGGACGAAGGAACGAAGGAACGAAGGAACGAAGGAAGGAAGGAACGATGGAACGGAGGAACGAAGGAAGGAAGGAATGAAGGAAGGAAGGAACGAAGGAACGAAGGAAGGAAGGATCGAAGGAAGGAAGGAACGACGGAACGAAGGAAAGAAGGAACGAAGGAACGAAGGAACGAAGGAACGAAGGAACGAAGGAACGAAGGAACGAAGAAACGAAGGAACGAAGGAACGAAGGAAAGAAGGAACGAAGGATCGAAAGAACGAAGGAACGATGCAACGAAGCAACGAAGGAACGAAGGAACGAAGGAACAAAGGAACGAAGGAACGAAGGAACGAAGGAACGAAGGATCGAAGGAACGAAGGAACGAAGGAACGAAGCAATGAAGCAACGAAGGAACGAAGCAACGAAGGAACGAAGGAACGAAGGAACGAGGGAACGAAGGAACAAAGGAACGAAGGAACGAAGCAACGAAGGAACGAAAGAACGAAGGAACGAAGGAACGAAGGAACGAAGGAACGAAGGATCGAAAGAACGAAGGAACGAAGCAACGAAGCAACGAAGCAACGAAGGAACGAAGGAACGAAGGAACGAAGGAACGAAGGAACGAATGAACGAAGCAACGAAGGAACGAAGGAACGAAGGAACGAAAGAACGAAGGAACGAAGGAACGAAGGAACGAAGGAACGAAGGAACGAAGGAACGAAGGAACGAAGGAACGAAGGAACGAAGGAACGAAGGAAAGAAGGAAGAAAGGAACGAAAGAACGAAGGAAGGAAGGAACGAAGGAACGAAGGAACGAAGGAAGGAAGGAACGAAGGAAGGAAGGAACAAAGGAACGAAGGACCGAAGGAAGGAAGGAACGAAGGAAGGAAGGAATGATGGAACGGAGGAACGAAGGAAGGAAGGAACGAAGGAACGAAGGAACGAAGGAACGTAGGAACGAAGGAACGAAGGAACGAAGGATCGAAGGAACGAAGGAACGAAGGAACGAAGGAACGAAGGAACGAAGGAACGATGGAACGAAGGAACGAAGGAACGAAGGAACGAAGGAACGAAGGAAGGAAGGAACGAAGGAACGAAGGAACGAAGGAACGAAGGAACGAAGGAACGAAGCCACGAAGGAACGAAGGAACGAAGGAACGAAGGAACGAAGGAACGAAGGAACGAAGGAACGAAGGAACGAAGGAACGAAGGAACGAAGGAACGAAGGAACGAAGGAACGAAGGAACGAAGGAACGAAGGAACGAAGGAACGAAGGAACGAAGAAACGAAGGAACGAAGGAACGAAGGTACGAAGGAACGTAGGAACGAAGGAACGAAGGAACGAAGGAAATAAGGAATGAAGGAACGAAGGAACGAAGGAACGAAGGAACGAAGGAACGAAGGAAGGAAGGAACGAAGGAACGAATGAACGAAGGAACGAATGAACGAAGGAACGAAGGAAGGAAGGGACGAAGGAACGAAGGAACGAAGGAAGGAAGGAACGAAGGAACGGAGGAACGAAGGAAGGAAGGAATGAAGGAAGGAAGGAACGAAGGAACGAAGGAAGGAAGGAACGAAGGAAGGAAGGAACGACGGAACGAAGGAAAGAAGGAACGAAGGAACGAAGGAACGAAGGAACGAAGGAACGAAGGAACGAAGGAACGAAGGAACGAAGGAACGAAGAAACGAAGGAACGAAGGAACGAAGGAAAGAAGGAACGAAGGATCGAAAGAACGAAGGAACGATGCAACGAAGCAACGAAGGAACGAAGGAACGAAGGAACAAAGGAACGAAGGAACGAAGGAACGAAGGAACGAAGCAACGAAGGAACGAAGGAACGAAGGAACGATGGAACGAAGGAACGAAGGAACGAAGGAACGAAGGAACAAAGGAACGAAGTAACGAAGGAACGAAGGAACGAAGGAACGAAGGAACGAAGGAACGAAGGAAGGAAGGAACGAAGGAAGGAAGGAACGAAGGAACGAAGGAACGAAGGAAGGAAGGAACGAAGGAAGGAAGGAACGAAGGAACGAAGGAACGACGGAACGAAGGAACGAAGGAACGAAGGAACGACGGAACGAAGGAACGAAGGAACGAAGGAACGAAGGAACGAAGGAACGAAGGAACGAAGGAACGAAGGGACGAAGGAACGAAGGAACGAAGGAACGAAGGAACGAAGGAACGAAGGAACGAAGGAACGAAGGAACGAAGGAACGAAGGAACGAAGGAACGAAGGAACGTAGAAACGCAGGAACGAAGGAACGAAGGGACGAAGGAACGAAGGAACGAAGGAACGAAGGAACGAAGGAACGAAGCAACGAAGCAACGAAGCAACGAAGGAACGAAGCAACGAAGGAACGAGGGAACGAATGAACGAAGGAACGAAGGAAAGAAGCAACGAAGGAACGAAGGAACGAAACAACGAAGGAACGAAGGAACGAAGGAACGAAGGAACGAAGGAACGAAGAAACGAAGGAACGAAGGAACGAAGGTACGAAGGAACGTAGGAACGAAGGAACGAAGGAACGAAGGAAAGAAGGAATGAAGGAACGAAGGAACGAAGGAACGAAGGAACGAAGGAACGAAGGAAGGAAGGAACGAAGGAACGAATGAACGAAGGAACGAATGAACGAAGGAACGAAGGAAGGAAGGGACGAAGGAACGAAGGAACGAAGGAAGGAAGGAACGAAGGAAGGAAGGAACGAAGGAACGGAGGAACGAAGGAAGGAAGGAATGAAGGAAGGAAGGAACGAAGGAACGAAGGAAGGAAGGAACGAAGGAAGGAAGGAACGACGGAACGAAGGAAAGAAGGAACGAAGGAACGAAGGAACGAAGGAACGAAGGAACGAAGGAACGAAGGAACGAAGGAACGAAGAAACGAAGGAACGAAGGAACGAAGGAAAGAAGGAACGAAGGATCGAAAGAACGAAGGAACGATGCAACGAAGCAACGAAGGAACGAAGGAACGAAGGAACAAAGGAACGAAGGAACGAAGGAACGAAGGAACGAAGCAACGAAGGAACGAGGGAACGAAGGAACGATGGAACGAAGGAACGAAGGAACGAAGGAACAAAGGAACGAAGTAACGAAGGAACGAAGGAACGAAGGAACGAAGGAACGAAGGAACGAAGGAACGAAGGAAGGAAGGAACGAAGGAAGGAAGGAACGAAGGAACGAAGGAACGAAGGAAGGAAGGAACGAAGGAAGGAAGGAACGAAGGAACGAAGGAACGACGGAACGAAGGAACGAAGGAACGAAGGAACGACGGAACGAAGGAACGAAGGAACGAAGGAACGAAGGAACGAAGGAACGAAGGAACGAAGGAACGAAGGATCGAAGGAACGAAGGAACGAAGCAACGAAGCAACGAAGGAACGAAGGAACGAAGGAACGAGGGAACGAAGGAACGAAGGAACGAAGGAACGAAGCAACGAAGGAACGAAGGAACGAAGCAACGAAGGAACGAAGGAACGAAGGAACGAAGGAACGAAGGAACGAAGGAACGAAAGAACGAAGGAACGAAGGAACGAAGGAACGAAGGAACGAAGGAACGACGGAACGAAGGAACGAAGGAACGTAGGAAGGAAGGAACGAAGGGACGAAGGAACGAAGGAACGAAGGAACGAAGGAACGAAGGAACGAAGGAACGAAGGAAGGAAGGAACGAAGGAAGGAAGGAACGAATTAAGGAAGGAACGAAGGAACGAAGGAAGGAAGGAACGAAGGAACGAAGCAACGAAGGAACGAAGGAACGAAGCAACGAAGGAACGAAGGAACGAAGGAACGAAGGAACGAAGGAACGAAGGAACGAAAGAACGAAGGAACGAAGGAACGAAGGAACGAAGGAACGAAGGAACGACGGAACGAAGGAACGAAGGAACGTAGGAAGGAAGGAACGAAGGGACGAAGGAAGGAAGGAACGAAGGAACGAAGGAACGACGGAACGAAGGAACGAAGGAACGTAGGAAGGAAGGAACGAAGGGACGAAGGAAGGAAGGAACGAAGGAACGAAGGAACGACGGAACGAAGGAACGTAGGAAGGAAGGAACGAAGGGACGAAGGAACGAAGGAACGAAGGAACGAAGGAACGAAGGAACGAAGGAACGAAGGAACGAAGGAACGAAGGAACGAAGCAACGAAGGAACGAAGGAACGAAGCAACGAAGGAACGAAGGAACGAAGGAACGAAGGAACGAAGGAACGAAGGAACGAAGGAACGAAAGAACGAAGGAACGAAGGAACGAAGGAACGTAGGAACGAAGGAACGAAGGAACGAAGGGACGAAGGAACGAAGGAACGAAGGAACGAAGGAATGAAGGAACCAAGATACGAAGGAACGTAGGAACGAAGGAACGAAGGAACGAAGGAACGAAGGAACGATGGAACGAAGGAACGAAGGAACGAAGGAACGAAGGAAGGAAGGAACGAAGGAACGAAGGAACGAAGGAAGGAAGGAACGAAGGAACGAAGGAACGAAGGAACGAAGGAATGAAGCAACGAAGGAACGAAGGAACGAAGGAACGAAGGAACGAAGGAACGAAGGAACGAAGGAACGAAAGAACGAAGGAACGAAGGAACGAAGGAACGAAGGAACGAAGGAACGAAGGGACGAAGGAACGAAGGAACGAAGGAACGAAGGAACGAAGGAACGAAGGAACGAAGGAACGAAGGAACGAAGGAACGAAGAAACGAAGGAACGAAGGAACGAAGGAACGAAGGAACGAAGGAACGAAGGAACGAAGGAACGAAGGAACGAAGGAACGAAGGAACGAAGGAAGGAAGGAACGAAGGAACGACGGAACGACGGAACGAAGGATCGAAGGAACGAAGGAACGAAGGAACGAAGGAACGAAGGAACGAAGGAACGAAGGATCGAAGGAACGAAGGAACGAAGCAACGAAGGAACGAAGCAACGAGGGAACGAAGGAACGAAGGAACGAAGGAACGAAGCAACGAAGGAACGAAGCAACGAAGCAACGAAGGAACGAAGGAACGAAAGAACGAAGGAACGAAGGAACGAAGGAACGAAGGAACGAAGGAACGAAGGAACGAAGGAACGAAGGAACGAAGGAACGAAGGAACGAAGGAACGAAGGAACGAAGGAACGAAGGAAGGAAGGAACGAAGGAACGAAGGAAGGAAGGAACGAAGGAAGGAAGGAAGGAAGGAACGAAGGAACGAAGGAAGGAAGGAACGAAGGAACGAAGGAACGACGGAACGAAGGAACGAAGGAACGAAGGAACGAAGGAACGAAGGAACGAAGGAAAGAAGGAACGAAGGATCGAAAGAACGAAGGAACGAAGGAACGAAGCAACGAAGCAACGAAGGAACGAAGGAACAAAGGAACGAAGGAACGAAGGAACGAAGGATCGAAGGAACGAAGGAACGAAGCAACGAAGCAACGAAGGAACGAAGGAACGAAGGAACGAAGGAACGAAGGAACGAAGGAACGAAGCAACGAAGGAACGAAGCAACGAAGGAACGAAGGAACGAAGGAAAGAAGGAACGAAGGATCGAAAGAACGAAGGAACGAAGCAACGAAGCAACGAAGGAACGAAGGAACGAAGGAACGAAGGAACGAAGGAACGAAGGATCGAAGGAACGAAGGAACGAAGCAACGAAGCAACGAAGGAACGAAGCAACGAAGGAACGAGGGAACGAAGGAACGAAGGAACGAAGGAACGAAGCAACGAAGGAACGAAGCAACGAAGGAACGAAGGAACGAAGGAACGAAGGAACGAAGGAACGAAGGAACGAAGGAACGAAGGAACGAAGGAACGAAGGAACGAAGGAACGAAGGAACGAAGGAACGAAGGAACGAAGGAACGAAGGAACGAAGGAACGAAGGAAAGAAGGAACGAAGGAACGAAGGAACGAAGGAACGAAGGGACGAAGGAACGAAAGAACGAAGGAACGAAGGAACGAAGGAACGAAGGAACGAAGGAACGAAGGAAGGAATGAACGAAGGAACGAAGGAACGAATGAAGGAAGGAACGAAGGAAGGAAGGAACGAAGGAACGAAGGAACGACGGAACGAAGGAACGCTGGAACGAAGGAACGAAGGAACGAAGGAACGAAGGAACGAAGGAACGATGGAACGAAGGAACGAAGGAACGAAGGAAAGAAGGACCGAAGGAAGGAAGGAAGGAAGGAACGAAGGAACGAAGGAAAGAAGGAAGAAAGGAACGAAGGAACGAAGGAAAGAAGGAACGAAGGAACGAAGGAACGATGGAGCGAAGGAACGATGGAACGAAGGAATGAAGGAACGAAGGAACGAAGGAAAGAAGGAACGAAGGATCGAAAGAACGAAGGAACGATGCAACGAAGCAACGAAGGAACGAAGGAACGAAGGAACGAAGGAACCAAGGAACGAAGGAACGAAGGAACGAAGGAACGAAGGAACGAAGGAACGAAGGAACGAAGGAACGAAGGATCGAAAGAACGAAGGATCGAAGCAACGAAGCAACGAAGGAACGAAGGAACGAAGGAACGAAGGAATGAAGGAACGAAGGAACGAAGCAACGAAGGAACGAAGGAATGAATGAACGAAGGAACGAAGGAACGCTGGAACGAAGGAACGAAGGAACGAAGGAAAGAAGGAACGAAGGAACGAAGGAAGGAAGGAACGAAGGAACGAATGAACGAAGGAACGAATGAACGAAGGAACGAAGGAAGGAGGGGACGAAGGAACGAAGGAACGAAGGAAGGAAGGAACGAAGGAACGAAGGAAGGAAGGAATGAAGGAAGGAAGGAAGGAAGGAACGAAGGAACGAAGGAACGAAGGAACGAAGGAACGAAGGAACGAAGGAACGAAGGAGCGAAGGAAAGAAGGAACGAAGGATCGAAAGAACGAAGGAACGATGCAACGAAGCAACGAAGGAACGAAGGAACGAAGGAACGAAGGAACAAGGGAACGAAGGAACGAAGGAACGAAGGAACGAAGGAACGAAGCAACGAAGGAACGAAGGAACGAAGGAACGAAGGAACGATGGAACGAAGGAACGAAGGAACGAAGGAACGAAGGAACGAAGGAACAAAGGAACGAAGGAACGAAGGAACGAAGGAACGAAGGAACGAAGGAACGAAGGAACGAAGGAACGAAGGAGCGAAGGAAGGAAGGAACGAAGGAAGGAAGGAACGAAGGAACGAAGGAAGGAAGGAACGAAGGAAGGAAGGAACGAAGGAACGAAGTAAGGAAGGAACGAATGAAGGAAGGAACGAAGGAAGGAAGGAACGACGGAACGAAGGAACGAAGGAACGAAGGAACGAAGGAACGAAGGAACGAAGGAACGAAGGAACGAAGGGACGAAGGAACGAAGGAACGAAGGAACGAAGGAACGAAGGAACGAAGGAACGAAGGAACGAAGGAACGAAGGAACGAAGGAACGAAGGAACGAAGGAACGAAGGAACGTAGAAACGCAGGAACGAAGGAACGAAGGGACGAAGGAACGAAGGAACGAAGGAACGAAGGAACGAAGGAACGAAGCAACGAAGCAACGAAGCAACGAAGGAACGAAGCAACGAAGGAACGAGGGAACGAATGAACGAAGGAACGAAGGAAAGAAGCAACGAAGGAACGAAGGAACGAAACAACGAAGGAACGAAGGAACGAAGGAACGAAGGAACGAAGGAACGAAGAAACGAAGGAACGAAGGAACGAAGGTACGAAGGAACGTAGGAACGAAGGAACGAAGGAACGAAGGAAAGAAGGAATGAAGGAACGAAGGAACGAAGGAACGAAGGAACGAAGGAACGAAGGAAGGAAGGAACGAAGGAACGAATGAACGAAGGAACGAATGAACGAAGGAACGAAGGAAGGAAGGGACGAAGGAACGAAGGAACGAAGGAAGGAAGGAACGAAGGAAGGAAGGAACGAAGGAACGGAGGAACGAAGGAAGGAAGGAATGAAGGAAGGAAGGAACGAAGGAACGAAGGAAGGAAGGAACGAAGGAAGGAAGGAACGACGGAACGAAGGAAAGAAGGAACGAAGGAACGAAGGAACGAAGGAACGAAGGAACGAAGGAACGAAGGAACGAAGGAACGAAGAAACGAAGGAACGAAGGAACGAAGGAAAGAAGGAACGAAGGATCGAAAGAACGAAGGAACGATGCAACGAAGCAACGAAGGAACGAAGGAACGAAGGAACAAAGGAACGAAGGAACGAAGGAACGAAGGAACGAAGCAACGAAGGAACGAGGGAACGAAGGAACGATGGAACGAAGGAACGAAGGAACGAAGGAACAAAGGAACGAAGTAACGAAGGAACGAAGGAACGAAGGAACGAAGGAACGAAGGAACGAAGGAACGAAGGAAGGAAGGAACGAAGGAAGGAAGGAACGAAGGAACGAAGGAACGAAGGAAGGAAGGAACGAAGGAAGGAAGGAACGAAGGAACGAAGGAACGACGGAACGAAGGAACGAAGGAACGAAGGAACGACGGAACGAAGGAACGAAGGAACGAAGGAACGAAGGAACGAAGGAACGAAGGAACGAAGGAACGAAGGATCGAAGGAACGAAGGAACGAAGCAACGAAGCAACGAAGGAACGAAGGAACGAAGGAACGAGGGAACGAAGGAACGAAGGAACGAAGGAACGAAGCAACGAAGGAACGAAGGAACGAAGCAACGAAGGAACGAAGGAACGAAGGAACGAAGGAACGAAGGAACGAAGGAACGAAAGAACGAAGGAACGAAGGAACGAAGGAACGAAGGAACGAAGGAACGACGGAACGAAGGAACGAAGGAACGTAGGAAGGAAGGAACGAAGGGACGAAGGAACGAAGGAACGAAGGAACGAAGGAACGAAGGAACGAAGGAACGAAGGAACGAAGGAAGGAAGGAACGAAGGAAGGAAGGAACGAATTAAGGAAGGAACGAAGGAACGAAGGAAGGAAGGAACGAAGGAACGAAGCAACGAAGGAACGAAGGAACGAAGCAACGAAGGAACGAAGGAACGAAGGAACGAAGGAACGAAGGAACGAAGGAACGAAAGAACGAAGGAACGAAGGAACGAAGGAACGAAGGAACGAAGGAACGACGGAACGAAGGAACGAAGGAACGTAGGAAGGAAGGAACGAAGGGACGAAGGAAGGAAGGAACGAAGGAACGAAGGAACGACGGAACGAAGGAACGCAGGAACGAAGGAACGAAGGAACGATGGAACGAAGGAACGAAGGAATGAAGGAACGACGGAACGAAGGAACGAAGGAACGAAGGATCGAAGGAACGAAGGAACGAAGCAACGAAGCAACGAAGGAACGAAGGAACGAAGGAACGAAGCAACGAAGGAACGAAGGAACGAAGCAACGAAGCAACGAAGGAACGAAGGAACGAAGGAACGAAGGAACGAACGAACGAAGGAACGAAGGAACGAAGGAACGAAGGAACGAAGGAACGAAAGAACGAAGGAACGAAGGAACGAAGGAACGTAGGAACGAAGGAACGAAGGAACGAAGCAACGAAGGAACGAAGCAACGAAGGAACGAGGGAACGAAGGAACGAAGGAACGAAGCAACGAAGGAACGAAGGAACGAAGGAAGGAAGGAATGAAGGAAGGAAGGAAGGAAGGAACGAAGGAACGAAGGAAGGAAGGAACGAAGGAAGGAAGGAACGACGGAACGAAGGAAAGAAGGAACGAGGGAACGAAGGAACGAAGGAACGAAGGAACGAAGGAACGAAGGAACGAAGGAACGAAGGAACGAATGAAAGAAGGAAGAAAGGAACGAAAGAACGAAGGAACGAAGGAACGAAGGAAGGAAGGAACGAAGGAACGAAGGAACGAAGGAAGGAAGGAACGAAGGAAGGAAGGAACAAAGGAACGAAGGACCGAAGGAAGGAAGGAACGAAGGAAGGAAGGAATGAAGGAACGGAGGAACGAAGGAAGGAAGGAACGAAGGAACGAAGGAACGTAGGAACGAAGGAACGAAGCAACGAAGGAACGAAGGAACGAAGGAACGAAGGAACGAAGGAACGATGGAACGAAGGAACGAAGGAACGAAGGAACGAAGGAACGATGGAACGAAGGAACGAAGGAACGAAGGAACGAAGGAACGAAGGAACGAAGGAACGAAGGAACGAAGGAACGAAGGAAGGAAGGAACGAAGGAACGAAGGAACGAAGGAATGAAGCAACGAAGGAACGAAGGAACGAAGGAACGAAGGAACGAAGGAACGAAGGAACGAAGGAACGAAGGAACGAAGGAACGAAAGAACGAAGGAACGAAGGAACGAAGGAACGAAGGAACGAAGGATCGAAGGAACGAAGGAACGAAGGAACGTAGGAACGAAGGAACGAAGGAACGAAGGGACGAAGGAACGAAGGAACGAAGGAACGAAGGAACGAAGGAACGAAGGAACGAAGGAACGAAGGAACGAAGGAACGAAGAAACGAAGGAACGAAGGAACGAAGGAACGAAGGAACGAAGGAACGAAGGAACGAAGGAACGAAGGAACGAAGGAACGAAGGAACGAAGGAACGAAGGAACGAAGGAACGAAGGAAGGAAGGAAGGAAGGAACGACGGAACGACGGAACGAAGGATCGAAGGAACGAAGGAACGAAGGAACGAAGGAACGAAGAAACGAAGGAACGAAGGAACGAAGGAACGAAGGAACGAAGGAACGAAGCAACGAAGGAACGAAGCAACGAGGGAACGAAGGAACGAAGGAACGAAGGAACGAAGCAACGAAGGAACGAAGGAACGAAAGAACGAAGGAACGAAGGAACGAAGGAACGAAGGAACGAAGGAACGAAGGAACGAAGGAACGAAGGAACGAAGGAACGAAGGAACGAAGGAAGGAAGGAACGAAGGAACGAAGGAAGGAAGGAACGAAGGAAGGAAGGAAGGAAGGAACGAAGGAACGAAGGAAGGAAGGAACGAAGGAACGAAGGAACGACGGAACGAAGGAACGAAGGAACGAAGGAACGAAGGAACGAAGGAACGAAGGAACGATGGAACGAAGGAACGAAGGAAAGAAGGAACGAAGGATCGAAAGAACGAAGGAACGAAGCAACGAAGCAACGAAGGAACGAAGGAACGAAGGAACGAAGGAACGAAGGATCGAAGGAACGAAGGAACGAAGCAACGAAGCAACGAAGGAACGAAGGAACGAAGGAACGAAGGAACGAAGGAACGAAGGAACGAAGCAACGAAGGAACGAAGGAACGAAGCAACGAAGGAACGAAGGAACGAAGGAAAGAAGGAACGAAGGATCGAAAGAACGAAGGAACGAAGCAACGAAGCAACGAAGGAACGAAGGAACGAAGGAACGAAGGAACGAAGGAACGAAGGAACGAAGGATCGAAGGAACGAAGGAACGAAGCAACGAAGCAACGAAGGAACGAAGCAACGAAGGAACGAGGGAACGAAGGAACGAAGGAACGAAGGAACGAAGCAACGAAGGAACGAAGCAACGAAGGAACGAAGGAACGAAGGAACGAAGGAACGAAGGAACGAAGGAACGAAGGAACGAAGGAACGAAGGAACGAAGGAACGAAGGAACGAAGGAACGAAGGAACGAAGGAACGAAGGAACGAAGGAACGAAGGAACGAAGGAAAGAAGGAACGAAGGAACGAAGGAACGAAGGAACGAAGGGACGAAGGAACGAAGGAACGAAGGAACGAAGGAACGAAGGAACGAAGGAAGGAATGAACGAAGGAACGAAGGAACGAATGAAGGAAGGAACGAAGGAAGGAAGGAACGAAGGAACGAAGGAAGGAAGGAACGAAGGAAGGAAGGATCGAAGGAAGGAAGGAACGAAGGAACGAAGGAACGAAGGAAAGAAGGAAGAAAGGAACGAAGGAACGAAGGAAAGAAGGAACGAAGGAACGAAGGAACGATGGAGCGAAGGAACGATGGAACGAAGGAATGAAGGAACGAAGGAACGAAGGAAAGAAGGAACGAAGGATCGAAAGAACGAAGGAACGATGCAAAGAAGCAACGAAGGAACGAAGGAACGAAGGAACGAAGGAACCAAGGAACGAAGGAACGAAGGAACGAAGGAACGAAGGAACGAAGGAACGAGGGAACGAAGGAACGAAGGAACGAAGGATCGAAAGAACGAAGGAACGAAGCAACGAAGCAACGAAGGAACGAAGGAACGAAGGAACGAAGGAACGAAGGAACGAAGCAACGAAGGAACGAAGGAATGAATGAACGAAGGAACGAAGGAACGCTGGAACGAAGGAACGAAGGAACGAAGGAACGAAGGAAAGAAGGAACGAAGGAACGAAGGAAGGAAGGAACGAAGGAACGAATGAACGAAGGAACGAAGGAAGGAGGGGACGAAGGAACGAAGGAACGAAGGAAGGAAGGAACGAAGGAAGGAAGGAACGAAGGAACGAAGGAACGAAGGAAGGAAGGAATGAAGGAAGGAAGGAAGGAAGGAACGAAGGAACGAAGGAACGAAGGAACGAAGGAACGAAGGAACGAAGGAACGAAGGAAAGAAGGAACGAAGGATCGAAAGAACGAAGGAACGAAGCAACGAAGCAACGAAGGAACGAAGGAACGAAGGAACGAAGGAACAAAGGAACGAAGGAACGAAGGAACGACGGAACGAAGGAACGAAGGAACGAAGGAACGAAGCAACGAAGGAACGAAGGAACGAAGGATCGAAGGAACGAAGGAACGAAGCAACGAAGCAACGAAGGATCGAAGGAACGAAGGAACGAAGGAACGAAGGAACGAAGGAACGAAGGAACGAAGGATCGAAGGAACGAAGGAACGAAGGAATGAAGGAACGAAGGAACGAAGGAACGCAGGAACGAAGGAACGAAGGAAGGAAGGAACGAAGGAACGAAGAAACGAAGGAACGTAGGAACGAAGGAACGAAGGAACGAAGGGACGAAGGAACGAAGGAACGAAGGAACGAAGGAACGAAGGAACGAAGGAACGAAGGAACGAAGGAACGAAGGAACGAAGGAACGAAGGAATGAAGGAACGAAGGAACGAAGGAACGAAGGAACGAAGGAACGAAGGAACGAAGGAACGAAGGAACGAAGGAACGAAGGAACGAAGGAACGAAGGAACGAAGGAAGGAAGGAACGAAGGAACGAAGGAACGAAGGAACGACGGAACGAAGGAACGAAAGAACGAAGGAACGAAGGAACGAAGGAACGAAGGAACGAAGGAACGAAGGAACGAAGGAACGAAGGAACGAAGGAACGAAGGAACGAAGGAACGAAGGAACGAAGGATCGAAGGAACGAAGGAACGAAGCAACGAAGCAACGAAGCAACGAAGGAACGAGGGAACGAAGGAACGAAGGAAAGAAGCAACGAAGGAACGAAGGAACGAAACAACGAAGGAACGAAGGAACGAAGGAACGAAGGAACGAAGGAACGAAGGAACGAAGGAACGAAGGAACGAAAGAACGAAGGAACGAAGGAACGAAGGAACGAAGGAACGTAGGAACGAAGGAACGAAGGAACGAAGGAACGAAGGAACGAAGGAAAGAAGGAACGAAGGAAGGAAGGAACGAATGAACGAATGAACGAAGGAACGAAGGAAGGAGGGGACGAAGGAACGAAGGAACGAAGGAAGGAAGGAACGAAGGAAGGAAGGAACGAAGGAACGAGGGAACGAAGGAACGAAGGAACGAAGGAACGAAGGAACGATGGAACGAAGGAACGAAGGAACGAAGGAACGAAGGAACGAAGGAAGGAAGGAACGAAGGAACGAAGAAACGAAGGAACGTAGGAACGAAGGAACGAAGGAACGAAGGGACGAAGGAACGAAGGAACGAAGGAACGAAGGAACGAAGGAACGAAGGAACGAAGGAACGAAGGAACGAAGGAACGAAGGAACGAAGGAACGAAGGAACGAAGGAACGAAGGAACGAAGGAACGAAGGAACGAAGGAACGAAGGAACGAAGGAACGAAGGAACGAAGGAACGAAGGAAGGAAGGAACGAAGGAACGAAGGAACGACGGAACGAAGGAACGAAGGAACGAAGGAACGAAGGAACGAAGGAACGAAGGAACGAAGGAACGAAGGAACGAAGGAACGAATGAACGAAGGAACGAAGCATCGAAGGAACGAAGCAACGAAGCAACGAAGAACGAAGCAACGAAGGAACGAGGGAACGAGGGAACGAATGAACGGAGGAACGAAGGAAAGAAGCAACGAAGGAACGAAGGAACGAAACAACGAAGGAACGAAGGAACGAAGGAACGAAGGAACGAAGGAACGAAGGAACGAAGGAACGAAGGAACGAAGGAACGAAGGAACGAAGGAACGAAAGAACGAAGGAACGAAGGAACGAAGGAACGAAGGAACGAAGGAACGTAGCAACGAAGGAACGAAGGAACGAAGGAACGAAGGAACTAAGGAAAGAAGGAACGAAGGAAGGAAGGAACGAAGGAACGAATGAACGAAGGAACGAAGGAAGGAGGGGACGAAGGAACGAAGGAATGAAGGAAGGAAGGAACGAAGGAAGGAAGGAACGAAGGAACGAAGGAACGAAGGAAGGAAGGAATGAAGGAAGGAAGGAAGGAAGGAACGAAGGAACGAAGGAACGAAGGAACGAAGGAACGATGGAGCGAAGGAACGATGGAACGAAGGAATGAAGGAACGAAGGAACGAAGGAAAGAAGGAACGAAGGATCGAAAGAACGAAGGAACGATGCAACGAAGCAACGAAGGAACGAAGGAACGAAGGAACGAAGGAACCAAGGAACGAAGGAACGAAGGAACGAAGGAACGAAGGAACGAAGGAACGAGGGAACGAAGGAACGAAGGAACGAAGGATCGAAAGAACGAAGGAACGAAGCAACGAAGGAACGAAGGAACGAAGGAACGAAGGAACGAAGGAACGAAGCAACGAAGGAACGAAGGAATGAATGAACGAAGGAACGAAGGAACGCTGGAACGAAGGAACGAAGGAACGAAGGAACGAAGGAAAGAAGGAACGAAGGAACGAAGGAAGGAAGGAACGAAGGAACGAATGAACGAAGGAACGAAGGAAGGAGGGGACGAAGGAACGAAGGAACGAAGGAAGGAAGGAACGAAGGAAGGAAGGAACGAAGGAACGAAGGAACGAAGGAAGGAAGGAATGAAGGAAGGAAGGAAGGAAGGAACGAAGGAACGAAGGAACGAAGGAACGAAGGAACGAAGGAACGAAGGAACGAAGGAAAGAAGGAACGAAGGATCGAAAGAACGAAGGAACGAAGCAACGAAGCAACGAAGGAACGAAGGAACGAAGGAACGAAGGAACAAAGGAACGAAGGAACGAAGGAACGACGGAACGAAGGAACGAAGGAACGAAGGAACGAAGCAACGAAGGAACGAAGGAACGAAGGATCGAAGGAACGAAGGAACGAAGCAACGAAGCAACGAAGGATCGAAGGAACGAAGGAACGAAGGAACGAAGGAACGAAGGAACGAAGGAACGAAGGATCGAAGGAACCAAGGAACGAAGGAATGAAGGAACGAAGGAACGAAGGAACGCAGGAACGAAGGAACGAAGGAAGGAAGGAACGAAGGAACGAAGAAACGAAGGAACGTAGGAACGAAGGAACGAAGGAACGAAGGGACGAAGGAACGAAGGAACGAAGGAACGAAGGAACGAAGGAACGAAGGAACGAAGGAACGAAGGAACGAAGGAACGAAGGAACGAAGGAACGAAGGAACGAAGGAACGAAGGAATGAAGGAACGAAGGAACGAAGGAACGAAGGAACGAAGGAACGAAGGAACGAAGGAACGAAGGAACGAAGGAACGAAGGAACGAAGGAACGAAGGAAGGAAGGAACGAAGGAAGGAAGGAACGACGGAACGAAGGAACGAAGGAACGAAGGAACGAAGGAACGAAGGAACGAAGGAACGAAGGAACGAAGGAACGAAGGAACGAAGGAACGAAGGAACGAAGGAACGAAGGATCGAAGGAACGAAGGAACGAAGCAACGAAGCAACGAAGCAACGAAGCAACGAAGGAACGAGGGAACGAAGGAACGAAGGAAAGAAGCAACGAAGGAACGAAGGAACGAAACAACGAAGGAACGAAGGAACGAAGGAACGAAGGAACGAAGGAACGAAGGAACGAAGGAACGAAAGAACGAAGGAACGAAGGAACGAAGGAACGAAGGAACGTAGGAACGAAGGAACGAAGGAACGAAGGAACGAAGGAACGAAGGAACGAAGGAACGAAGGAAAGAAGGAACGAAGGAAGGAAGGAACGAATGAACGAATGAACGAAGGAACGAAGGAAGGAGGGGACGAAGGAACGAAGGAACGAAGGAAGGAAGGAACGAAGGAAGGAAGGAACGAAGGAACGAGGGAACGAAGGAACGAAGGAACGAAGGAACGAAGGAACGATGGAACGAAGGAACGAAGGAACGAAGGAACGAAGGAACGAAGGAAGGAAGGAACGAAGGAACGAAGAAACGAAGGAACGTAGGAACGAAGGAACGAAGGAACGAAGGGACGAAGGAACGAAGGAACGAAGGAACGAAGGAACGAAGGAACGAAGGAACGAAGGAACGAAGGAACGAAGGAACGAAGGAACGAAGGAACGAAGGAACGAAGGAACGAAGGAACGAAGGAACGAAGGAACGAAGGAAGGAAGGAACGAAGGAACGAAGGAACGACGGAACGAAGGAACGAAGGAACGAAGGAACGAAGGAACGAAGGAACGAAGGAACGAAGGAACGAAGGAACGAATGAACGAAGGAACGAAGCATCGAAGGAACGAAGCAACGAAGCAACGAAGAACGAAGCAACGAAGGAACGAGGGAACGAGGGAACGAATGAACGGAGGAACGAAGGAAAGAAGCAACGAAGGAACGAAGGAACGAAACAACGAAGGAACAAAGGAACGAAGGAACGAAGGAACGAAGGAACGAAGGAACGAAGGAACGAAGGAACGAAGGAACGAAAGAACGAAGGAACGAAGGAACGAAGGAACGAAGGAACGAAGGAACGTAGCAACGAAGGAACGAAGGAACGAAGGAACGAAGGAACTAAGGAAAGAAGGAACGAAGGAAGGAAGGAACGAAGGAACGAATGAACGAAGGAACGAAGGAAGGAGGGGACGAAGGAACGAAGGAACGAAGGAAGGAAGGAACGAAGGAAGGAAGGAACGAAGGAACGAAGGAACGAAGGAAGGAAGGAATGAAGGAAGGAAGGAAGGAAGGAACGAAGGAACGAAGGAACGAAGGAAGGAAGGAACGAAGGAAGGAAGGAACGACGGAACGAAGGAAAGAAGGAACGAGGGAACGAGGGAACGAAGGAACGAAGGAACGAAGGAACGAAGGAACGAAGGAACGAAGGAACGAAGGAACGATGGAACGAAGGGACGAAGGAACGAAGGAACGATGGAACGAAGGAACGAAGGAACGAAGGAACGAAGGAAGGAAGGAACGAAGGAACGAAGGAACGAAGGAACGAAGGAACGAAGGAACGAAGGAACGAAGGACTGAAGCAACGAAGGAACGAAGGAACGAAGGAACGAGGGAACGAAGGAACGAAGGAACGAAGGAACGAAGGAACGAAGGAACGAAAGAACGAAGGAACGAAGGAACGAAGGAACGAAGGAACGAAGGATCGAAGGAACGAAGGAACGAAGGAACGAAGGAACGTAGGAACGAAGGAACGAAGGGACGAAGGAACGAAGGAACGAAGGAACGAAGGAACGAAGGAACGAAGGAACGAAGGAACGAAGGAACGAAGGAACGAAGGAACGAAGAAACGAAGGAACGAAGGAACGAAGGAACGAAGGAACGAAGGAACGAAGGAACGAAGGAACGAAGGAACGAAGGAACGAAGGAACGAAGGAACGAAGGAACGAAGGAAGGAAGGAACGAAGGAACGACGGAACGACGGAACGAAGGATCGAAGGAACGAAGGAACGAAGGAACGAAGAAACGAAGGAACGAAGGAACGAAGGAACGAAGGAACGAAGGATCGAAGGAACGAAGGAACGAAGCAACGAAGCAACGAAGCAACGAAGGAACGAAGCAACGAGGGAACGAAGGAACGAAGGAACGAAGGAACGAAGCAACGAAGGAACGAAGGAACGAAAGAACGAAGGAACGAAGGAACGAAGGAACGAAGGAACGAAGGAACGAAGGAACGAAGGAACGAAGGAACGAAGGAACGAAGGAACGAAGGAACGAAGGAACGAAGGAACGAAGGAACGAAGGAAGGAAGGAACGAAGGAACGAAGGAACGAAGGAAGGAAGGAACGAAGGAACGAAGGAACGACGGAACGAAGGAACGAAGGAACGAAGGAACTAAGGAACGAAGGAACGAAGGAACGAAGGAACGAAGGACCGATGGAACGAAGGAACGAAAGAACGAAGGATCGAAGGAACGAAGGAACGAAGCAACGAAGCAACGAAGGAACGAAGGAACGAAGGAACGAAGGAACGAAGGAACGAAGGAACGAAGCAACGAAGGAACGAAGGAACGAAGCAACGAAGGAACGAAGGAACGAAGGAACGAAGGAACGAAGGAACGAAGGAACGAACGAACGAAGGAACGAAGGAACGAAGGAACGAAGGAACGAAGGAACGTAGGAACGAAGGAACGAAGGAACGAAGGGACGAAGGAACGAAGGAACGAAGGAACGAAGGAACGAAGGAACGAAGGAACGAAGGAACGAAGGAACGAAGGAACGAAGGAACGAAGGAACGAAGGAACGAAGGAACGAAGGAACGAAGGAACGAAGGAACGAAGGAACGAAGGAACGAAGGAACGAAGGAACGAAGGAACGAAGGAACGAAGGAACGAAGGAAGGAAGGAAGGAAGGAACGAAGGAACGAAGGAACGAAGGAACTTAGGAACGAAGGAACGAAGGAACGAAGGAACGAAGGAAAGAAGGAACGAAGGAACGAAGGAACGAAGGAACGAAGGGACGAAGGAACGAAGGAACGAAGGAACGAAGGAACGAAGGAACGAAGGAACGAAGGAAGGAAGGAAGGAATGAACGAAGGAACGAAGGAACGAATGAAGGAAGGAACGAAGGAAGGAAGGAACGAAGGAACGAAGGAACGACGGAACGAAGGAACGCTGGAACGAAGGAACGAAGGAACGAAGGAACGAAGGAACGAAGGAACGAAGGAACGATGGAACGAAGGAACGAAGGAACGAAGGAAAGAAGGACCGAAGGAAGGAAGGAAGGAAGGAACGAAGGAAGGAAGGAACGAAGGAAGGAAGGAACGAAGGAAGGAAGGAACGAAGGAAGGAAGGAACGAAGGAAGGAAGGAACGAAGGAAGGAAGGAACGAAGGAAGGAAGGATCGAAGGAAGGAAGGAACGAAGGAACGAAGGAACGAAGGAAAGAAGGAAGAAAGGAACGAAGGAACGAAGGAAAGAAGGAACGAAGGAACGAAGGAACGATGGAGCGAAGGAACGATGGAACGAAGGAATGAAGGAACGAAGGAACGAAGGAAAGAAGGAACGAAGGATCGAAAGAACGAAGGAACGATGCAACGAAGCAACGAAGGAACGAAGGAACGAAGGAACGAAGGAACCAAGGAACGAAGGAACGAAGGAACGAAGGAACGAAGGATCGAAAGAACGAAGGAACGAAGCAACGAAGCAACGAAGGAACGAAGGAACGAAGGAACGAAGGAACGAAGGAACGAAGGAACGAAGCAACGAAGGAACGAACGAATGAATGAACGAAGGAACGAAGGAACGAAGGAACGAAGGAACGAAGGAACGAAGGAAAGAAGGAACGAAGGAAGGAAGGAACGAATGAACGAATGAACGAAGGAACGAAGGAAGGAGGGGACGAAGGAACGAAGGAACGAAGGAAGGAAGGAACGAAGGAAGGAAGGAACGAAGGAACGAGGGAACGAAGGAACGAAGGAACGAAGGAACGAAGGAACGATGGAACGAAGGAACGAAGGAACGAAGGAACGAAGGAATGAAGGAAGGAAGGAACGAAGGAACGAAGAAACGAAGGAACGTAGGAACGAAGGAACGAAGGAACGAAGGGACGAAGGAACGAAGGAACGAAGGAACGAAGGAACGAAGGAACGAAGGAACGAAGGAACGAAGGAACGAAGGAACGAAGGAACGAAGGAACGAAGGAACGAAGGAACGAAGGAACGAAGGAACGAAGGAACGAAGGAACGAAGGAACGAAGGAACGAAGGAACGAAGGAAGGAAGGAACGAAGGAACGAAGGAACGACGGAACGAAGGAACGAAGGAACGAAGGAACGAAGGAACGAAGGAACGAAGGAACGAAGGAACGAATGAACGAAGGAACGAAGCATCGAAGGAACGAAGCAACGAAGCAACGAAGAACGAAGCAACGAAGGAACGAGGGAACGAGGGAACGAATGAACGGAGGAACGAAGGAAAGAAGCAACGAAGGAACGAAGGAACGAAACAACGAAGGAACAAAGGAACGAAGGAACGAAGGAACGAAGGAACGAAGGAACGAAGGAACGAAGGAACGAAGGAACGAAAGAACGAAGGAACGAAGGAACGAAGGAACGAAGGAACGAAGGAACGTAGCAACGAAGGAACGAAGGAACGAAGGAACGAAGGAACTAAGGAAAGAAGGAACGAAGGAAGGAAGGAACGAAGGAACGAATGAACGAAGGAACGAAGGAAGGAGGGGACGAAGGAACGAAGGAACGAAGGAAGGAAGGAACGAAGGAAGGAAGGAACGAAGGAACGAAGGAACGAAGGAAGGAAGGAATGAAGGAAGGAAGGAAGGAAGGAACGAAGGAACGAAGGAACGAAGGAAGGAAGGAACGAAGGAAGGAAGGAACGACGGAACGAAGGAAAGAAGGAACGAGGGAACGAGGGAACGAAGGAACGAAGGAACGAAGGAACGAAGGAACGAAGGAACGAAGGAACGAAGGAACGAAGGAACGATGGAACGAAGGGACGAAGGAACGAAGGAACGATGGAACGAAGGAACGAAGGAACGAAGGAACGAAGGAAGGAAGGAACGAAGGAACGAAGGAACGAAGGAACGAAGGAACGAAGGAACGAAGGAACGAAGGAATGAAGCAACGAAGGAACGAAGGAACGAAGGAACGAAGGAACGAGGGAACGAAGGAACGAAGGAACGAAGGAACGAAGGAACGAAGGAACGAAAGAACGAAGGAACGAAGGAACGAAGGAACGAAGGAACGAAGGATCGAAGGAACGAAGGAACGAAGGAACGAAGGAACGTAGGAACGAAGGAACGAAGGGACGAAGGAACGAAGGAACGAAGGAACGAAGGAACGAAGGAACGAAGGAACGAAGGAACGAAGGAACGAAGGAACGAAGAAACGAAGGAACGAAGGAACGAAGGAACGAAGGAACGAAGGAACGAAGGAACGAAGGAACGAAGGAACGAAGGAACGAAGGAACGAAGGAACGAAGGAACGAAGGAAGGAAGGAACGAAGGAACGACGGAACGACGGAACGAAGGATCGAAGGAACGAAGGAACGAAGGAACGAAGAAACGAAGGAACGAAGGAACGAAGGAACGAAGGAACGAAGGATCGAAGGAACGAAGGAACGAAGCAACGAAGCAACGAAGCAACGAAGGAACGAAGCAACGAGGGAACGAAGGAACGAAGGAACGAAGGAACGAAGCAACGAAGGAACGAAGGAACGAAAGAACGAAGGAACGAAGGAACGAAGGAACGAAGGAACGAAGGAACGAAGGAACGAAGGAACGAAGGAACGAAGGAACGAAGGAACGAAGGAACGAAGGAACGAAGGTACGAAGGAACGAAGGAAGGAAGGAAGGAAGGAACGAAGGAACGAAGGAAGGAAGGAACGAAGGAACGAAGGAACGACGGAACGAAGGAACGAAGGAACGAAGGAACTAAGGAACGAAGGAACGAAGGAACGAAGGAACGAAGGACCGATGGAACGAAGGAACGAAAGAACGAAGGATCGAAGGAACGAAGGAACGAAGCAACGAAGCAACGAAGGAACGAAGGAACGAAGGAACGAAGGAACGAAGGAACGAAGGAACGAAGCAACGAAGGAACGAAGGAACGAAGCAACGAAGGAACGAAGGAACGAAGGAACGAAGGAACGAAGGAACGAAGGAACGAACGAACGAAGCAACGAAGCAACGAAGGAACGAAGGAACAAAGGAACGAAGGAACGAAGGAACGAAGGATCGAAGGAACGAAGGAACGAAGCAACGAAGCAACGAAGGAACGAAGGAACGAAGGAACGAAGGAACGAAGGAACGAAGGAACGAAGCAACGAAGGAACGAAGCAACGAAGGAACGAAGGAACGAAGGAAAGAAGGAACGAAGGATCGAAAGAACGAAGGAACGAAGCAACGAAGCAACGAAGGAACGAAGGAACGAAGGAACGAAGGAACGAAGGAACGAAGGATCGAAGGAACGAAGGAACGAAGCAACGAAGCAACGAAGGAACGAAGCAACGAAGGAACGAGGGAACGAAGGAACGAAGGAACGAAGGAACGAAGCAACGAAGGAACGAAGCAACGAAGGAACGAAGGAACGAAGGAACGAAGGAACGAAGGAACGAAGGAACGAAGGAACAAAGGAACGAAGGAACGAAGGAACGAAGGAACGAAGGAACGAAGGAACGAAGGAACGAAGGAACGAAGGAACGAAGGAACGAAGGAAAGAAGGAACGAAGGAACGAAGGAACGAAGGAACGAAGGGACGAAGGAACGAAAGAACGAAGGAACGAAGGAACGAAGGAACGAAGGAACGAAGGAACGAAGGAAGGAATGAACGAAGGAACGAAGGAACGAATGAAGGAAGGAACGAAGGAAGGAAGGAACGAAGGAACGAAGGAACGACGGAACGAAGGAACGCTGGAACGAAGGAACGAAGGAACGAAGGAACGAAGGAACGAAGGAACGATGGAACGAAGGAACGAAGGAACGAAGGAAAGAAGGACCGAAGGAAGGAAGGAAGGAAGGAACGAAGGAACGAAGGAAAGAAGGAAGAAAGGAACGAAGGAACGAAGGAAAGAAGGAACGAAGGAACGAAGGAACGATGGAGCGAAGGAACGATGGAACGAAGGAATGAAGGAACGAAGGAACGAAGGAAAGAAGGAACGAAGGATCGAAAGAACGAAGGAACGATGCAACGAAGCAACGAAGGAACGAAGGAACGAAGGAACGAAGGAACCAAGGAACGAAGGAACGAAGGAACGAAGGAACGAAGGAACGAAGGAACGAAGGAACGAAGGAACGAAGGATCGAAAGAACGAAGGATCGAAGCAACGAAGCAACGAAGGAACGAAGGAACGAAGGAACGAAGGAATGAAGGAACGAAGGAACGAAGCAACGAAGGAACGAAGGAATGAATGAACGAAGGAACGAAGGAACGCTGGAACGAAGGAACGAAGGAACGAAGGAAAGAAGGAACGAAGGAACGAAGGAAGGAAGGAACGAAGGAACGAATGAACGAAGGAACGAATGAACGAAGGAACGAAGGAAGGAGGGGACGAAGGAACGAAGGAACGAAGGAAGGAAGGAACGAAGGAACGAAGGAAGGAAGGAATGAAGGAAGGAAGGAAGGAAGGAACGAAGGAACGAAGGAACGAAGGAACGAAGGAACGAAGGAACGAAGGAACGAAGGAGCGAAGGAAAGAAGGAACGAAGGATCGAAAGAACGAAGGAACGATGCAACGAAGCAACGAAGGAACGAAGGAACGAAGGAACGAAGGAACAAGGGAACGAAGGAACGAAGGAACGAAGGAACGAAGGAACGAAGCAACGAAGGAACGAAGGAACGAAGGAACGAAGGAACGATGGAACGAAGGAACGAAGGAACGAAGGAACGAAGGAACGAAGGAACAAAGGAACGAAGGAACGAAGGAACGAAGGAACGAAGGAACGAAGGAACGAAGGAACGAAGGAACGAAGGAGCGAAGGAAGGAAGGAACGAAGGAAGGAAGGAACGAAGGAACGAAGGAAGGAAGGAACGAAGGAAGGAAGGAACGAAGGAACGAAGTAAGGAAGGAACGAATGAAGGAAGGAACGAAGGAAGGAAGGAAGGAAGGAACGAAGGAACGCAGGAACGAAGGAACGAAGGTACGAAAGAACGAAGGAACGAAGGAACGAAGGAACGAAGGTACGAAAGAACGAAGGAACGAAGGATCGAAGGAACGAAGGAACGAAGCAATGAAGCAACGAAGGAACGAAGCAACGAAGGAACGAAGGAACGAAGGAACGAGGGAACGAAGGAACGAAGGAACGAAGGAACGAAGCAACGAAGGAACGAAGCAACGAAGGGACGAAGTAACGAAGGAACGAAGGAACGAAGGAACGAAGGAACGAAGGAACGAAGGAACGAAGGAACGAAGGAACGAAGGATCGAAAGAACGAAGGAACGAAGCAACGAAGCAACGAAGGAACGAAGGAACGAAGGAACGAAGGAACGAAAGAACGAAGGAACGAAGGAACGAAGGAACGAAGGATCGAAGGAACGAAGGAACGAAGGAACGAAGGAACGTAGGAACGAAGGAACGAAGGAACGAAGGGACGAAGGAACGAAGGAACGAAGGAACGAAGGAACGAAGGAACGAAGGAACGAAGGAACGAAGAAACGAAGGAACGAAGGAACGAAGGAACGAAGGAACGAAGGAAGGAAGGAACGAAGGAAGGAAGGAACGAAGGAACGAAGGAACGAACGAACGAACGAACGAACGAACGAACGAACGAACGAACGAACGAACGAACGAACGAACGAACGAACGAACGAACGAACGAACGAACGAACGAACGAACGAACGAACGAACGAACGAACGAACGAACGAACGAACGAACGAACGAACGAAGGAAGGAAGGAACGAACGAACGAACGAACGAACGAACGAACGAACGAACGAACGAACGAACGAACGAACGAACGAACGAACGAACGAACGAACGAACGAACGAACGAACGAACGAACGAACGAACGAACGAACGAAGGAAGGAACGAACGAACGAACGAACGAACGAACGAACGAACGAACGAACGAACGAACGAACGAACGAACGAACGAACGAACGAACGAACGAACGAACGAACGAACGAACGAACGAACGAACGAACGAACGAACGAACGAACGAACGAACGAACGAACGAACGAACGAACGAACGAACGAACGAACGAACGAACGAACGAACGAACGAACGAACGAACGAACGAACGAACGAACGAACGAACGAACGAACGAACGAACGAACGAACGAACGAACGAACGAACGAACGAACGAACGAACGAACGAACGAACGAACGAACGAACGAACGAACGAACGAACGAACGAACGAACGAACGAACGAACGAACGAACGAACGAACGAACGAACGAACGAACGAACGAACGAACGAACGAACGAACGAACGAACGAACGAACGAACGAACGAACGAACGAACGAACGAAGGAAGGAACGAACGAACGAACGAACGAACGAACGAACGAACGAACGAACGAACGAACGAACGAACGAACGAACGAACGAACGAACGAACGAACGAACGAACGAACGAACGAACGAACGAACGAACGAACGAACGAACGAACGAACGAACGAACGAACGAACGAACGAACGAACGAACGAACGAACGAACGAACGAACGAACGAACGAACGAACGAACGAACGAACGAACGAACGAACGAACGAACGAACGAACGAACGAACGAACGAACGAACGAACGAACGAACGAACGAACGAACGAACGAACGAACGAACGAACGAACGAACGAACGAACGAACGAACGAACGAACGAACGAACGAACGAACGAACGAACGAACGAACGAACGAACGAACGAACGAACGAACGAACGAACGAACGAACGAACGAACGAACGAACGAACGAACGAACGAACGAACGAACGAACGAACGAACGAACGAACGAACGAACGAACGAACGAACGAACGAACGAACGAACGAACGAACGAACGAACGAACGAACGAACGAACGAACGAACGAACGAACGAACGAACGAACGAACGAACGAACGAACGAACGAACGAACGAACGAACGAACGAACGAACGAACGAACGAACGAACGAACGAACGAACGAACGAACGAACGAACGAACGAACGAACGAACGAACGAACGAACGAACGAACGAACGAACGAACGAACGAACGAACGAACGAACGAACGAACGAACGAACGAACGAACGAACGAACGAACGAACGAACGAACGAACGAACGAACGAACGAACGAACGAACGAACGAACGAACGAACGAACGAACGAACGAACGAACGAACGAACGAACGAACGAACGAACGAACGAACGAACGAACGAACGAACGAACGAACGAACGAACGAACGAACGAACGAACGAACGAACGAACGAACGAACGAACGAACGAACGAACGAACGAACGAACGAACGAACGAACGAACGAACGAACGAACGAACGAACGAACGAACGAACGAACGAACGAACGAACGAACGAACGAACGAACGAACGAACGAACGAACGAACGAACGAACGAACGAACGAACGAACGAACGAACGAACGAACGAACGAACGAACGAACGAACGAACGAACGAACGAACGAACGAACGAACGAACGAACGAACGAACGAACGAACGAACGAACGAACGAACGAACGAACGAACGAACGAACGAACGAACGAACGAACGAACGAACGAACGAACGAACGAACGAACGAACGAACGAACGAACGAACGAACGAACGAACGAACGAACGAACGAACGAACGAACGAACGAACGAACGAACGAACGAACGAACGAACGAACGAACGAACGAACGAACGAACGAACGAACGAACGAACGAACGAACGAACGAACGAACGAACGAACGAACGAACGAACGAACGAACGAACGAACGAACGAACGAACGAACGAACGAACGAACGAACGAACGAACGAACGAACGAACGAACGAACGAACGAACGAACGAACGAACGAACGAACGAACGAACGAACGAACGAACGAACGAACGAACGAACGAACGAACGAACGAACGAACGAACGAACGAACGAACGAACGAACGAACGAACGAACGAACGAACGAACGAACGAACGAACGAACGAACGAACGAACGAACGAACGAACGAACGAACGAACGAACGAACGAACGAACGAACGAACGAACGAACGAACGAACGAACGAACGAACGAACGAACGAACGAACGAACGAACGAACGAACGAACGAACGAACGAACGAACGAACGAACGAACGAACGAACGAACGAACGAACGAACGAACGAACGAACGAACGAACGAACGAACGAACGAACGAACGAACGAACGAACGAACGAACGAACGAACGAACGAACGAACGAACGAACGAACGAACGAACGAACGAACGAACGAACGAACGAACGAACGAACGAACGAACGAACGAACGAACGAACGAACGAACGAACGAACGAACGAACGAACGAACGAACGAACGAACGAACGAACGAACGAACGAACGAACGAACGAACGAACGAACGAACGAACGAACGAACGAACGAACGAACGAACGAACGAACGAACGAACGAACGAACGAACGAACGAACGAACGAACGAACGAACGAACGAACGAACGAACGAACGAACGAACGAACGAACGAACGAACGAACGAACGAACGAACGAACGAACGAACGAACGAACGAACGAACGAACGAACGAACGAACGAACGAACGAACGAACGAACGAACGAACGAACGAACGAACGAACGAACGAACGAACGAACGAACGAACGAACGAACGAACGAACGAACGAACGAACGAACGAACGAACGAACGAACGAACGAACGAACGAACGAACGAACGAACGAACGAACGAACGAACGAACGAACGAACGAACGAACGAACGAACGAACGAACGAACGAACGAACGAACGAACGAACGAACGAACGAACGAACGAACGAACGAACGAACGAACGAACGAACGAACGAACGAACGAACGAACGAACGAACGAACGAACGAACGAACGAACGAACGAACGAACGAACGAACGAACGAACGAACGAACGAACGAACGAACGAACGAACGAACGAACGAACGAACGAACGAACGAACGAACGAACGAACGAACGAACGAACGAACGAACGAACGAACGAACGAACGAACGAACGAACGAACGAACGAACGAACGAACGAACGAACGAACGAACGAACGAACGAACGAAACGAACGAACGAACGAACGAACGAACGAACGAACGAACGAACGAACGAACGAACGAACGAACGAACGAACGAACGAACGAACGAACGAACGAACGAACGAACGAACGAACGAACGAACGAACGAACGAACGAACGAACGAACGAACGAACGAACGAACGAACGAACGAACGAACGAACGAACGAACGAACGAACGAACGAACGAACGAACGAACGAACGAACGAACGAACGAACGAACGAACGAACGAACGAACGAACGAACGAACGAACGAACGAACGAACGAACGAACGAACGAACGAACGAACGAACGAACGAACGAACGAACGAACGAACGAACGAACGAACGAACGAACGAACGAACGAACGAACGAACGAACGAACGAACGAACGAACGAACGAACGAACGAACGAACGAAACGAACGAACGAACGAACGAACGAACGAACGAACGAACGAACGAACGAACGAACGAACGAACGAACGAACGAACGAACGAACGAACGAACGAACGAACGAACGAACGAACGAACGAACGAACGAACGAACGAACGAACGAACGAACACGAACGAACGAACGAAACGAACGAACGAACGAACGAACGAACGAACGAACGAACGAACGAACGAACGAACGAACGAACGAACGAACGAACGAACGAACGACGAACGAACGAACGAACGAACGAACGAACGAACGAACGAACGAACGAACGAACGAACGAACGAACGAACGAACGAACGAACGAACGAACGAACGAACGAACGAACGAACGAACGAACGAACGAACGAACGAACGAACGAACGAACGAACGAACGAACGAACGAACGAACGAACGAACGAACGAACGAACGAACGAACGAACGAACGAACGAACGAACGAACGAACGAACGAACGAACGAACGAACGAACGAACGAACGAACGAACGAACGAACGAACGAACGAACGAACGAACGAACGAACGAACGAACGAACGAACGAACGAACGAACGAACGAACGAACGAACGAACGAACGAACGAACGAACGAACGAACGAACGAACGAACGAACGAACGAACGAACGAACGAACGAACGAACGAACGAACGAACGAACGAACGAACGAACGAACGAACGAACGAACGAACGAACGAACGAACGAACGAACGAACGAACGAACGAACGAACGAACGAACGAACGAACGAACGAACGAACGAACGAACGAACGAACGAACGAACGAACGAACGAACGAACGAACGAACGAACGAACGAACGAACGAACGAACGAACGAACGAACGAACGAACGAACGAACGAACGAACGAACGAACGAACGAACGAACGAACGAACGAACGAACGAACGAACGAACGAACGAACGAACGAACGAACGAACGAACGAACGAACGAACGAACGAACGAACGAACGAACGAACGAACGAACGAACGAACGAACGAACGAACGAACGAACGAACGAACGAACGAACGAACGAACGAACGAACGAACGAACGAACGAACGAACGAACGAACGAACGAACGAACGAACGAACGAACGAACGAACGAACGAACGAACGAACGAACGAACGAACGAACGAACGAACGAACGAACGAACGAACGAACGAACGAACGAACGAACGAACGAACGAACGAACGAACGAACGAACGAACGAACGAACGAACGAACGAACGAACGAACGAACGAACGAACGAACGAACGAACGAACGAACGAACGAACGAACGAACGAACGAACGAACGAACGAACGAACGAACGAACGAACGAACGAACGAACGAACGAACGAACGAACGAACGAACGAACGAACGAACGAACGAACGAACGAACGAACGAACGAACGAACGAACGAACGAACGAACGAACGAACGAACGAACGAACGAACGAACGAACGAACGAACGAACGAACGAACGAACGAACGAACGAACGAACGAACGAACGAACGAACGAACGAACGAACGAACGAACGAACGAACGAACGAACGAACGAACGAACGAACGAACGAACGAACGAACGAACGAACGAACGAACGAACGAACGAACGAACGAACGAACGAACGAACGAACGAACGAACGAACGAACGAACGAACGAACGAACGAACGAACGAACGAACGAACGAACGAACGAACGAACGAACGAACGAACGAACGAACGAACGAACGAACGAACGAACGAACGAACGAACGAACGAACGAACGAACGAACGAACGAACGAACGAACGAACGAACGAACGAACGAACGAACGAACGAACGAACGAACGAACGAACGAACGAACGAACGAACGAACGAACGAACGAACGAACGAACGAACGAACGAACGAACGAACGAACGAACGAACGAACGAACGAACGAACGAACGAACGAACGAACGAACGAACGAACGAACGAACGAACGAACGAACGAACGAACGAACGAACGAACGAACGAACGAACGAACGAACGAACGAACGAACGAACGAACGAACGAACGAACGAACGAACGAACGAACGAACGAACGAACGAACGAACGAACGAACGAACGAACGAACGAACGAACGAACGAACGAACGAACGAACGAACGAACGAACGAACGAACGAACGAACGAACGAACGAACGAACGAACGAACGAACGAACGAACGAACGAACGAACGAACGAACGAACGAACGAACGAACGAACGAACGAACGAACGAACGAACGAACGAACGAACGAACGAACGAACGAACGAACGAACGAACGAACGAACGAACGAACGAACGAACGAACGAACGAACGAACGAACGAACGAACGAACGAACGAACGAACGAACGAACGAACGAACGAACGAACGAACGAACGAACGAACGAACGAACGAACGAACGAACGAACGAACGAACGAACGAACGAACGAACGAACGAACGAACGAACGAACGAACGAACGAACGAACGAACGAACGAACGAACGAACGAACGAACGAACGAACGAACGAACGAACGAACGAACGAACGAACGAACGAACGAACGAACGAACGAACGAACGAACGAACGAACGAACGAACGAACGAACGAACGAACGAACGAACGAACGAACGAACGAACGAACGAACGAACGAACGAACGAACGAACGAACGAACGAACGAACGAACGAACGAACGAACGAACGAACGAACGAACGAACGAACGAACGAACGAACGAACGAACGAACGAACGAACGAACGAACGAACGAACGAACGAACGAACGAACGAACGAACGAACGAACGAACGAACGAACGAACGAACGAACGAACGAACGAACGAACGAACGAACGAACGAACGAACGAACGAACGAACGAACGAACGAACGAACGAACGAACGAACGAACGAACGAACGAACGAACGAACGAACGAACGAACGAACGAACGAACGAACGAACGAACGAACGAACGAACGAACGAACGAACGAACGAACGAACGAACGAACGAACGAACGAACGAACGAACGAACGAACGAACGAACGAACGAACGAACGAACGAACGAACGAACGAACGAACGAACGAACGAACGAACGAACGAACGAACGAACGAACGAACGAACGAACGAACGAACGAACGAACGAACGAACGAACGAACGAACGAACGAACGAACGAACGAACGAACGAACGAACGAACGAACGAACGAACGAACGAACGAACGAACGAACGAACGAACGAACGAACGAACGAACGAACGAACGAACGAACGAACGAACGAACGAACGAACGAACGAACGAACGAACGAACGAACGAACGAACGAACGAACGAACGAACGAACGAACGAACGAACGAACGAACGAACGAACGAACGAACGAACGAACGAACGAACGAACGAACGAACGAACGAACGAACGAACGAACGAACGAACGAACGAACGAACGAACGAACGAACGAACGAACGAACGAACGAACGAACGAACGAACGAACGAACGAACGAACGAACGAACGAACGAACGAACGAACGAACGAACGAACGAACGAACGAACGAACGAACGAACGAACGAACGAACGAACGAACGAACGAACGAACGAACGAACGAACGAACGAACGAACGAACGAACGAACGAACGAACGAACGAACGAACGAACGAACGAACGAACGAACGAACGAACGAACGAACGAACGAACGAACGAACGAACGAACGAACGAACGAACGAACGAACGAACGAACGAACGAACGAACGAACGAACGAACGAACGAACGAACGAACGAACGAACGAACGAACGAACGAACGAACGAACGAACGAACGAACGAACGAACGAACGAACGAACGAACGAACGAACGAACGAACGAACGAACGAACGAACGAACGAACGAACGAACGAACGAACGAACGAACGAACGAACGAACGAACGAACGAACGAACGAACGAACGAACGAACGAACGAACGAACGAACGAACGAACGAACGAACGAACGAACGAACGAACGAACGAACGAACGAACGAACGAACGAACGAACGAACGAACGAACGAACGAACGAACGAACGAACGAACGAACGAACGAACGAACGAACGAACGAACGAACGAACGAACGAACGAACGAACGAACGAACGAACGAACGAACGAACGAACGAACGAACGAACGAACGAACGAACGAACGAACGAACGAACGAACGAACGAACGAACGAACGAACGAACGAACGAACGAACGAACGAACGAACGAACGAACGAACGAACGAACGAACGAACGAACGAACGAACGAACGAACGAACGAACGAACGAACGAACGAACGAACGAACGAACGAACGAACGAACGAACGAACGAACGAACGAACGAACGAACGAACGAACGAACGAACGAACGAACGAACGAACGAACGAACGAACGAACGAACGAACGAACGAACGAACGAACGAACGAACGAACGAACGAACGAACGAACGAACGAACGAACGAACGAACGAACGAACGAACGAACGAACGAACGAACGAACGAACGAACGAACGAACGAACGAACGAACGAACGAACGAACGAACGAACGAACGAACGAACGAACGAACGAACGAACGAACGAACGAACGAACGAACGAACGAACGAACGAACGAACGAACGAACGAACGAACGAACGAACGAACGAACGAACGAACGAACGAACGAACGAACGAACGAACGAACGAACGAACGAACGAACGAACGAACGAACGAACGAACGAACGAACGAACGAACGAACGAACGAACGAACGAACGAACGAACGAACGAACGAACGAACGAACGAACGAACGAACGAACGAACGAACGAACGAACGAACGAACGAACGAACGAACGAACGAACGAACGAACGAACGAACGAACGAACGAACGAACGAACGAACGAACGAACGAACGAACGAACGAACGAACGAACGAACGAACGAACGAACGAACGAACGAACGAACGAACGAACGAACGAACGAACGAACGAACGAACGAACGAACGAACGAACGAACGAACGAACGAACGAACGAACGAACGAACGAACGAACGAACGAACGAACGAACGAACGAACGAACGAACGAACGAACGAACGAACGAACGAACGAACGAACGAACGAACGAACGAACGAACGAACGAACGAACGAACGAACGAACGAACGAACGAACGAACGAACGAACGAACGAACGAACGAACGAACGAACGAACGAACGAACGAACGAACGAACGAACGAACGAACGAACGAACGAACGAACGAACGAACGAACGAACGAACGAACGAACGAACGAACGAACGAACGAACGAACGAACGAACGAACGAACGAACGAACGAACGAACGAACGAACGAACGAACGAACGAACGAACGAACGAACGAACGAACGAACGAACGAACGAACGAACGAACGAACGAACGAACGAACGAACGAACGAACGAACGAACGAACGAACGAACGAACGAACGAACGAACGAACGAACGAACGAACGAACGAACGAACGAACGAACGAACGAACGAACGAACGAACGAACGAACGAACGAACGAACGAACGAACGAACGAACGAACGAACGAACGAACGAACGAACGAACGAACGAACGAACGAACGAACGAACGAACGAACGAACGAACGAACGAACGAACGAACGAACGAACGAACGAACGAACGAACGAACGAACGAACGAACGAACGAACGAACGAACGAACGAACGAACGAACGAACGAACGAACGAACGAACGAACGAACGAACGAACGAACGAACGAACGAACGAACGAACGAACGAACGAACGAACGAACGAACGAACGAACGAACGAACGAACGAACGAACGAACGAACGAACGAACGAACGAACGAACGAACGAACGAACGAACGAACGAACGAACGAACGAACGAACGAACGAACGAACGAACGAACGAACGAACGAACGAACGAACGAACGAACGAACGAACGAACGAACGAACGAACGAACGAACGAACGAACGAACGAACGAACGAACGAACGAACGAACGAACGAACGAACGAACGAACGAACGAACGAACGAACGAACGAACGAACGAACGAACGAACGAACGAACGAACGAACGAACGAACGAACGAACGAACGAACGAACGAACGAACGAACGAACGAACGAACGAACGAACGAACGAACGAACGAACGAACGAACGAACGAACGAACGAACGAACGAACGAACGAACGAACGAACGAACGAACGAACGAACGAACGAACGAACGAACGAACGAACGAACGAACGAACGAACGAACGAACGAACGAACGAACGAACGAACGAACGAACGAACGAACGAACGAACGAACGAACGAACGAACGAACGAACGAACGAACGAACGAACGAACGAACGAACGAACGAACGAACGAACGAACGAACGAACGAACGAACGAACGAACGAACGAACGAACGAACGAACGAACGAACGAACGAACGAACGAACGAACGAACGAACGAACGAACGAACGAACGAACGAACGAACGAACGAACGAACGAACGAACGAACGAACGAACGAACGAACGAACGAACGAACGAACGAACGAACGAACGAACGAACGAACGAACGAACGAACGAACGAACGAACGAACGAACGAACGAACGAACGAACGAACGAACGAACGAACGAACGAACGAACGAACGAACGAACGAACGAACGAACGAACGAACGAACGAACGAACGAACGAACGAACGAACGAACGAACGAACGAACGAACGAACGAACGAACGAACGAACGAACGAACGAACGAACGAACGAACGAACGAACGAACGAACGAACGAACGAACGAACGAACGAACGAACGAACGAACGAACGAACGAACGAACGAACGAACGAACGAACGAACGAACGAACGAACGAACGAACGAACGAACGAACGAACGAACGAACGAACGAACGAACGAACGAACGAACGAACGAACGAACGAACGAACGAACGAACGAACGAACGAACGAACGAACGAACGAACGAACGAACGAACGAACGAACGAACGAACGAACGAACGAACGAACGAACGAACGAACGAACGAACGAACGAACGAACGAACGAACGAACGAACGAACGAACGAACGAACGAACGAACGAACGAACGAACGAACGAACGAACGAACGAACGAACGAACGAACGAACGAACGAACGAACGAACGAACGAACGAACGAACGAACGAACGAACGAACGAACGAACGAACGAACGAACGAACGAACGAACGAACGAACGAACGAACGAACGAACGAACGAACGAACGAACGAACGAACGAACGAACGAACGAACGAACGAACGAACGAACGAACGAACGAACGAACGAACGAACGAACGAACGAACGAACGAACGAACGAACGAACGAACGAACGAACGAACGAACGAACGAACGAACGAACGAACGAACGAACGAACGAACGAACGAACGAACGAACGAACGAACGAACGAACGAACGAACGAACGAACGAACGAACGAACGAACGAACGAACGAACGAACGAACGAACGAACGAACGAACGAACGAACGAACGAACGAACGAACGAACGAACGAACGAACGAACGAACGAACGAACGAACGAACGAACGAACGAACGAACGAACGAACGAACGAACGAACGAACGAACGAACGAACGAACGAACGAACGAACGAACGAACGAACGAACGAACGAACGAACGAACGAACGAACGAACGAACGAACGAACGAACGAACGAACGAACGAACGAACGAACGAACGAACGAACGAACGAACGAACGAACGAACGAACGAACGAACGAACGAACGAACGAACGAACGAACGAACGAACGAACGAACGAACGAACGAACGAACGAACGAACGAACGAACGAACGAACGAACGAACGAACGAACGAACGAACGAACGAACGAACGAACGAACGAACGAACGAACGAACGAACGAACGAACGAACGAACGAACGAACGAACGAACGAACGAACGAACGAACGAACGAACGAACGAACGAACGAACGAACGAACGAACGAACGAACGAACGAACGAACGAACGAACGAACGAACGAACGAACGAACGAACGAACGAACGAACGAACGAACGAACGAACGAACGAACGAACGAACGAACGAACGAACGAACGAACGAACGAACGAACGAACGAACGAACGAACGAACGAACGAACGAACGAACGAACGAACGAACGAACGAACGAACGAACGAACGAACGAACGAACGAACGAACGAACGAACGAACGAACGAACGAACGAACGAACGAACGAACGAACGAACGAACGAACGAACGAACGAACGAACGAACGAACGAACGAACGAACGAACGAACGAACGAACGAACGAACGAACGAACGAACGAACGAACGAACGAACGAACGAACGAACGAACGAACGAACGAACGAACGAACGAACGAACGAACGAACGAACGAACGAACGAACGAACGAACGAACGAACGAACGAACGAACGAACGAACGAACGAACGAACGAACGAACGAACGAACGAACGAACGAACGAACGAACGAACGAACGAACGAACGAACGAACGAACGAACGAACGAACGAACGAACGAACGAACGAACGAACGAACGAACGAACGAACGAACGAACGAACGAACGAACGAACGAACGAACGAACGAACGAACGAACGAACGAACGAACGAACGAACGAACGAACGAACGAACGAACGAACGAACGAACGAACGAACGAACGAACGAACGAACGAACGAACGAACGAACGAACGAACGAACGAACGAACGAACGAACGAACGAACGAACGAACGAACGAACGAACGAACGAACGAACGAACGAACGAACGAACGAACGAACGAACGAACGAACGAACGAACGAACGAACGAACGAACGAACGAACGAACGAACGAACGAACGAACGAACGAACGAACGAACGAACGAACGAACGAACGAACGAACGAACGAACGAACGAACGAACGAACGAACGAACGAACGAACGAACGAACGAACGAACGAACGAACGAACGAACGAACGAACGAACGAACGAACGAACGAACGAACGAACGAACGAACGAACGAACGAACGAACGAACGAACGAACGAACGAACGAACGAACGAACGAACGAACGAACGAACGAACGAACGAACGAACGAACGAACGAACGAACGAACGAACGAACGAACGAACGAACGAACGAACGAACGAACGAACGAACGAACGAACGAACGAACGAACGAACGAACGAACGAACGAACGAACGAACGAACGAACGAACGAACGAACGAACGAACGAACGAACGAACGAACGAACGAACGAACGAACGAACGAACGAACGAACGAACGAACGAACGAACGAACGAACGAACGAACGAACGAACGAACGAACGAACGAACGAACGAACGAACGAACGAACGAACGAACGAACGAACGAACGAACGAACGAACGAACGAACGAACGAACGAACGAACGAACGAACGAACGAACGAACGAACGAACGAACGAACGAACGAACGAACGAACGAACGAACGAACGAACGAACGAACGAACGAACGAACGAACGAACGAACGAACGAACGAACGAACGAACGAACGAACGAACGAACGAACGAACGAACGAACGAACGAACGAACGAACGAACGAACGAACGAACGAACGAACGAACGAACGAACGAACGAACGAACGAACGAACGAACGAACGAACGAACGAACGAACGAACGAACGAACGAACGAACGAACGAACGAACGAACGAACGAACGAACGAACGAACGAACGAACGAACGAACGAACGAACGAACGAACGAACGAACGAACGAACGAACGAACGAACGAACGAACGAACGAACGAACGAACGAACGAACGAACGAACGAACGAACGAACGAACGAACGAACGAACGAACGAACGAACGAACGAACGAACGAACGAACGAACGAACGAACGAACGAACGAACGAACGAACGAACGAACGAACGAACGAACGAACGAACGAACGAACGAACGAACGAACGAACGAACGAACGAACGAACGAACGAACGAACGAACGAACGAACGAACGAACGAACGAACGAACGAACGAACGAACGAACGAACGAACGAACGAACGAACGAACGAACGAACGAACGAACGAACGAACGAACGAACGAACGAACGAACGAACGAACGAACGAACGAACGAACGAACGAACGAACGAACGAACGAACGAACGAACGAACGAACGAACGAACGAACGAACGAACGAACGAACGAACGAACGAACGAACGAACGAACGAACGAACGAACGAACGAACGAACGAACGAACGAACGAACGAACGAACGAACGAACGAACGAACGAACGAACGAACGAACGAACGAACGAACGAACGAACGAACGAACGAACGAACGAACGAACGAACGAACGAACGAACGAACGAACGAACGAACGAACGAACGAACGAACGAACGAACGAACGAACGAACGAACGAACGAACGAACGAACGAACGAACGAACGAACGAACGAACGAACGAACGAACGAACGAACGAACGAACGAACGAACGAACGAACGAACGAACGAACGAACGAACGAACGAACGAACGAACGAACGAACGAACGAACGAACGAACGAACGAACGAACGAACGAACGAACGAACGAACGAACGAACGAACGAACGAACGAACGAACGAACGAACGAACGAACGAACGAACGAACGAACGAACGAACGAACGAACGAACGAACGAACGAACGAACGAACGAACGAACGAACGAACGAACGAACGAACGAACGAACGAACGAACGAACGAACGAACGAACGAACGAACGAACGAACGAACGAACGAACGAACGAACGAACGAACGAACGAACGAACGAACGAACGAACGAACGAACGAACGAACGAACGAACGAACGAACGAACGAACGAACGAACGAACGAACGAACGAACGAACGAACGAACGAACGAACGAACGAACGAACGAACGAACGAACGAACGAACGAACGAACGAACGAACGAACGAACGAACGAACGAACGAACGAACGAACGAACGAACGAACGAACGAACGAACGAACGAACGAACGAACGAACGAACGAACGAACGAACGAACGAACGAACGAACGAACGAACGAACGAACGAACGAACGAACGAACGAACGAACGAACGAACGAACGAACGAACGAACGAATGGAAAAGTTTTTCGCCGAAAATTCACGTCTTGCATCGAAAATTGATACAAAATTGCGTTTTCTGTGGTAAATTTAAGTGATACGGTAATTTTTCTTCGTAATTTTAGTATTCACTGCCAAACAGCATAAAATCGTGAAGAAATCATTTTTTATTGACGAAATAAAATTTGGGGCGTTCATGGAAACGATTTTCACCGAAAATTCACGTTTTGCATCGAAAACTGATACGAAATTGCGTTTTCTTTGGTAAATTCGAGTGAAACGGTGATTTTTCTGTGTAATTTCAGTTTTCACTACCAACCAGCATAAAATCGTGAAGAAATCATTGTCTATTGACGAAATAAGATTTGGCGTTCATATTAACGATTTTCAGCGAAAATTCAGTTTTTGCATCGAAAACTGATACGAAATTGCGTTTTCTGTGGTAAATTTGAGTGAAACGGTGATTTTTCTTCGTAATTTTAGTTTCCACTTCCAAACAGCATGAAAACGTGAAGATATCATCTTTTATTGACCAAATA